>OZ004716.1:18943166-19370666 GCA_963924515.1 Vespertilio murinus
CACGAGACACCTACCAAAATGGCAAGATCAAGATTTGAACTGGCATCTGGCAACCTCCAGTAATTGCAGTGTTTGCTTCTGTTCCCCTGAGTGGTGAGAGGAAAGCTAGGCTATTCCTGCTTACTTGGTTATTTGCTTCTTTTATATTCTTTTCCCACCATTCCCTGCTTGCCTCAGAATTTTAGGAAACTACATTTCCCATGTTGCATTGTTTTCTGGTTCCCGGGTAGGTTTGACCTATAGGACACACAGGGCAGAAGATTAAATAAAGCACCAGCAGTAAAGAGAGAGGCTTGGGTGTGTCTCCCCCTATGTTCAGCAGAAGCCCACTGTCCACCGCAGCTCCAGATCATGGGGGCCACACCCAAGTTCCTGGTGACAACCCCTAGTCCTGTTATCCCACCAGCTACAGGGGTGGAAGAGCTGGTGCTAGTCTCTGGGTTATCTCATCTCCCGTTTAGTTTCTCAGCTCTTTCACCACCCATGTCACCAATTCCCGGTAATGTGTGTGTGTGTGTGTGTGTGTGTGTGTGTGTGTGTGTGTGTGCACGCGCCCTGGCTTCTGTTTTCCTGGCTGTCCTCTGGCTGACACTAATCTTCTTTCAGAAAACAATTAAACATTATTCAGAGCATGTTCAACCAGTCTTAAAACTATATTTAGAATGAAAACTCGGAGTAAAGGGGAGACATGGTGGTCATGGGCCTGGTCTAAATAATCTGTGTTTGGTGTTACACCGAGGAAATCACACGGCGTCGTTGTCAGATAAAGCCCATCGCTTGCACTTACTGGCTGTGTGACTTCAGGCGCATTATGTTAGCCTCCCCGAGTCCTGTTTTCATCAGCACAGACAACCTGCAGTATGGCGGCACAGGTCCGACACTGTGCGTGTAAAGCAGCACAGCACGGCTCCTGGCATGTGGAAGGCAACTGACAAACATTACTTACTTTTCTTGCGGTGGAATTAGCCTCGGGAACCTGAAAGGTTTCAAAGGGACTGAAAATAAACATTGCTCAGGAGTGGCGAGGACGGGGCCCTGGAAGGAGGACGTTTAACGTGATGAGCTACGAACTGCACATTACCTAAAAGAATGCTGAACCTTGCGAGACTGAGGGTGGGGGAGCGGCCCAAAGCAGACAAATATGACAAAAATGTTTTTGTTTAACGCTCTTTTTTTGGTATCACTCAGCCAGGAAGTGTTTATTTAGCTTCTCGCCAATTCATGGCCAGGGGAGAGACACAGGGCAAAGCGGCCTCGCCCCGGGTTCAGGGTTCAGAGACAATCGGGAAACCTGGGTGCTGGTCTCAGGTCACTTTCCCTCGGTGGGCCTCAGTTTCCCCTCCTGCTAGTGGATGGTTAGGTCAGTGACATGCAGCTCAGGATCACCTTCGTGGCTCTGAAAACATGCACTTACCCAGGGCCTAGCATCGGGGTCTAATTCAGTGCATCCCTGAGAGAGGCTCCAGGACAACCTAGTCCTAAAAGCTCGAGATCCTGACATGAGCTCCAGCAGAATCTCCTGGCCCAGGGCGTCCAAGGTCCCCTCTGCTTTAGGACTGTCCCCGACCATGAATGCACACCCACCAGAGGGGAACAGAGAGACTGGCCAGGAAGGGACAGGAGAGGCTCCTGGAGGAGAAAGGGCGTCAATGGTGAAGGGTGGTTAAGACCGAGATCGACATAGGAGAGAAGTCTTTCAGCGGAAGAGGGAAGGAGGTATAAACGCCATCCGTTGGTAGAACAAACAAAGAGGGTGGAGGGGAAACAAGCTACAAAGGAATGCCCAGGTGAACAGGTCTGAATTGTGACCCAGCTCCACAACTCGATGAGCCTGAGCAAGAATGTGTTATGGCTGCACTCCATTGTCCTCATCCGTATCAGGGCACAGCACACTACCTGCCAGAGGTTGGTGTTTTTTTTTTTAATATTTTTTATTGATTTCTTACAGAGAGGAAGAGAGAGAGAGTTAGAAACATCAATGAGAGAGAGTCATCGATCAGCTGCCTCCTGCACACCCCCTACTGGGGATGTGCCTGCAACCAAGGTACAGGCCCTTGACAGGAATCGAACCCGGGACCTTCCAGTCCCCAGGCCGATGCTCTATCCATTGAGCCAAACCGGTTTCGGCCAGAGGTTGGTTTTGAGGGCTAACTGGAACCGTACGGTGCACGCACTCGTGCTCTCAATAAAAAGGGCTGTACCCCGACCATGATCATCACCGTTATCTCTGTTATTTTCTGCCATTCCTTGAAACCCAACATGCCAGTGCTAGAGTGCTACAATCAAGCAGGAATAAAATGTGATCTGGGGACCGAAAGAGAAGTTGGAACGAATGGAGACAGGAATGCAGAGAATCAGGAAGGTGACACCGACATTAGCAAGATTTAGAGCAGGGCTTCTCACCGTCAGCACTACTGATATTTGGGGTCAGATCATGCTTTGTGATGGGGGCAGAGGGTGCATCCTGTGCATTGTAGGGGGGTCGGCAGCACCCCTGGCCTTGCCTGCTAGGTGCCAGCAGTATCTCCCAGTGACGACAACCAGAAATGAATTCAGACATTGCCACATATCCCCGGGAGAGACAAACTCATCCCAGTAGTTAAGAACTCCTGATTGAGAGTCATGAAAATGAAGATTTCTCCAAAGAAGGAGGAGATAGAACTAGCGGATATAAAGGGAATGCTGATTTTAATAATTGGGGGGAAAGAAAGAGGCAGTGTTATTTGTGTGTGTTTGTGTGTGTATGTGTGTTTCTAAGTCGTAGAAGAGTCCACCAAGACACCTTTCCAGGTGCTCTGAAAATGTGATTTGAAAAGAGATATCGGGCGAAAACTCATTTTCATCCAGATGGAAAGAGTGTCCAAGTCCCGATTACTAACTAAAAGTACAGCTCTTGGCTGCTCCCCAGAGGGTGTGATTCTTCCCTCAGTTACCATGGTTGCCTCCGAGAGTCCAGTTTCCCACCCGGCCCACGCCTGACCTCTCATCTCCCCCACGATGCTCTGATGGCCCAGGGAAATCCTGGACAGGACCTGCCAAGAGCTGTGGCCAAGGTAACAGCGCTGCCTCCTTATCTAGGGGCCTCAACTTCCCCCAATTCTTTCCAAGAGGAAAACTCACCAGGCGACAGGGCTCATCAGAGAGGCCTGATGAAGGCCAAATTGGTGAAGAGGCTGGGGAGCTGGCCCCTCCTCCCCAACTCAGCGGCAGGGCCTCAGGCCAGGCCCAGGGAGGGGTGGCCTTTCCTCGAAGGCAGCCTGCCTTCCCAGGGCCCAGGTGGCTACGTCCTCTCTCCCTTCTCCCCTCCCCTCTGCCCCTCAGCCTCCCAAGTGCCTGGGTTGTTTCCCCAACTCCACTTTGCTCTGGCCTTCAAAGCCAGATGGGCATCGTGGAGAGGGTTTCCTGAAGTTGAACATTAATTCAAACACTCCAGGTGAGCACTTCAAACAGCTGGTACAGTGAAGTACTGTGCTTAACTTCTAGAATGTTCTTTGTCATCCGGACTTCATCACTGATGACTTTGTTCTTCATCTGAGGCTCTTGCTCGGGCCGTTTCCTGTGTGGAAGATGTCACCTGTTTACATTTTAAACAACCTCTCGAAGACATAAATCAGACTGTATGCTTCCTTTTTCTTTTAATCCCCTAGAACACATAATAATTCTGTGTCCAACACCGAGCAGGTGTGTGGTGAGGGCTTGGCATGAATTGTTAAATTAGTCAAAGATATACCCGACAACCAGCACTCTGCTTCTTAGCTTTGACTTGAGTCTGAACATTCACTCACTCACTAGCTGAGTCTCATGCAATCACCCGTCATTCCTTCACTCCGCAATTATTTCCAGTGTGTCAGGCACTGTACCAGGCGCCAGAGCTGTAGTGGTGGCAGAAACAGATGCTGTCCTTAAAACCAAAGGGTTAGGCCTTGCCAAAAGGCACACATGTATGACGAAAGCTATTGTCTCTCATCGTTGTCTGAATTAATTTCTGGTTGTCATCACTGGGAGATACTGTTGGCACCCAGCAGGCAAGGCCAACCTCCCTACAATGCACAGGATGCACCCTCTGCCCCCATCACAAAGAATGATCTGACCCCAAAATATCTTCCAAAATCCAGGTTTTTCACAAATTCACACTGCTCCTCCAGGTCATGCAAATAATTGGGATTTACAGTGTCTAAAAAGTCCTATCTGACCCGAGATAGTAAATGTAAAGGTCTTTGTTGAATTACATTCCTCAATTCAGCCCCTCTCCTCCTTGGCCAATGCACAGCATCTGTCATTCTTCTTCTTTTAATTTTTTAAAATTTATTTCAGAGAGGAAGAGAGAGCGCTAGAAATATCAATGATGAGAGAGAACCATTGATTGGCTGCTTCCTACACTTTCCCAACTGGTGATCAAACACACAAACCAGGTATGTGCCACAACTGGGAATCGAACTGCAACCTCCTTGGTTCATAGGTCGACGCTCAACCACTGAGCCACACCAGTCAGGTTGTCTTTTCTTAAGTCTTCCTCCTTTTACCCCTAGTTCCCACTAGTGTTCTCCCTCCCCTCTGTAAACCTTACTAGCAAAGAATTTAATATGTATCCTTTAGCATGTCACGATGCTATATATTATGTTTTATGTCTATGTATGTGCATGTGTGTTTAAGTGTTGATGTTCAAAATCATATCCTGATTCTTACTTTTCTCAATGAGAATTTTAATAAAATCTGTACAGGTTGCTATATCTTATGTCTAGTTAGTTCACTTAGAAAGCTTCATAATATTTGTATGAGTTTCCTATGGCTACTGCAACAAATTGCCACAAGCTTAGTGGCTTAAACAATGTAAATGTACTAGAGGCTTGATGCACAAAAGCGGTGCAAGGGGCTTGGCCCTCGAAGCCCTGGCTTCGTCCAAAAGGTTTTCGGGGCGGTCATTCTGCTGTCCATTAGCATATTAGCTCTTTATTATATAAGATTATTTCACAATTCTGGGGATCAGAAATCTGGAATAAGTCTCATTGAGCTAAAGTCGAGAAATCAGCATTGCTTTTCAGGAACAAATCCGTTCTCTAGGCTCTATGTTTCTAGGGGAAGAGCCTGTGTCTTTGCCTGGTCCAGCTTCTAGAGGTTGCCTGCATTATTTGGCTTGTGGCCCCTTCCTCCATCTTCAAAGCCAGCAATAGCAGATCAAGTCTTTCTTATATCACACCACTCTGAGACTGATTCTTCTGTCTCCCTCCCTACTTGTGATTACATTGGCCCACCTGGGTAATCCAAAATAATCTATTTAAAATCAAGTGACTAGACGAAACCCATTTGGATCAATGGATAGAGCGTCGGCCTGCAGACTGAAAAGTCCCGGGTTTGATTCCAGTCAAGGGCAATGTACCTTGGCTGCAGGCACACCCTTGCCGGGAGGGGGGGGGGGGTGCAGGAGGCAGCTGATTGATATTTCTCTCTCATTGATGTTTCTAACTCTCTGTCCCTCTCTCTTCCTCTCTGTAAAAAATCAATAAAATATATTTTTTAATAAATAAAGAAAGAAAGAAATAAAAGAAATAAAATCAGGTGACTAGCAACCTTACTTCCATATGAAACTTAAATTTCCATTTGCCATGTAAGGTAATATATTCATAGGTTCCAGGGATTAGGACATGGACTTTTGGGAGGTGGAGAGTAAGAGCATTATTCTGCCTACCACAGAAATCTGTAGTCTATGTCCACCATATTTTAATGAAGCTGAGTTTTCCATCTACAGGGAAATAAAAAATGAAATACCCCAGTTCCTTACTCAAACAGTGCCTCAATGTTCATCCTAGCAGATGTATTAGAGAATTTATCTGGGATATATACCCATGTACTGCTGAATCTTATAGTATAGTTATGATACTATATGTTTTCAAAATCCCCCACAAATATTTACTTTTTGACTCTCAAACAAACTTGCTATATTTCTATAGAAAATATATGAAGGAGGTACTGCAGCTGTCCCTAAATTTCTTGCCCCTCTCCACTTTTCAGGCACATGGTGAGATTGCCCTTCTCAGACCCCTCTGAAGCTAGGCATGGTCATGTGACTCACTTCGGTCAATGAAGTGTGAGTGGAAATGAGAATGTGTCCAGCAGACAGAAGTTCTAAGGGCTAGTGCGCAGCACATTCACCTCCTGCCATGGAGATCTTAGACTCCCTTGTTGGGATGGAGCCTTCATCAAGCTGGGTCTCTGGGTGACTCTAATGGACAGAGACCACCCCTCTCCCTTGCCAATCAACTAGCTAGAATGTTAAGGGGAGGAAGAGGAGAATCAAACTTTTAATATGTAAAGCCACCGAATGGCATGATTTTTGTTATTGCACCATAATGTCACCCATCCTGACCAATACATCATGAAAACTGAAAATAGCCCGAATTTAAGCACTAATTAGAATTTGAAAGCATGACCTTATCTGTTATTTCCATGTTGATAGCTTTATCCCTCAGACTCTGTTGATAAAGACATACTGAAATCATCTCTTGACCTGACATCTTGCTCACTGGTGGGTGACACCCAGGGTCGCTCCACTTGGCAATTTGTCCCTTGAGAACCACGTCTTTTCATCACACCCAGGTACAAAAGACAGTAGCTGGAACATCGGTAGTGGTCAAATAATGCCTATTCAAGAGACTATTCTCCTCATCTTACATACGCTAACCAAGGCTCAGAGACAAGAGCAGACAGCTAAGGTTGCCAGGCAGGAAGATGAGGTGTCAGGATGAGGATGCAGGGCTCCAGGCAGTATAATTCCTTGTGGCCAAGAGGGAAGCGTCGGTGACACCACCCAAGACCTGACTCCCGTCTGCCTTGCACACATGACACAGATTCAGACACAGGAGCTTCCGTTGAAGATGAACTGCCTGGATTCCTTAGTGAGTGAGTGGATTCTCTTCCTTGTTTTCAAAGAAGGTGGGAATGACGGGTCCCGACATCTACTTCCGATGAAATGAGCATTTGGGCTCGTTGCTTCTCAGCATCTCTGTTACACGTTTGCTAATACTTCCTCTTTGCTGAATTGCAAAGGGGCCTCACAAGGCTTCTTCATCAGATGGGCTATCATATACCATGATGTAAGCCCAGTGTCTTGGAAGACATAAACAGCTCAAATCAGCAAGAATTCTTGGAAGTAAATATAGACTGGAAGGTAAAGCACATATGGGGAGGCTCTAGACATGCGCACGCGCGCACACACACACACACACACACACACACACACACATCGGGGCCCATGTTTGGTTTAAAATATAACTATAGAGCTTGCACGAGGAGGAACCAGAATGATCCATTTCCTCTCTTGTTATCATAAATGTGGTTAACGGTGATCCCCAAAGTGCTCAGCGGCTTGGCTGTCGGCAGATGGTGTGGCTTCCCTTATCAGCCCATCAGCTGAGCTAACGTGACCCTAAGGAAACATGTTTTTCTCCACTCCATCTGTGCAAATAAACACTGGCCCTTTCTAATCCCGAGCTGCTGCCCTGCAAAGTGATCTAAGTGATGTAAACTTAATTCACAAATAATGGCTTATCTCCAATTGGACCTAAAACGCCAATTTGCTAATTCCTCGGATTTTCCCTCTTCTTCTTGTTCTTGACCCTGACAGATTATCACCCTGAAAGTGAGTAAATAGTTCCAAGCCAGGGTGTCCCGTGTGTTTCTGGGACTTGAACATCCAGTGCTTTGAAAGGGACTGATGGTGTGATTCCCAGATGCCTAGAGGTGAATGTCAACGCGCCATCCTCCGTGTGAACCCAGAGGTTTGGGACAAGGAGGCTGAAGGGTTGACTAGTGTGGAGAAGGGAATCCCTGTGGGAGATGCTGAATGTCGGTGGGTGATGGAAGGAAGCCTGAGCCTTGGCATCGATCTCTAGAGGAGATGGTACAACAGAGAGGTCAAGAACGTAAAGTCTGACCTGGATTTGAATTCTGCTCTGCCATGTAGTAGCCCCTTATCCATTTCCTCTCTTGTTACCATAAATGTAGTTAATGGTGATCCCAAAAGGAGTCATTTCCTCAAACTTGGCCTGCCTGTTTCACGGCTCACCTGGAACAGGAGGGAGAGTAGACCTAGCAGGGTCATTGTGAGAATTAAATAATTCATGCAAATGCTAATACAGTCCTCATGCTAATTATACTAATAAGAACAACAATAATCACATTTCACTAAAGACTAGTTAATGTTCCTGCTGGTAGGAGAACCAGCCTGGGATGTGACACCAAAAAATAAGAAGGCGCCGAAACCGGTTTGGATCAGTGGATAGAGTGTCGGTCTGCGGACTGAAAGGTTCCGGGTTCGATTCCGGTCAAGGGCATGTACATTGGTTGCGGGCACATCCCCAGTGGGGGGTGTGCAAGAGGCAGCTGGCCGATGTTTCTCTCTCATCGACGTTTCTAGCTCTCTATCTCTCTCCCTTCCTCTCTGTAAAATATCAATAAAATATATTTTAAAAAAATAAGAAGGCAGCCGAGGGCATACCAACCTCTGGAGTCTGGGGGAGCAGGCAGTCCCAGGGGAGAGGAGAGGGTCATCAAGATGGACTAGATTTACCCTCATTAGTGTGGTGAGGCTCAGGTTATCATGGGCAATGGAGCTGCCCAAGGAGACAGCTGGGAAGAAAGTTCCCTCCACTGGCGCAGGTGAGAGCTGAGGGAGTGAGCACCTTTGTTGGAACAGCCAGTGAGCAGCTGCCACTGAGAAGACACCAGCTCTCATGGGGCTCTGAGGGGATGCTCGGAGCAGGGGCTTCTGCCAGGAGAGGGCAATGCCACCCAAGACACGGTAGGCAAGTTATTCTGTTGCTTAAAACCCTCCCATGGCCTACCACATGCATAGGAGGAAAATAAAACTCCTCTTCCTGGGCAATAGGGCTGGCCCTCCAGCACCAACTTCCCCCACCTCCGTCCCATGCTCCCTGTGTCCCTCTCCTTTCTTTTTTTTATTTAAATATATATTTTATTGATTTTTTAAGAGAGGAAGAGAGACGGATAGTTAGAAACATTGATGAGAGAGAATCATCGATCAGCTGCCTCTTGCACACCCCCTGCTGGGGATGTGCCCGCAACCAAGGTACATGCCCTTGACTGGAATCGAACCTGGGACCTTCCAGTCCACAGGCTGACGCTCTATCCACTGAGCCAAACCGGTTTCAGCTCCCTCTCCTTTCTATTCACCAAACACTCAACTCTTTCTATGCTCACAGCCTTTGCAATGGTCTCCCTCATCCTCACCCATCTCCTCTGCCCCCAGGGAACTCCCACCACTCCCTGTAGTTCAGCTCCTGCATCACTTCACCAAGGTGCTCTCCTGGGCGCTGCTAACAAGCATCCTTGCTGCCCGCCCCCCCTCTCCGCCGGGCTGGCCAGCAGGCCTGGAAGCCAGGGCTTCCCACTGTGACTGGCCCCTGAGCGCTGGGATCCCTGGTAATCTCCTTAATTCCCTTAGGACTTCCCCCTTCAAAGACATCTCAAAATCCCCAATCCTGCCAGAATCCCGACTTACATCTCCTCCTCCAACAGGAAAGAGAGTCAGTTTACACACTGCACCCAACTCTAATCATTCTATACAGTCTGCCTCTGCCTCCTCCTCTACTGTAGCGTCTGCTTACACACCGGGGTCATCGGCACGGTTAAAGCCAGATGCTCAAAACAGGAAAACGGGCTCTGAATCGAAGCCCAAGATCCTCGGGCACATGGCGCTTCCCAGACTTCCACACCGGGACGGGCTGGCAGCACGGAGTGGGGCTGTGCAGCTTTAAGTGACCTAAGCCCAAAGTAAGCCTTCCGCTGATGGAAATGCCTGCCCGTGAAGAAGGTGTGATTACCTTCCCCGAAGTGGTTCTCCCGAGGACATCAGAACCTTCGTGGCAGTCTAAGTAAGATCTGTGAGTGTTTCCCAGGAGCATCACCTTGAGGGTAACCTTGAGAAGATAGTGCTGGTCTGGAAACTGGAACAATGCTAGGGTCTGCTCTTCCTGGGTGTTTTGGGATCACAGCATGATGGGCAGCAGCTGCCGTGGAAAGTCTGAGCTCCTCAGAAATCCTCTGCAGTCAGCCCTGCCCGCCCATGGTACCTGTGATTGCCTGAGCAGCGCAGGGGTGTTCTCAGCATTATGAGTCTGGCCCAGCCCCCAGATATGCCCAGCCTGGACCGTGACCAAAACAGAGAGCGCTCAAAGGGATTCCTGAGAGGTGGCATCTGAAGCTTCAGATCCTAGGGGCCACTCGTGACTTGGAAGTCGGTCCCCCACTATAGCGGCCCCTCCCCCAACACCAGCCCACAATGAGGGTCTGGCCTTGGCTCAAAGTGGGCCAACCATTCTCTGCACCATACGTATGGACCTTAGCGGGTGTTTCTGTAATTAGCTGATCCCTGACTACCCCCTTCCTTTGGGCACGGCAGCTCCGCAAGGCGGCAGGCATGGTGTGATGGCAAAGCCAGGCAACGCCAGTCAGAGCGGGCAGCTGAGGGGTGTCTCTTCCCACAATCCCGACAGCCAGAGCGGGAGGAAGTGGATAGTGCCCTCCATGTGAACCCTCACCATAAGAACATCAATGCCAAGAGCCTACACGCCCCCCTCCCCCCTGGTGTCTTTGGGCTACATGTGTACCCCTGGTTGCTCTGGGTTCTTGCAGCAGCCAGCGCTCTTACTGTCTGCCCACTGGGGACACCCGTGGCTTTGCTCACAGACATGGAAAGCCAGTTCCTTGGAATTTATGCTCACCTCTCCCGGCTCCTGGAGGCGGCTCTTAAATGACTGACAGCTGCAGAGGTAGGAAATCCCCATCTCTTCTGCCCCAGAATCTAAGGCACAGCTCGAGTTCCAAAGGTCCCGGATGAGATCAGTCAGAGGGACTGATCTTTGAACTGATCTTTGTTTGAACTTGCCCTCCTCTCTGGCATCCTCCTCTGCCCTGTCCTCCCTGCCCTGTGCTCCCCCCGGGCACTTTGCACCGGAGTCCTCCTGCCCTGGTCTGCTCTGGGTCACCCTGGCTTCATCAGCTGGGATATTCCACTCATGCCTGCAGCAGCTTTTTCTAATGGGAGAGCAAGGAAAAGTAGACATGCTCTGGAGAGCTGACCATATCTATGCTTTGCTAATATTTCCTCCCATTCCGAAAGTTGTCTTTTCACTCTGTTCATTGTTGGCTCTCGGAAGCTTTTTTGTAGGCTGGCTTGCCTATTTTGGTTTCTGTTGCCTGTGCTTTGGGTGTGATATCTATAAAATCTTGACCAAGACTGGGGTCAAAAAGCTTTGCTCCTGTGTTTTCTTCTAGGAGTTTTATCAATAGTCAACAATCATGTGTTGTATATGCCTAGAATTTGTTAAGAGGGTCTACCTCCTGTTAAGTGTTCTTACCACAGTAACATTTTTAAAAAAAAATGCATAAGAAGCAATTCAAAGAATTGCCATTGAAATATAGAGGCCCCAAAGAGACTATGTATTACATTAAACATATTTAGACTCTGCCCTCAGTTAGCTTACAGCCCAATAGGGATGATTTCTACATCTGTGTTTATATTCATCACATGATCTACTACATTGTGTATACAAATGTATGTGTGTATATATATATATGTATATAAATAGATAAAACAAAAAGAATTAAGTGCCTAAATGCTAAGTTTATAGCCAGCCTATTGCTGAAGCATAAAGGGATATCTTAGGATTCCTTCTCCAAAAGATAAACTTGTGGAAAAACAATCTGGCTCCCTGGTGTTACCCTCCAAGGGCCAAAGCATAACCACCTCCTTGACATCCACAAAAATACCTAAAGGGGCTATTCCTATTTCTGGACCAGTTCTTGGAATAGCATGTTCTATAAACCTCCTGCAGTGAGGCAAGTGAGGAGAGCAAAGATGGTAGCCACATATAAATGTGGGGTTGGGTGCTGCCTCTACTACTTACTGTGGCACTGGTGTGCCAAATATTAAAGCGTTTTATCCAGTTTCCCTTTCTATAAAGTGGGACGGCCACCCCACCCCTCATCGGTTTGTGGCGAGGATGATATACATATAAAGTGCCTAGCTCAGGACCTGGCATAGGGCAGGACTCAGTAAAGTTTATTTTCTGTCTGCCCTACACCTTATTCTTTCTTTCAAGGACTCGGACCTAGAGAATATAGAGACTTAACTGGGTTGAGAGGCTGAGAAATGCTCCACATCAAGGGACTTTGGAAGAAAGACATTTGGTAAGCTTCTTGAAGGCAGACGCTAAATCTTCTAAGTAGTGAGTAGAGAGCCAAGCCTGTCGCAGTTGTCCAATAAACATTTAAATAATAATAGTTGCTTAAGAATTGGACCTTGGTCTGTTTCCTTGAAGAGGTCGCCACCTTGTGGACAAGGATCAAAACAGCACACCTCTGGAACCTATGTGTCCATTCAAAAGATGGCAACTTGGGAGCCGGCACAAGTAACAATGTGTTTCCAGAGCAGTAAGGGCAATGAGGAAGGGAAGAAGCAACGTCTTCAGGTTCTGAAAAGAGGAATGCATTTTCCTGATTCTAATCCTTTGCTTAGAGACTCCATCCTGTCCTTGTACTGGCCCTCAGAAGTACTAGTGAAAATCAGCACCTGGCATCATCAGACTCTACAATAGAAACCCTACACCAGGCCAAGTGGCAAGGAAAACACAAAGACCTTATTGAGTTGCGCTCAGTCTATTAGTAACTGGCTTGGTCAGCAAGAAACCCTGTAGAGAAATATCTGGTCTCTGAAATGTTAACACCCACTGAACATTCTGAGCTCTGAAATCACCTTTCATGGAAACACACTTGTAACATACAACTTGGCCTCCGAATGGTGGACATATTCACAAAACAGAACAGGAAGGAAATTCTAAATGGGGCTGGAGGGGTCCTGGGCTCCATTCCATGAGTCTGTGTTCAAGTGGGCAGAGAACCCTGTACAGGCCAGAGGGTTCTGGGTTCAAATCACAACTGTGTGATCTTGGACAAAGGGTTCAGCTTTCCTAAGGTTTTATTTCCTCATCTGTCAAAGGAGATGATAAACGTTACTCTACGGGCATTTCTAGTTATGGTTCCAAAGGCAACACAATGAAGAGGAGGAAGAAGAGGAGATGGAGGAGGAGGAGGAGAGATTGTCTTCAGTGGTCTGGATGGTCCAAGGTAAACCACACCACACTTTTGTGCAAGTGTCCAGGCTCCGTTCATGACTACATGTCAGGTGGCCCTGCAGGACTCAGATAATCAGCTCCTTTCACCAATCGGGTGTTTTCACAACGAGCCCACGGAAGTCTGGGGTCAAAGAAGCACTTATTAAGTAATGCCCACAAATTTCCTGAACAGGGTTTTCGAGCAAAGCCAATAATGTAAGGAAAGCGCTGCCCACTTCCATCAATTCATGTCTGCCTCTGCTTCCTGCAAGATCGCCATTAGCGATTGTGATCAGCTCGGCTTAGGGAAACCTGCAAACCTTTCCTAATTGGACCAGGGGGGAAAAAAAGAGGTACAGTGCATGCGACATGGGCTGACCCTGTGGCGTCACCCCCAGCAGTTACTTCCTGCGTCCCAGAGGAAAGCTGAAGGGGTATTTATGTTGATGGCAAAAGCCCTCACGTTGGTGTTAAGTAAAAGTACTTGGGTTGGGGCAAGACAGTGTTTATACCGGACCTGCACCCCATCCCCAGAACAGAACACACTCTAAGGCCCCTTTCGTTGTTGATCATTCTAAGTGTCTTTTCTTGCTCTTAGAGATGGCGGAAGATGCCAGCGGACTCATTTCCTGCCTCCTGTGTTGGAAATTTGCACTGGTTTCGCAGCTAAGATGCTCTGGTTGAAATGTGATTGTCCTTGAACCGCGTTGTCCTTGCACTGAATCCTGGACATTGACCTGAACCCGGGCTGGGAGTGGGCACCAGTGGTTTATGGAGAGGATCAGTGGCAAAACCTTCCGTTAAAAACCTGAGCGTCACTGGCACTGGCAGCTGGGGGTCTCGCACCCTGGAACACGTGACCTGCCTTCGTCAGCTTCGGTGTCTTAGCCTAGAAAGTGGGCATGACATGCCTCCCAGCAGAAACCTGTGATGAAAAGGGAAGCTATTCCCTTCCTCTGCTGCGTCTATGAAAATGCACCTGCACAGCACCTGTAGAGCGAGCTTCTCTCAGTGCCGCGCACTTACTGGTCCTGCCCTCAAAAATCCTATTTTGTCCTTGTCACCATCCGGGGAGGCAAATAGCATTGAGCCTCTGTTACGGAGGCAGCTCAGTGTCACTTTTCAAGATCATGCGCCAGTGAGGGTTGGGGTTGGTTGGGCCTGAAACTCAGCTGTAAACCCCAAAGCTTGGGTCTTCTCCGTGGGGCCGGGGTCCTAAAGCTGCGAGGGCATCAGAACGTCTAGACAGCTGGTTAAAAGTGAATGTCCCGGGCCTCATCCCCGAGTGGTCCTTAGATGCTGCCCCCTAACTCTCCTCACTGTGAAGCACTGCTCGCACATTAGTGTGTCCAAAGGTCATTACAGGGAGTAGTCGTGTCCATATTATTATCAGTTTTCACTTTTATAACTGAGGTGAAAATAGGGCACAGCTTGCTTAGAGATTACGTGAAATAACACCATCATGCATGTGCACACATGTACACACACACGTAAAAGGAACCTACCTGATTCTACTTACTCCAAATAGAGATAGAAAATATTAGTAAACTTACACTCCATGGACCAAGTTAATGGCTATTTTAATGAATTTGATAAGCGAAAGCATGTCTGGGGAGTCTATCATTTTGACCATAGAAACTGTTAAATCTCTCAGAGAGACTCTGGGTTTAGGGGGATTATTTTGAAGAAATGGGGAAAGACTGGGGAAATGAAAGCACACACTCATTCAGCAAACTCGTGTTGTTGATCCCTTTTGTGTCAGGTGCTGGGGGGAGTGTGAGCGATCCAGCAAACAAGCCTGACCCTGGATGAAGCGTCAGAACGTGTCTGTAGCGAGAGAAGAAAAAGCAGGGGGCTCTGGCAGAGCTGTTGGGGGTCAGGGAGTGGGGAATGGACTTCTCTTTCTGAGAAACAGACATTTAAACTAAGAACTGAAGGTAGAAAGGACTCGGGTGTGTGAAAAGCCAGATTAAGGGGGGGGGAGAGAAAAGCATGTGCAAAGGCCCTGAGGCAGGCAGAGCTTGGTGGGTTCAGGGGAGAGAAAGCAGGCCCATGAGTGGGCTGTGCCAAAACAAGGCAGAGTGACAGGAAGCAAGGATGGAGAGAGGGCAGAGATTACACAAGGCCCCTTGGGCCCGGGTTAGGAGTTCAAATTTTATTCCAAGTAGGGCAGCCACTGGAAGCTTTTGAATGGGAGAGAAACATGATTAGGCCTGCCTCCTAAACCATCACGCTGGGCACTGTGCGGAGGGTGGGTTGGAGGGGACCACAGGAGAAGCTGGAGAGCAGTGAGGTGCCTCACAGGAGGAAGGCCGCCTGAGGCAGAGATGCCACATTCTGCCCAGTCATTAACCTGAACTCCCGATGACAAATGTGGCACTTGGCCTCAGGGGGCCACATTATCCGCGGGCTGTGTCTTGATCCTCTGCCTTCTCTGTCCCTTCAGCACGGGGCTCCTGTGGAGCACAATTCCCTCGAGCGGAGGAAGGAGGCCACTTCCGGGGCCTTTTCCATCACGGCTCCTCTCCCAAGCCAGGCCTGGGATGCGTGGATAATGAGCTCAGTAGTTCTCAAGGGGACCAATGGTACCCCCCGGGACCTCTGGCAGTGTCTGCAGACATTTTGGGTTGGCATTAGTAGGGGTGGAGGGAGACTCCTGCCATCTACTGGGACAGACCAGGGATGCTGCTAAACATCACACAAAATGTAGGACATCTCTAATTCCATCAACAACCACAAACAAACAAAGAAAACAGGACAGCCCCACAACAAAGAATTATCAGGACTCAAATTCAACAGCGCCAAGGTTGAGAAACCCTGGATTAGCGGGTCATCCAACTTTTTTTTCTTGCCTACAAAGCCAGTCTTCCCCAAAGTAGTTCCCGAAGAGGCAGGCTGAGAAAGAATTCAAATCCTTGTAAAGAAGCAGAGGAGAGGAAAGTGGTGTGCATTTATTGATCTCCTGCTGTATACAGACCACTCCACTTTATATATGTTAACTCATTCCCTACTTGCTATATTGTTTATTTGTTTGTTTTTTTACAACAGACCTATGGGAGATGGGTGCTTTTATTACCCCCCTAATACAGGAGGGAAAACCGAGATCCTTCTGGGTCGAGCAACCTTTCAAAATCCCAGAACTGGGATTCAGACCCCAGGCTCTCTGACTCCACGCGTGCGTGGTGCCTTTTCCTGAATCCCATCCAACCCCCCAGGTCAGCCGGACAGGAAGCGGAGCAGCCAGGCCCGGTGGCAGGAGTCTGGTATCACACTGGGAAATGTAAATAATTGTGAGTATGGGGGCCGGAGGGAGGGTCATCCTGTCTGGCTTCACCAGCCACCCAGACGGACCCTGAAGCCCTCCTACCACCGGCCCCCTCCCCATGACACGCACACCACTTCCCACAACACGTCTCCTTTCAGGCTCTCACTGTCCCTGGGTGTGGGCCTTCCTTCTCAGCCAGACACCCGGCCCTTTCGTGAGGAGAAAGGGGAAAGGTGAGGATATCGCTTGGCAGCCACACTCCTCACACAAAGAAACACAGCCACAGGCTGAGTGAATGTGCCAATCTGATGCCCACTTTGGGCAAAGAGCAGTGAACACTGGGAAGCTGAGTCGTGAACAGTAGGCGGTCCCTTTTCATTCCTTATTAAAAGCGTTATCAAGCATATGTTTTGTGATGTGCCCAATGCGAGCCCCCAAGGATGGGTAAAACCGGATCCCTGACCTCCAAGGGCCTATGGTCTAAAGGTGCTAATTTATATGTTTTTTAAAAAATGCTGATTAAGTGACGTGCCGACAGCAGCATTGAGCCAGATGGAGAATGGATAGGCGATGCCCCATGTCTGATGGGTGAATGAATTCGTGTGAAAAAAAGGAACAAGTACCATTGGAAAGTACAGTGAAAGTGCTGACAAAGGAAGGCACGGGAGGAAATGAAATATGACCTGCTGGAGAAAAACGAGAAGTTCAGTGACGGACTGGCCTTTGATCTGAACAAGATTCCGACGCGTGGGTAGGAGAGGACTCGCACCTGGAAGAGAAGAATTAGTCACGTTCTGGAAGAGGGCCCCCTCGGGCTGGGGGGGGAGGGGGGTGTATCCGGAGGCCAAGCCATCTGGGAAGACGGGGGTGGAATGGAGCAGGGTTTTTCGGGGACCGATCACAGGAGAGACGGGGTCATTGGAGCCCTCTGATACGGTCCCACGTCCTAAAAGAACGATGAGGCAGGTATGAAGCCCATTTCACAGACAGAAAGGCTAGAACACCCACCTGAATCCCAGCAGGTAAGCATGGAAGCCCAGGGCAGATCCCAGACTCTGTGGCTCAGAGCAGGTGACTTCCGACTACAGGCAGCATGTGAGCCAAATCTGGCACGTCCCTTGCTTTTGTAAATAAAGTTTTATGGGAACAATGACATGTCCGTTCACTTGGCTACTGCCATGCTATGACAGCAGAGTGTGAGAGACTATGTGGTCTGCAAAGGCGAAAGTCTTTACCACTCGCCTTATATGGAAAACGTCTGCCGATGCTGCTGGGAGCCCAGTCTCTTGGCAAGTTCTGGGCTGGCAGCACTGGGGCCTTCCCCCTGGGGGCCAGTGCCAGCCACTCCCTCCTCCGCTGGAGCAGAGCCCGCGGCGGCAGACCTAAGGGTCTTCTCGGGACGTAGAAAGCCCTGTAAGAAAGCACGTCCCTCGAGGACTGGAATTCCTGTGGCATCTCTACTATTTATATTGCACACACCACAAGAACTCATTTTTCATGCTATTTCAGCTGAAAACAGCCATGGCAGGACCACAATCGGGAGATCGGGCTGGCTGGGGGAGAGCGTGTTTGTGCAGCCGGCTCAGCCTCCCCAGCCCCAGGTTGCCTGTCCCAGGTGCGCTGGGCCCGGGCCAGGCTTTCTTCTGGGACCGCGGGCTTGAGGAATGAGGGGGAAACCGACGGGGGAGACGGTGCCCTGCTGGAAACATTGCCTCCTCTAATCGAGAGAAGCATGAACACACGAGCTGGCGTTCATACGCCTACCTTGTTCAACAACCTAACATGGGTCATTAATTGAAATAAAATGAGACAAAATGGAATCCAGATGTGAATATACACTCGCTCACATACAGTCCAGAGACCAGTCACTACATGGAAACGCACCAAAGCATTAGCGGTAGTTAGTTGAGGGGGCATTGGGTTATCTCGTTGCCTCTCTCTCTCTCTCTCTCTCTCAATCATTTGTTTTTGTTTTGTTTCTCTTTGATGGCACGGAGGCAAAGAGAAGAAGGGAAAAAAGACAGATAAAATTATAACTTGGAATTATACTGAGTTTCTCCCCCATAAGAATGCCAGCTCCACAAAGGTTGTGTTTGCTGTTCACTGTGACATCCGTGGTGCCTAGCAACACCGCCTGGAAGACAGTACGTGTTCAATGAACAGCGGTGGATTGAATACATGGTTCTATTTTTTTTTCACAGATGCCAGATGAGCCACAAGGAACACCACTCGTAAAGCCTCATTTAAAAATGTATCAATCAAGTCAAAGAATGGAAGCTAATGTCTTCCACTTACCCAACATTTATTGACCACCTACTATGTGTGCACACTACCACTTTCCCTTCGGACCCAGGAGACCTTGCATGGTACAATATTCACAGCAGACATTTAATTGTTGCCTCAGGAAATTCCCTGACCACACAAACTGCACAAACCGCCGCCACCACAGTTACCACCTACTTTGCGAATGATGTATAAAAACAATAGAATAACTACTCATCTTTATGAGATTAAATGTTCCAATGAACTCATCGCTACAATCCCCGGGAGTCTGGAGTGTATTTTCCTTGGAGATGATAATAGCTGAATCGCAACCACGGTGCAGAGGAGAACCCGAAGTTGCTCTGGATAAGTTATCACAAGCCACGATGAGGCCAGCGGTGTGTGTGGATAAACAAGTCGGCATTTATGAACGTTTTCAAATGAAGCCTGGCACCTACCCGGCGGGCCTCACTCCTCGGGCCTCCATCAAGCCCCAAATGCCCAAGATTGAATTCAAATCACAAAACGAACTTGAGAGAGACTTGGAAAAGTTACTACAAGTGTCTGGGAGTTACATAAGTTGAGACATGCTCAGTATTAAGCATGAGATGTTGAGGCATATTTTGACTCATTTTTCCCCCCCTTCCATATACATGGAAATGAAACCTTTATTTTAAAGGCCACTTAGGACTGTCAAGTAATAAAAGACATCCAGTGCATAGCCAAGATTGCAAAATAATGGCTGGCCCGACCTCACTGTTTCATAAGACAAGACGGGAGCTTGGATATCATGATAAACCCGTGGCTCTGAGGGTTAGCCTGCCCACGCTGAGCCTTCATTACTAAGAGTGCCCGTGACGGCTACACTTTATCTAGATCACTTCTGCCGGCTGGCAAATTGTTCCAATAGGGGAGGAGGAAGTGAAGGGCAGCTGAGAAAATGACCTTCAGAAAGTGGGGGGGAAAAGTACAGCATGGGGAATACAGTCAATAATGCTGTAATAAGTAGGTATGGTGCCAGGCGGGTACTTGATATAGACATATATCTATCAGGGGGACTGCTTGGTAAAGTCTTAGCCTAATCACTATGTGTATTCACCTAAAACTAATCCAAAATAATATTGAATATAAACTATAATTGAAAACTAAAAAATTTAAAATGTGAAACAAACATGCTTAAGATACCGCCCTTTTATTAGCCATCTTCCAAAACTATGAAAAGGGAAGAAAAAAGATTAGACCTATACCACATTTCACATAGGACCAACCCTTTCATTCCGGGGAGAGAGGAAAACGCTCTATCAAAATGTCAGCCTAAATGTAACTGATGCCACACTCTTTAAGAAAGATTGCTGATGATGGATTCTTAGCCATTATCTATTCATTTCACAAATGAGTATTAATCACCTGCTGTGTAGTGGGCCTAGGTGCTGAGACGAAAAAGACCAGTTTCTGTCCTTAATGACAAGGTATGATTAACCCCTGAGGAACATGTTAAAATTTGCTAACAGCCTGCTATGAGCCATGCGGAGTGCTAGGTGCTTCATAAACATCATTCATTCATTCATTCATTCATTCATTCAATAACTTCGTGTTATGCCAAAGCATAACAAGACACTATGGTAGGCACTAGGATTACACCAAAGAGACAACAATCTGTCTTCACGCATTGCACCGTAAATCAACAGCGCACCACACCACAGACATTCCAGTTTTATGGAGAGGAGTGGGATTAGATAGAACCTACTAAAGGTCACACACTAGTAACCTGGCCAGATCCAGAACGTGGGCCAGCCCACCTTCAGGCCCTCCCTCCCTCCTCTAAAGTCTAGACCAAAGGCCAGTTGCAAACGCAAATGCCTGCAGGAACCAGTTGGCAAAGAGCACCGTGGGCCAGACTTATTCCATAACAGCAACTTGTGTTTGTTTATACCTACACACACTTTGGCTGCTAAACTCACAATCATATTTTCCACTTCTGCCAAGATCATCATCATCATCATCATCATCATCATCAAACTTATAAGCTCTTTCATGCTATTTTTCTCCCTTACACAGGGTCAGAGTTAATAAGAAACAACCCAACTCTCTTTTAAACATTGTTGTAAGGATTAATCAGGGTGACCATGATAATAAGTGGCACTGACTCCAGTCAACTTCTTGGTCGAGGCGGTGATGGGCCATGGTGGGGGCTGATAGTCACTGTGCAAAAAATCGGTCAAGTGTTGCTAGAACTTCTGATTTTTCAAGAGGAGCCAGAAATCTGCATTGGAATGTCAAATCTCCCAATATTTAGATATTGGCAAACAATTTTTAATTAATTTTAAGCACACCTACCAACATTTTGCTGGCTGCACAGTACATATTTTGGTATTAAATCTGGCTCGGGTCTCCAGATTATAAACTCTGCTATTTCCAGCAAATATTGTGTGTGTCAAACAATTTTTTTAACATAGTTATTTAGAGCACCTATCAGTGGTCCTTTTATTTCCATGATTATAGATATGACATGAAACCAATATAGAGTGAGGGGGGGAAGTGTGTTTTACCAAACAGCATCATATCCCAGGTACCAAATAGAAGATGTTGACAACAAGAGCAATGAAAGTTTACAGAAGGAAGAGGTCACCCAATTCTTAAATAACTGTCGTGGAGGAGAGGCGACTTTACCTTGCATTTGAAATGATGGGTCTAATTGGGACAATGTGGCAAAAAAGTAGATCCAGAAGAGGTGGAACATGAGCAAGAGCTTGGAGATAAAAATGAGCAAGTCAGGTTTAAGGGACTGTAAATGTAAGAATACAGATAGAGTAGAAAAAAATGACAAGGAAGTTGTGAAAGACGAGGACAGAAGGTTACCCTGAGGCAAAGAACCATCTGTAAAATGGGGGCTGTATATGCTCTACATGAGATCAGATTAGGGGATAAACTGGACTCTGGGGAATGAAATTGTACTGAGTGTCTTTTGACATAATACACTTAACAGTGCTTACCATGGAGAATGCTTCCAACAAACATTGAAAGATGAAATCAGCTCATATATATGAAGGCATTTTGACCAACACAAAGTATGTACAACATCAAGGGATTATTAATATTGATGAGGAGACAGTTTTCAAAGGAAACTTATATAGCACTCCTGAGAGAGGAATAATAAATCGAGGGCCTCTGGCCATCGCTCATGCTGTTGTCAAAGTTCAGCAGGCATTTCCTTTTCAAAAACAATGAGGGGAAACTCATTCCATTGATTTCTGATCCAACTGGGGATAGTAAGCCAAAAGTAGAAGGGAAATAGAGGTTAATATGTGGCCCTCTTTTGGATTTCAGAGTCAAGAAACACACCCTACTCTTCCCCCACACCAGCCTTCCCCAATTTATTTATATATATTTTAAAAAGCAATAGCTCTTTATATAAGAAAGCAAGAAGTTTTACATTTATCAAATGCTATACAGTTCACTTTTCCTTGGATGACAACAACACGAGTTTTGGAATTGAACAGACCTGCGTTCAAGTCCCAGCTCAGCCACTTACCAGCTTTGCCAGCTCAGACAAGTCGCTGAGCTTCTCTGGGCCTCCCTGTCAAGGGAGAGGCAGCGAAAGCAGAGCCCATTGCCTATGACTCCTGAGGAGGGCAGGAATAATGTATAGTGAAACC
This sequence comes from Vespertilio murinus, assembly GCA_963924515.1. Lineage (NCBI taxonomy): Eukaryota > Metazoa > Chordata > Mammalia > Chiroptera > Vespertilionidae > Vespertilio > Vespertilio murinus. The sequence continues at coordinate 18,965,480 of OZ004716.1, forward strand.
TAACTACCCTCATGGAAATATCACATCGGAGGCAAAATGTTCTCGTTACAAGGCAACATCAAAAAAACCAAGGAGCTGGTTCTGTTGAGTTACAAATCCCACAAAGATTTCATCCAGGATGTAAGTTGGTTCTTGATACTCATCTACCTCCTGCTAAGTACACTGCGCTGCCTTCGCATGTCCATGTTTCTCTCAGCAGGGGAATCGTATGCGCAGATTGCCCACAGCTGTCCCGGCCACATGAAAGACCCCGGTGCTCCCCAGCGACCTCCTGGCACAAGGTAGTCATTCATCAAATGCTGGAAGCTCAGCACCAGACGCACAATGAAAGGTTAGCCCTCGGTTTTTATTGCGTGGGTATTGGCTTTCCCGGTCTGCGGCCATCAGGACAGAGCTTTAGACTGTTTACAAATGCTGGGGAGTCCTGGCCTTTTCTTTTTGTTGACTTTTGGATACTTGCATCATTAATCTTTAATTTTCCCTGGAAACCTCAGGCGGCATTGGAAAGGAAATGCTGCCTTTTGGCATGTGCCTCAAAAGTCCCACTGGGTTGAGCCCCTCTAGAGAGGTCTAGGAGGGATGGAGCATGTGGGGGAAGATTCTATGCAAAAATGGAAACGGTTGTTTTCCAGACAGTGTGTATGCACTTGATACCAGCCACTCCTGTCAAAGGTGTTGAGCAGTGTTTAGTATGCTGTGAGCATGCAAGAGAAAGCAGTTCCTGTTATATTAATTTTATTTACTTACTAGAGACCCAGTGCACGAATTCATGCACAGGTGGGTCCTTCTGGTTGACCTGCAGAAATGGGGCCAAAACCCACAGTCCAGCACTGCCTGAAGCTCCTATCTGCCACTCCCACTCATCCGGACCCCACTATGCCTGCCGCTGGCTCACGCACAGTTAGTCTCAATCAGGGGAAGCTGCCACAGCAGCAGCAGCAGCAGCAGCAATGCTCACCAGCCATGAACCCTGCCCCTGGTGCCCTCCCAAGGATTGGGCTGGAGGATTGGGCTGAAACTGGCTCTCGACATTCCCCAAGGGGTCCTGGATTGTGAGAGGGCATAGGCCAGGTTGAGGGACCCTACTGGTGCATGATTGGGAGGGACCAAAGGAGGGCTCTGGGGTATGTCCTGCTCATCTCACTCAGTCCTGATCTGTCAGACCTCAGCAGCAAGCTAACATATGGTTGGAGCATCTGCCCCCTGGTGGTCAGTGCATGTCATAGAGACTGGTTGACCAGTTGACTGCCTCCTGGTGGTCAGTACACATCATAGTGAGCAACCTTTGCATATCATTAACATATTATGCTTTGATTGGTTGTTTGGTTGTTCTGCCATTCGGTCTATTTGCATATTACTCTTTTATTATATAGGATGGTTAGTTCCATAACTTGTCTGATCAATAAAAAATATATATGCCCAAGATAGGAATTAACTTCTAAAGTAAATAAACTTTAAATCAATAATAACTGTTACAGCTGAAACCGGTTTGCCTCAGTGGTAGAGCATCGGTCTGCGGACTGAAAGGTCCCGAGTTCGATTCTGGTCAAGGGCATGTACATTGGTTGTGGGCACATCCCTGGTAGGGGGTGTGCAAGAGGCAGCTGGTCAATGTTTCTCTCTCCTTGACGTTTCTAGCTCTCTATCTCTCTCCCGTCCTCTCTGTGAAATATCAATAAAATATATATTTTTAAAAAATAATAATAATAACTGTTACAGAAATAGTAGAACAATGAAAGAAATAGCCAGTGTTACTACATAGTCCATGCCTCAGAGTATTGAATATGGGTAAGGTGCAAATATTTTATTTTCCTTACCCGTGTCACATATGAATATGGAAAAATAAGTGAAATACTTCGGGCAAAGAAAAAAAGAACGGTTTTCTTTAAAATAATTTTATAGATCAGCACTATCAGATATAACATTCCATGATAATGGAAAAGTTGCAAAACCTAGCAAAAGACTGACTGATACAGCCATGGTATTGAAAATGCAATGTGATTTAATAATTCTAAGATTAATAATACCATATTCCATGATGTGTATATACCCTGCTTTACTTAGTCACTCTTCTACTTTTTCTTATTATAACTGATTTCCATTTAGTCTTGACAATTTAAAGGGTACCTCCCAATAATATACATTAAACTGGGAAAACTAAGTAGCCTATTAATTAACCTAATGTCTTTGAGTTTTGTATATCATCTATGACTAACCAATCTGTGAGAAAGATTTAATGTGTGCTGATCCATTTATGTGTAAAAGTATATGAATGCCACTGAAATAGAATTGATACATAAAACTTATGCTTTTGAGATAGAAATAAAAGTTTGACTTCCTTGAAGATGTTACTATTAAATTCCTAGATTGGCTGATAAAACTCTATGTTCTAGTATTTCCTGCTTGATTAAGGAAACATATTCTTCTCACAATATGGATGAATCCATTTTCACTCATAAGATAAATAAGCAAATATATTACACCTAGCAGAACTCGTGGTATTTATTGCTATCAAGGGAATAATGAGTTACTTTCCTTTTTTTAAAAAAAAAAATTTTTTTTCCGAATCCTCACCCTTGGCTATACTTTGAGAGAGGAAGGGAGAGAGAGAAACATTGATGTGGGAGAGAAACACCGAGGGCTTGCCTTTAGACATGCCCCAACTGGGGATCACACCTGCAACCCAGGTATGTGCCCTGAGCAGGAATCAAATGGGCAACCTTTTGGTGCACAGGACGATGCTTACTTAACTCGTTGAGCCACTCTGACTGGGCTTGAGTTACTTTCTTTTCCCCCCACCAATTCCTCCAAAAGGAAAAACTGACACATTCCTACCACCCACTGCAGTACAAGAGTCAAGGTGCAGTTCCTGAGTTTCGATGAGGTTAACGTGTAGTTGAGAAGCGGGGGGGGGGGGGGGGGGGGGGGATCCAACACCCTTAAGGTAAGCTGCCTTAAAGCAAATGCTTTAAAAACAAAATGTGGAATCTCCATAGCTAGACTGTCAGGGTAATGTCTTTGGGGAAGTAGATGTAAATTTATCTTTGAGGAAAGGCCAAGTCTTAGAATATCTGAAAGCAGAATGAAAAATAAAGATTCCTGGTCTGTTTGGCAGTAACTGGAGGACTAGTCTGAGTGAAGGAGATACATTTATTGGAGGCAAGTGGGAGGAAGGTATGAGAAGGCCAAAAAGACCCTTACCGGGGTGTGATTCTTCAGGGCTTTATTCTGTAGCCAACAGGGATGTAATTTAACAATATGAGAGCTTACAAAGAGTTTTGCTTTCAGACATTGTTCCGATTAGGATCAGATCAGAAGAAAGGACATTTGGGGACAGAAAGATCACTTTAGGGAAATATGTTAACTGTCTAAATGTGAGGTGAATAAAACAAACTCAAGGAGATCCACAGAAATAAAAATTCTTTGGAGGGATGTTGAAGAGGTGTAGTTAAAAGACCTCTGAGATGAGATGGATGCTGTAAAATAGTGAACGAGTCATAAGAATTTTGCTCTAAACTTTTAAACATCAGTTATTGGGAGAACTTCTTATAGAACCACCGAGAAAAAGGAAGTCAGGGAAAAGTATCCGTTTAGGAATGGCAGAGAGCTGAGAGAATGAATCTTGTTTGGAATGTTCTGGGTTAAATGTAATGAAATAGATGGAGTGAGTTGAGAGATGGTTAGAAATATTAGACTGAAGCTCAGTCAAGAGATTTGAGATTGGGTCTTATCCACTGGGAAATAATAGCTGAAGCTATAGTATTAGATGAGTTCATCAAGGGAAAGATATTATGGAAAGAAGATTGGGGTCTTGGGACAAAATCTTAAAGAAGGTTGATACATCGAGATAGCTGACAGAGAAATTGAAGATAAAGGGAAAGGAATAACTAGAATAATAGGAGAAAAATGGATGCCATGGAGAGATTTGGGATCATGGGATAGTTACATTGGAAGATATCTCAAAGTATAGTGGTTTTGACATTTAATTTAGCCATTTTTTTTAAATGAAGACCTTTATGGAAACTCTATAGTAGAGCTGTTCCAAAGAGAGGTTGGTGACTTGAAGAACTTCCCTCCAACCCCACCCCAAGAATTCACTGCTATAAAAGGAGGGCTCCCCAACTCCCTGAGACTCCACCAAAGTTTGAAAATCATTACTGCATCTGATTCTCTGTATTTTACACATGAAGAACTGGCACTCTGAGGAAGTGAATTGTGCAAAGTCAGAAATGGTTAGTGGCAGAGCTGTGAGCCACATTTCCTGAGTTTCTAATCTGTAGCTTCTAAATACCAACAATGCTTTTTATTGTGTCCGGAAATGTGGGCAGGAACAGAAGTACAAGGAGGAGGGATGGTGACCTGGGGATGATGCCACAGAGGGTGTGTAGGTGGATGAGAGCATCCTGGAAAGGCAACCAGGAGCCAGACGAGTTGCTGGCCCTCTATCTCTGCAAGGGATGCTGTGGCCCTACTCAAAACCACCGGATCTCAGGAGAAAAATCCATCCTCTTTATTCTTTATTATTATTATTATTATTATTATTATTATTGCTAATCCTCACCTGAGGATATTTTTCCTCTTCATGTTTAGAGAGAAGAAAGGGGAGGGAGAGAAGGAGGAGGAGAGAGAAACATCAATGTGGGAGAGAAATATTGAGCGGTTGCCTCCTGCACATGCCCCATCCAGGGATTGAACCCACAATTTAGGTATTGTCCTGATCGAGAATCAAACCCGCCACCTTTTGATGTATTTGGGAGGATGCTCCAACCAACGAAGCCACCCAGCCAATGCCATTATCTTATTTGATTTTCACAATGGCCCTGGGGTGGGGGGGCAAGTCGGGATGATAATAGTACGTTATTCACATTTTACACAATGACCCAGATATTAACTTGTCTAAGATGACATAACTGTCCCCACATCAGCACTAGGATTAGAAGTCAGGTCTAAAAAAAATCTGTCCAGGTCTAAAAAAACCACAATAAAATAATTTTTCATTGGAAAAAATAACTAGAAAGATCAGAATTCATCTGAAAAATGAAAGGAAAGGAGAGGGTTACTCAGTAGAACCCTCCCTAGACCCCGGCCCCCCAGGTGGGAGATTCCTGGGTAGAGCAGACAAGTGTTCCCCTGGGCTTTGGCTGAGGATAACAGCAAAATAAACAAGGAGGTCCCAGGCAAGAGCCACTCTCTCATTCCTCTGACAGCGGAGTGGTTAGCTTCCCTGGGCAGAAATGTGTACAAATCTGGATTACATCGAACAGCCAGATGCCTTATCTACAAGCCGACAGACAAAGCTTGATCTTTGGCCTAAGGAGAGAATTAAAAGGTGTTTATGTTTCAGAAATAATCAGAGTCAGACATCTCAAAATTAAAATTCTTTGTCAGCCTATCAATATTTATGAAAGTGTAACATGCCCGACAGCCCCCTTCCACCGTTGCCATGCATGGAGGCTGGGAGGTGTTTGACGGTATACAGAGAGCATCTCTCTGCCAGCATGTTTCTCACTGTGCTCTGCGGAGCCAAGTTCCTCTAAAACTATGACCCATCTTCTGGTTAAGTTACCTGTATTCCCCCTTCTCGTTGAAATCAACCGTAGTGAGATGTTTTCTTCCTACTGGAGACCTTACAGGATTGACAAAAGTAAACTACAGTTTCCCCCACATTAATCAACTCCCAAAACCCATGAATTATTAAACCATGACTATGATAGACCACAGTCAATCTAGTTCGGAATAAAGGCAAGGTTTGCAGCATTCAGAACAAAAGGTTTTCCATCATAGTTTTTGGGGAAAAAATAATTTTAATGTTTTTATTAATTTTAGAGAGAGAGGAAGGGAGAGGGAAAGGCAAACATCTATGAGAGAGAAACATGGATTGGCTGCCTCCTGCACACCTCCTACTGGAGATTGAGTCTATAACCCCGGCATGTGCCCTGACCAGGAATGGGACCAGTAATGGGTACATGGGATGATACTCAATCAACTGAACCACACTGGCCAGGGCTCATCATAGTTTTGATATTGATGCATCAAATAAATTTAGTCAAATCTTTTTTAATACATTTTTATTGATTTTTTTACAGAGAGGAAGGAAGAGGGATAGAGAGCTAGAAACATCAATGAGAGAAACATCAATCAGCTGCCTCCTGCACACACCCTACTGGGGATGTCCCTGCAACAAGGTACATGTCCTTGACCGGAATCAAACCTGGGACCTTTCAGTGCGCAGACCGACGCTCTACCACTGAGCCAAACTGGTTTCGGCAAGTCAGATCTTTTTCATCTTCAGCGACTTCAATTTTATTATCTGCAAAATAGTTATTATATATACATATGTATTCATATGTGTATTGTGCCTGTGTATAGATGAGTGTGAGACAGAAAGAGTGAGTGAGTGAGTGAGTGTGTGTGTGTGTGTGTGTGTGTGAGTGTGAGTGTGAGTGTGTGTGTGTGTGTGTGTGTGTGTGTGTGTGTAAAGGTCAGGTTCTCTAGAAGCAGAGCCTGAGGCAGGAATTCAGAGGCAGGTGATTGATGGAGGAAATGCTCTTTGAGACAAACCTGTAAGGGAGGTGAAACAAGTCAGAAAAGGGGAAAATAATGAACACGGATATGGTCTCAGGTAAAGTCTAAGCTTATCTTGACTCACGGGAGAAGAATAAACAGACCAGAAGCATAACACATAAATATCTCAGGATTGCCCCCACCCCGAGACAATAGGGTCAGCCTTTATCACCCCACTATTAGGTACCCAGGGTGGAGGTAATCACCCCTCTGGGTGAAGAGGTTGCTCTCGGGTGATGATAATTTTTGGAGAAGGTGGCCAGACATGAGCATTGGCAGCCAACATTTACAGCAGTTGGGGATGGACATGCTGCTCCCATAAATGAGAGCTGTACAAGGCACCAACATGTATGTTATAAATACAGGGTGCCCCAACATATACACACACTTTGAATAACTGTTAATTCCAAAGGCTTAAATCTGAATAGAAAGGTAACACCAATTGACATATCAGAAAACAAGTGTATATACACTTTTGGGATACCTAGCATATGAATACAAGTACTTATTGCATATATGTGACTGAAGGTAATAAAATTGCATGTACACAAACATGGGAGATAGGGGGAGGGCTATTAGGGGAGAGAAAGAGAAAGACGGAAAATGACTTCTATTTCCTCTATTGGCTTGCAATGTTATTATGAGAATACAATAATGTAATAATTGAGGAAATACTAGAAACCCTTGCCTCAGGCATTCTCAAACCCATCCTCAATCCATTTTGCTATTCCTTCTGCCTTGGACTGCCCCACCCCGACCTCACCCCCAACCAAGTTTTCCTGTGACTTTAAAGTGCCTATCAGGTGCCTCCTCTTTGGAAAGTTTCCAGATCTACCTCCTCTAACTACTACACTAGTCATAATGGAAGGCTCATGAATAGGGACACAGGAACAATACCCTATGTGTGCAGTAGCCACCTTAGGAAGCAATAATTCATGGCCTCAAATTCCAACTCCCTACTTCATACATACGTTGCCTTTGGCAAAGTCAAACCTCTCTGCTTTACTTTTCTGTGAAGGTAGGTGATGCCACCAACCTCAAAAGTTTTATTATACACGTTAAAAGCTATGGTTATATGTTTTTTAATGGTTTTTCTCTGCATGAAGAAGCGCATTTGTAGCATATCCAGGGTAAGTAGACCCCATAACAGCTTTGAAACCTCAGAACTCTTATCAAAAAAGGAATGATTCTACTTGGACTCAAAGGAAACAAAAAGAATACATAGTTCTTAGACTGAAGGAATCTAACATTAAAGAGAGGAAAAACATGAAAATGGGGGCCCAGAGGAGTCCCAGGCCATGAGCCAAATCTCCTGGTAGCAGCTGGGCCCAGGTAGCAATGCTCAACTCTACTTGGGTATAGTGATTTCTGAAATGGTACCCTCCGATTCTGGTGTTCAGGACTGCATCTGGCCTCCCGCTGTGTTCCACCAGGAGCAGCCATCCTCACTGTCCAGCTACTCTTGCTAGGTGCTCCTCAAACCAGCCTGGGATTCTCAGCCTTCTAAATCTGCCATCCCGGAATTGGCTATAATTTCAACATTCATCAAAGTATTTTGCTTGTAGCAAGAGGCATTCTTTGAATCCTCCTCTCGAAGGCTGCTCCATATTTTCTGGTGCCAGTTGGCATCTAGCACAAAGCATTGGCACCATGTTTGTTGTTTTCAGAAAAAATATTGCAAAAGGCAATGCCGTCTTAGCAGCTCATGTAGTGGAAAAATTGAGTTTGTAGCCTATTCTGTTTACCAATAATTGCATGGTAAGTCACTTCAAAATAGTTGCTTAACAGCCATTTTGTTCTTTCTCATGGTTCTATGTGTTGGCTGGGCTGGCTGGATAGTTCTGCTGGTCTTTCTTAAGGTCTTTCATGCCAATGCTGGTGGAATTTGAGGCTGGTGTCATTGGGAAGATCAACTGGGATGTTAGCTGAAGTCCCAGAGCATCTCCTGAGTAACAGTGGCCATAGGGTCTCCCACATGGCAGAATAAGGAGAGGGAAGGAAGAGGCAAGTTGTGAATACCTGCATCTCATGTTTTAAAATAATGAACACACAACAACAGAAGTCCAGGAGTAGATCATATTTCACAATTTTCATAAGTGCCCTTTGCCTCCTTCATTTCCACTGCTTGTCTGTCCATGATTTCACCAGCCAAGGCTGTGAGGTGAAACACCAGCCAGCAACAAGGGGAATTAGTGAGCCAATATCCAGGCACAGCCTCAAACATACAAGTAACATCTCAATGCACACACAAATACACACGGACATACCATCCCACAGTGGGAGTCAAAGGAATGCGTTCATGGAGACACCTTCATGAGAACTGTAATTTTCTACCTGAAAATCTGAGTATTCTGAGGTTCATAACATTTTCTGATAAGAATCTCTGCTGCTCTGCAATGTGTCTCTTGTCATAGGCTCCCAGGTCTACAAAAGATCTTGGAATTTCCGAGTTCAATTACCTTTCCCAGAGGCAGTACTAACAGGGATAAAGCAATGAAAAATGACTATATATTTCTCAGTCTTCGTTGATAAGGCTAACTAAAGGTGATAAGAAGACCACAGATTTTTTTCCTGAAAACAGTGTTTCTAGATGCACTGCCTTTTCTGCCTGTTCTACCTAAAATAGCAAGTTAATCGCCTTCCACCAAGATTTAATTTTCTCTGTGCATTTCTAATTTCCTGATATTATACCTATTAGTTTATTGTGTCACTCTCTATAAAATGTAAACTCCACGAGGGCAAGGACTTTATCTTGTTTGTGTATATCTCCTTAAGTAACCTCTGTACATAACGTGTTTCCCCGAAAAGAAGACATCCTCTGAAAATAAGACCCACTTACAGGTTTCCTTCTGAGTGAAATATAAGGCATCCCCCCGAAAATAAGGCCCCCAGGCTCTGTCTCAGAATAAAAATTAATTTACCATAAACTGGTCGCTAGGGCCGCCCCGACTGGCATCTAGCAACCAGTGATGCTTACGCGGAGTCCTGACATCACTGCTATGTGAATGGAGAGAAATCAGCGTGGAAACTTTGTGAAACCTAAACTGCAACAAGTTGTGACTTGGGTGAAGAATTCATGGGAGAAAATCACTGACAGTTGCATTGCAAATGCACTGCGAGCAGGCTACCTTGACAAGAAGTACTCATTGAAAGACAGTGCTATTGCTAAACATGAGAGATTTGGTCCACTGATTCTGAAAGAAATGGAGTCACAAGAAATTCACCAGGAAATTCAGGAATTGTATTATTATGATGATGTTCCAGAAGATGATGACATGATTGTCATTGAATAAATGAGTAAATTCTTGATACTGTAGGATTCACAGTTTGTCTGGTTTGTGTTGACAACCACCATACTACAGTACCGTATACAGGTAATAAATTTCCTTTATTTTCATTTAACAATAAATGTGTACCATATTCTTCTTCATGGAAAAATAAGACATCCCCTGAAAATAAGACCTAGCGCATCTTTGGGAGCAAAAATTAATGTAAGACACTCTCTTATTTTCGGGGAAACAGGGAAGTAGGCCCCCATTAAATACCTACTGAGTGAATTTATTAACAGTAATTTAATTCTAACTTTGTGAGGTTGTGCTTTGTAAGATGAGAAGTTAACCTCAACAAGATGGCAATGTGCGTTAATTGCATAATGTTCAGGAAAACTACAAAAACACTTCGAGGTATAAACAAAGAACCACTGAGAAAGCATAGGGAGAAAGACTTTATAAATTTGAACATAATCCATTAAAATGAACAGATGTATGGTTCAGACAAAGCCTAAGCACACCAGAGGCTTGCTATGGTTTGGGTCCTGGTTCAGATGTCCATTGTCACACACACACCCCAAAATCTGGGCATGAAAGGCTGTTCCCTGGCGAAATTGGAAAGCCACCTTCCTCCCCACTCACCCTGATTCCTGCCTCTCCTCCAGCCCTGACCCTCTGTAATCTACTGAACCCAAGCCAGCAATGTCTCTGAGACTTCAGGAAAGAATAATTCCAAAACTTAACCCAATGATTACTGCCTTGCCCAGGTGTGTTCTGAGCACCTTCTTCTTTCAGTAGGTGGATGACTCAACAAACTGTTACGTTCATATTGTGGAGTACTATGCAGCAACACAAAAGAATAAACTCCTGATGCCTGCAACAGCTTGGATGGATCTTAAGGGAATTATGCCAAGTGGAAAAGCCAATCTCAAAAAATGTATGATTCCATGACAAAAATACAGAGGTGGAGAACAGATTAGAAGTTGTCAGGGGTTAGAGATGGAGCAAGATGGCATGGTGTGGGTGTGACTATAAAACATAGCACAGGGGAGATCTTTGTGATGATAGAACACTTCTCTCTTGATTGTGGTGGTAATTACAGAAACATATACACATGTGATGAAACTAAAGATACACACACACACACACACACACACACATACACTGCATGTAAAACTGATAAATTCTGAATAAGCTCTGTGGATTGTACCAATATCAACTTCCTGGCACAATGTTACTGCTGGAGAACACTGGGTGACAAGTAACTCCCTTCATAGAGCTTGTAGGGAATCTTCCTCTATACTTTTTTTTTTGGGGGGGGGGGGACAAACTCTCATGGATCAATAACTATTTCAAAATAAAAGTATCTCTAAGTGGGGTCACTGTGATCCCATCTTCATACCCACCACCAGATAGCCACAAACTTCTCTAACCACTTCTCTAAGACAAATAGGGTTTCATTGCTTCTATAACCATTCCGATGGATTTCTGGATGTACAGGAAGCAAACTTTTGTGTTCACAGATAGCAATCCAGAATTGGAAACAATGCATATATTTCCTTTGAATTAAGAGAAATATGAGATTTCAAATAGTAGTTTTGATCAAAATATGGGCAAAACATTGACATAGAGGATTAAAATATGAGGGCCCAGTTCCCAACAAGTAGTTCCCCAAAGAGAGACCCAGTTTTAAAAGATTATATTTTTTAAAATTTGTTAATCTGATAGATAAAAACCATATTTCATCCTTGTATTAAAAAAATAAGTTTTGCCGAAACCGGTTTGGCTCAGTGAATAGAGCCTTGGCCTGTAGACTGAAAGGTCCCAGGTTCAATTCTGGTCAAGAGCATGTACCTTGGTTGCCGGCCCATCCCCAGTAGGGGGTGTGCAAGAGGCAGCTAATCGATGATTCTCTCTCATTGATGTTTCTAACTCTCTATCCCTCTCTCTTCCTCTCTATAAAAAATCAATAAAATATATTTTTTCAATAAGTTTTAAAGAAAGTAATCTATTTTGGAAATGCATTATTTATGTATCCCCTCAGGAACTCTAAAGTCTACCCTTGAAATGAGGGAGCACGTGGACCTTGTCAGACTGCTAACTGAGTGTACAGTAAAATTCCTTTCCACAGAGTTGTGTCCTTAGCTTTTGTTGCAGATCTTCCCAAGGAATGTCCATATGAAAATGGCTATTGCAAGTGTAACTTCTGTTACAGATTTCCCCCATAGTTTCCTCAGTGTCTCCTAAAGGATCTCCATCCATTTCCTTGAGGAGAGTGGTTCTCAAAGTGCAGCAGTATCAGTATCAGCTGGAAACGTGTTAGAAATGTACATTCCCAGGCCACACTGACTCAAAAACTCAGGCTGGGACACAGATACCCATTTAATAGGCCTTCCAGGAGTTTCCAAGTATGCTCGAGTTTGCATGGCCTTAGAACAGAGAGATGAATTCCCTATTATTGAATTTGGCTGAAAGGAGATCTTTATTATTTAAAATAAAAAAGTATGTAGTGATGAGGGAAATCCCTTATAAATTTATTTTTATTCTATCTTTCTGCTACTGGGAACTTTGTATATTTAAATTCTTTTTTTCTTTCTACTTTTTTTGTAAGATCTAACTGGCTTTATTGAAGGATTCATGAATCAGGCAACATCCCATCAAGCAAGTAGAAAGGATCTTCCCCGCCCTACCCTTCCCTCCCAACTCCCCCCTACACCCCCGCCCCACTCTCCCCTCATTTTCATTTTGCTTTTGCTGCTAGGAAGTTCAGAGCCAAATTGGAAGGCGGTCCTGGTAAATGTATTACACAGAGAATTATCATATGGACTCTTTCCCCCTTTCCTTTCCTTGCCCCAATTTCTTATTTTTATTTTATTGGATTTTGTTCCTTTGGGGAGAATAGAAAGTTATAAATATAGTCAATAAATAAAAGAATCCTTAACAACAGTGGCAATGTGTTCTTATATGCTGCCACATGTTCCATTCAGAGTATGAAATACAGATTATGCAGACTGAGCAGATGTTACCAGATATTAAATTGTTTCAAAAACAGATGACAGAACAGGAAAATCCAAGTACTGCCTAGAAAAAACACACACACATATTTTAATGTGTAACTCCCAGGGATATTCTTGTGAAATAGAATTATTATTGCCCTTTTGTTTAAATGTAAGAGAACGGATTTAGGCTTAGATTTATTGTATTAGCATGTTAACCACTATTGTATTTTTGGCTTCTTGCCTTTGGGTGATCTTTTCTTGTTGGGAATTATTTTCTGTTTCCCTCATTTTGAAACAAACAATGTGTATTTCAATTGTCTTTTTATTTTCCATGAGCTAACAGACCAATACAACTCCCATGGGGGGAGGGGAGTTGTTCTAAAATTTCACATGCAACTAACAAAACACCAGGACTACCGCTAAGTTTAGCAATTCCATGAATGTGTTGTATTTTGTTGGGTTTTATCTGTGACACATTCTAACATGTCATTGAAAACCACCTGGTGAAGCAAACGTTCAATGAGAAGATGAGATGAATAACCAAAACAATAATCAATCATCAACAATAACGTTTCTTGAGCAACACTTAAATTTTTGTTTAAAGTCTGAATTTTGGAGAATAGAGAAAAAGTGTAAAATGCATTCCCTGAAGACAGACAACCGACTTGCAGAGACGATGTTCCCATTGGACGGCACTGCTCTGTTCCACAGCCTTCAACTCTGCCTGGCTCATCCTTGGAGACCCTGCCCAACCAGACCTCTGCCGACCGGCTAGATCCTGTTCTAAATCAGGCAACTACACAGAACCTCGAAGCCCTCGCCCACCTGCTCCAAATACTACCGCCTGTTAAAATGCCCTGCTGCTGCAACACCAAACAACACAGAGCCCGTGGCCATTATCACTGGAGCGCTCCAGACTTTTGAAAATTTCCTTGGAGCATGCCCTGTGTTTTCATTTCCCGGGGCAGCCATCGGGAACCACCGTAAACTTAGTGGCACAGAACAACACAAATGTATGATCTTACCATTCTGGAGGTCAGAAGTCTGATGACAAACTCACTGGAATAAAACCAAGGTGTCGGCAGGGCTGTTTCTTCCTGGCGGCGCCAGGAGAGAGCCTGTTTCCTTACCTTTACCAGCTGATAGAGGCCACCTGCGTTCCTTGGCGCTTGACTCTTGGTACATGCGAGGCTGGCAACACCTGGTTGAGCCTTTGTCACATCACTCCTCTCTAACACTGGCTCTCCTACTGCTTCCACTTTTAAAGAGCCTTATGATTGCCCAGGCAGCATGGCTCGGTGGTTGAGCATTGACCTATGAACCAGGAGGTCATAGTTCAATTCCTAGTCAGCGTACATGCCCAGGTTGCAAGCTCGGTCTCCAGTGTGGGGCATGCAGAAGGCACCCAAGCAATAATTTTCTCTCATCATTAATGTTTCTATCTCTCTCTCCCTCTCCTTTTCTCTCTGAAATCAATAAATAATATTTTTTAAAAAGTCCTAGCCCAACCGAAACCAGTTTGGCTCAGTGGTGGAGTGTTGGTCTGCGGACTGAAGGGTCCCAGGTTCAATTCCGGTCAAGGGCATGTACATTGGTTGCGGGCACATCCCCGGTAGGGGGTGTGCAGGAGGCAGCTGGTCGATGTTTCTCTCTCATTGACATTTCTAGCTCTCTATCTCTCTCTCTTCCTCTCTGTAAAATATCAATCATATATATATATATATATATATATATATTTTTTTTTTTTTTATTTTTTTTTTAAAGTCCTAGCCCAGTGGTCGGCAAACTGTGGCTCGAGAGCCACATGTGGTTTGCAAGCCCCGGTTTGCTGCTCTGTTGACTAATGAGTTGCCAATCACTGCTCAGTTTGGCTCAGTGCATAAAGCATCTGCCTGCCAACCGAATGGTTCCCAGTTGGATTCCTGTCAAGGGCATGTACCTCACATGCCTTGGTTGCAGGCTCCTCTCTGGCCTGGACCCTACTAGTCAGGGGCATGCAGAAGGCAACCAATTGGTATGGTTCTCTCACACCAATATTTCTCTCTGTCTTTCCCTCTCTCTAAAAAATCAATGGAAAAATACCCTCTAGTGAGGATTGTTTTTAAAAAGCCCTTTAGGATTATAGTGGGCACACCTGGGTACTCTCGGATACTCGCCTAAGGGTTTGCTCATTAGCAACCTTAATTCCAGCTGCAACCTGAATTTCCCTTTGCCAGGTAATGTAGTTATGGGTTCTGGGAATTAAGACAAGGATGACTTTGTTGGGAAGCATTATTCTGTCTACCAACAGTGGTAGGCAAACTCAGTCAACAGAGCCGCAAACCGCGACTCGCGAGCCGCATGTGGCTCACAAGCCGCAGTTTGCTAACCACTGGTCTACCACGACCAGTGAGCCAACAAGAGTGTAACTGAGTGAGCAAGACAGTAGGCCAGTGGACTGACCTAGTGAGTGTCCACCTCCAGGTGATGACAGTCCAGATCCTCTGGGGCAGCCAGTTGTCAGCAGGGTCACTGTAGGGCAGAGAGGAAGCTCAGCTCCCCACTTCCTCCTTCACCTCTCCCAGCATCCCTTGTCCTGTCCATAGCAAGAGGATAATAACAACACCTACTTCACAGGTGACGGTAAGCGTGACGTGAGAATATACATCAGTGTCTGGAACACCCCCAAAGGCAATGAAATAATGAAAATGACAAAAACAAACAACCATATGAACCTATGCCCCACAGAACATGCATACCTTGTTTCATTGCACTTTGCTTTACTGTGCTTCACAGGTGTTGCTTTTTTTTTTTTTTTTACAAACGGAAGGCAAGACCCTCTCCACCAGCACAAAGATGCCGACTCCTGACTGCAATCCTTGCTTTTCTATAATGGTCTGGATTTGAGCCTACAGTATCTCCAAGGTATGCCCGTGCTAAGGTACTAAGTCTAGAACATAGCACTCTGGAGTTCAAGCATCACATGGAAGACAGAGGGTGGAGGTTCAGAGGAAAAATTATGTGAGTCAGTTCATGCCAGAAAGAAAAGTAGCAATCAGCACGCAGAAGCCATGAGACATGTCTCTCCAATACCACTCGACCACGGGTCAGGGCGTAAGGCCAAGCGAGGACGGCCTGCAGCCAGCAGGCGATGGGTGTGTGCCCAAGCCTCTGCACACACTTTCTTCCAGACCTGTATAGGGAACCTGGTCCCTCTAGGGTATGGGGGCCACTCTCCTTAAGCTAATTCCTAACCATTTTTAAAAAATAATATTTTAGCAAAGTTTCAGTGATCTGGGGAAGTACCTTGCCATGGCTACAAAGCCAGATACATAATTGTATGTTCTTAACAACAGCAATTATGTAGGAATAAACATTTGTATTTGACTTGCAATTACTGCAAAGAAGTATTTAGCTTGACATCGTATATGGTGGGTTTGAATTTTTTTTCTATCTTTTCTACATTTTCCAGATATTCTAAGTGAGCATGTGTTTTATAACATAAGAAGTAGATGTGCTTATTTAAAACAAATAACAATAGCCCTGTCTGATGTGGCTCAGTTGGTTGGAGCATCAAAAAGTCATGGGCACTAACCCAGGTTGTGGGTTAAGTCCCCGGTCATACGGGAGGAAACTCATTGATTTCCCCCTCCCTTTATTTCTCTGTCTCCCTTTTCCTGTCTCTAAAATTAAATATATATATATATATATAAATAATGAGAAAGATTAGTTGTTTTGGTTATTGATTTTGTTCGCTCGTGATTCCAGATTTCTAAGAACCTGGTTATTCAAAACAAACATTTCCTTTATATTATCAAAAATATTTCTCCTAGCTATTCCTTTCCCTGTTTCAAGGGGATATCTGTTTTCTTTCACATTGCTATTTAAAAAATCCCAACATTCACTACCTCAGTAAGCAAGTCTGTGGACCATATAAAACTGAAATGCTCTCATCAGTCAAAACAATAAATCAAAACATGTGGTTAGGTACACATCCCACAGTCACCATCACTAGCCTCACTTATCCAAAGTTCTCTGGCTTCATGCTGTTTTCCCTTTCAGTTATCACTACATCCATTATTCAGGCGAGCTCCTTTCCAATATAATTTCATATCAAATAAAGAAATGTGTTCCGAGATTGTAGCTCTAAGTAGGAACACAGGTCTGGTCTCTCGTAACCCACATTCCCTGGATGCAATTAGTTTAACGTCTTTCTGAATGTGTTCTTAATATAGGCTTTTACCGGGGACCATTTTTCATGTGTCTTGGTTTTTCATCACTCAATTCTTGAATAAGACCACAGACATTAAAATGATAACATATCATGTTGAAATCAGGGTTAAGTTCAAGGGGGAAATCACATGCTCTGTCTGCAGTTAGGATGAAGGGAAGGGATTGCAGATCACGACTGCATCGTTTTCACAATATTTGGACTTGTTTCTTGCTGTCGCTTTTAGGTTAATGGAGTTACACTTTGAAAGTCGGTCAAAAGCATTCAGAGGTCATTGTGCACACAGGGGTGGGGGCATCGAGGGGAAGCAAATTTTCTCAGATCCAAGGCCTTAACAATTGGTGAAGGTGGCAAGCCAGATCATTTTTACAGAAAGATCTCAAAGTCCTCATTTAAAATGGAGAGGAACAGCCGAAACCGGTTTGGCTCAGTGGATAGAGCGTCAGTCTGTGGACCAAAAGGTCCCAGGTTCGATTCCAGTCAAGGGCATGTACATTGGTTGCGGGCACATACCTGGTAGGGGGTGTGCAGGAGGTAGCTTGTCAATATTTCTGTCTCATTGACGTTTCTAACTCTCTATCCCTCTTCCTTCCTCTCTGTGGAAAATAAATAAAATATATTTTTTTTAAATAATAAAAAATAAAATGGAGAGGAACAGTCTTACTTGAAGTGGCTACGAATCAAAAAGCTATCTCAGGAAAAAAGAAATCAAGTCCTACCTGATATCCGAAGGAATAATTCCAACAAACCAGACTTATGAGATGTTTAGGGTTTGTTACATTAATTATTAATAACATAGGGCTCTAGGAGTCCCATGCTTGATTGGACTGCCTGGAAATTTCCCACTATGGCTCCTGTGAGTCCAGCTTATTCTTCTTTTACCTCGTACTATCAATTCTCCCTCCATTTTACCCCGCTGACTACTACCTCTTTCTGTACCTTCAGTCTCTGAAACATCCTGACATAAGAAGGTCATTAATTGTCAGGGCTCAGAATTTGCCTAATCTCACCAGCATACTAGAAAATCTGTCTCCACTCTAATAATAATTATTATCAAAGTCACATTAACAACAAACACTCACTGAATGCCTTCTTTGTCCCAGTCATTTTTACTTGAATTATCTCATTTAACTCCTATAAACACCAAATGAAGTTGGTATCCATTAGTAAACTCTCTGAGCCTCAGTGTTCTGATCTGTAAAATGGGGATATACAAAATGATAAAGATCACACAGTGGATAAATACTAGGTGTAGGAATCACACCCCAAATCTCTTAACCAGAGTCCATGGTCCTTAACACTGCACTATGCTTGCCCTAGTCTCCTTGCTATCAAAATCCCCAAGGTCAAGCACATCCACTCAACCTACAGAACTTGACTACCTCTAGAGTTTATCTTATTCCAAAGGACATATGTGCATACATGTCACCTTTGATATGCAGATGGTCCCTGATTTGCAATGGTTCAACTTATAATTTTGTTGGCTTCACGATGGTGCTAAAACCATACTCATCTAGGAGGAAGAATACTTTGAATTTTGAATATTCATCTTTTCCCAGGTGGGGATATGCAGTGCGATGATCCCTCATGATGCTGGGCAGTGGCAGGGAGCCCAAGTTCCCAGGCAGACATGCAATCACAAAATTAGACAACCTATACTCTACAGTGTGCTGTGTTGCCAGCATCTTTTTGGATATTGTGCTCTGAGCATGTTTAAGGCAGGCTAGGCGAGGCTATGATGTTCAGTAGTTTAAGTATATTAAGTGCATTTTGGACTCGTATTTTCTACTTACAATGGGTTTAGTGGCAGGTAACTCTATCATAAGATGAGGAGCATCTCTGCATAATTTTAGAGTTACAGGAGAGTTGCAGAAATAGTACAGACAGTTCCATATACCCTCCATTCAGCTTACCTAAAGGCCATGATTTTTTCACACTGTCTTCCCTCTGCAGGTTTTTTTTTTTCAGTTTGATATTTTCTTTTTTTTTCTTTTTAAAAAAATTTACTAAGGTATTATATGTGTACATAGCTTACCATTGCCCCCCCCCCACCTTCCATACATGCCCTCCCTCCCCAGAGTTCTGTGTTCGTTGGTTGTACTTATATGCAACTGCAGGTTATTATTGACAAATTCAAATAAACTAAGCTGCAGCATCTTAGAGACACAGCCGCGGGAACCATCTGAATTTTAATAGTGCCTCACATTGTATCTGTTATTATTAATGATTCCCTCTATGCATATAGTACAGGCACACACCTTATAAAGCTTCACATATTTACATAACAGATAGATCAAAGATATTTATTTTGTTGGGTCCTTGATGAATCTAATGAATTGTCCCTCTCCTTAGAAAATGCAGAAACAAACAATCCTACAGATTCCAGGTAGTTTGTACACTCAGGGTGCCTCTCTGAATTCAATCTTATCTGTTTTACTTTTTGGAAGCTAACAATTGCAGTCTCAACTACTAACTTTACTCAGCTCAATCTTCATGGAGCTTCTCTACATTACTAACCCCGGGGAGGTTACCAAAGCTCTGGAGAGCCACTCCTCTGAGCACATGGCTCTCAACTACTGAACTGTTGTTCATGGTTTGGGGCTGAAGAAATGGCCATCTGCCAAAAAATACATGCAGCTGCCACCAGGACAATCTCGTCAGGCAGTAAGGACAGTGGATCCACTTCACAGTGTCAAACCCATTACTTCAGGGATTTCCTGACAACGCACCAGCCCTGTCGGCCCCTCAACTACGTACTCGCTGAAGGTCAATCCACTTATCCATGAAGACCTCACTGACTTCTCACAAATTAGTATTTATGACGCTAATATTCTGTCCAAGCTAAACATTCCAAGTTAAATATAGCTGGCTTCTTTCTTGATAAACTGAAAGTCTAAACTTCTCAAACCAACATTCTACTAAAGGATCATCAGGTGGTCACTAATAAAATCACAACAACTAAGAAAGACCTAAAAGAGAACCAAAGGACAGTTGACATTGAGTTACCGAGAGCAAGAAAGTAGCCCTCCTCAGGCAACATAAGGCATTTTTCAAATATTAATGCGTTAGAAATGTAAAAGGCTATTTCCAACAATACCCACAGTTAAAAAGAAATACAAAATTAGACAATCCTCAGCATGGTATGATGGAAAGAACTCAGACAAATAAACCTAAGGTTGGGCTTAACTTAGTGATGTAACTTTGCTCAGTAAAATTTTTCTCTTCTCTAACATGAGGAAATAATGCACAAAAAAAGGACTGTGACAAAGAGGAGTTATGATAATGTGCATAAGGGACTCTGCAGCAAGGACTAATTCAGTAAATCTAAGCTCTCTATTCCTTAGAATTCTTTCCAGGATTCCCAGGTTTTTATAACAGCAAGAAGGTAAAAGATTCCACTATTTGAGACACATCAAATTTTGAAGCTCATCAAAATTTAGGGCATTTAAGTGATGAAGGGTACGAATCTCTGTATGCTTGTCAAGTAGTCAAGAGCCAACAAAGAACATTTAAAACTAAATTGGGATCAATAATAAAATGGTACATGTAAATCTAAACATATCATCACATATATGTGAAATATAAGTAGTCTAATCACACTATTTAAAAGACAATGTCAGAAAATATGTTAAGAATAAGATCCAGCTGAAACCGGTTTGGCTCAGTGGATAGAGCGTCAGCCTGCGGACTGAAAGGTCCCGGGTTCGATTCCGGTCAAGGGCATGTACTTTGGTTGCTGGCACATCCCCAGTAGTGGGTGTGCAAGAGGCAGCTGATCGATGATTCTCTCTCATCGATGTTTCTAACTCTCTCTTCCTCTCTGTAAAAAGTCAATAAAATATATATATTTTTTTAAAAGAATAAGATCCAAAGATATGTTTCTACAGGACACTCCCTTGAAATATAAAGCTATAGGTGGAAAAATAGTAAAAGAATGGGAAATGATGTACTATTAATTATTAATTTAAAAAAGCTAAAGTGACTATGAATATTAGATAGTGTGGACTTCAGAATAAAAGAAATTAGCAGAGCCGAAACCGGTTTGGCTCAGTGGTAGAGCGTTGGTCTGCGGACTGAAAGGTCCCGGGTTCGATTCCAGTCAAGGGCATGTACCTTGGTTGCGGGCACATCCCCGGTGGGGGGTGTGCAAGAGGCAGCTGGTCGATGTTTCTCTCTCATCGACGTTTCTAGCTCTCTATCTCTCTCCCTTCCTCTCTGTAAAATATCAATAAAATATATTAAAAAAAAAAGAAATTAGCAGAAATAAAGAAAAACATTATATAATGATAAAAATGGTCAGTTGACCAAGAGACATAGCAATCCTAAGTGTGGAGTCACCTAGGAAGTGACTTCAAAGTACAGGAAGCAAAAACTAACAGAATAAAAAGGAGACATAGAGAAATCCACAATTATAGTTGAATAAGAATTCAACATTCTCCTTCAGTAAGAGAATAACATGAGTAGACCTAAATACACACACACACACACATACACACACACACACACACACACATACACAAACACATACACACACATACACACATAAACACATACTCACACATACACACACACCAGCCAGCCAGGATATAGAATAATTAAACAACACCATCAACCAACTTGTTTTAACTCACTGTTGTCAAGAGTCCCATGACCAATATGAGGATGAAACTATATCTAAAGAACCCTAGTGGTAGAGAAATTTCATCAGACAAAATCCTGGACAGATTCCTAGGGAATGGACAGCACGAGCCTGAAGTCCAGGATGAGCCTGAGTGTAAATGAAAGCAATGAGCCTCCTCTGGGCTTCTGATTCTTACCTGTGTAATGGGCAGCTGGTGTGCAGAGCAGTGATGTGAAGTGGTCACAAAACTGAAGGCAGGCAGTTTGGGTTAAATCATAGCAGAGCTGCAAATGCCTTGACTTCTCTGTGCCTCTCTGTACAGTATTCCCTCATCCATATGGAAAATGATCCTCCAAAGCACCTCCTCTACAGATCTGGTGGGAGAATCAAGATACTCTATATATTATACCTAAAGCAGTGCCTGGCGCATGGTAAACACACAACAAATGTCAGACATTATTAAAACCACTAGAGGCCCAGTGCACAAATTCGTGCATGGGTAGAGTCCCTAGGCCTGGCTGGCAATTGGGAACAGCTGGGGGAGGGAACGTGGAAAGTTGGCCAGCCATGGGATGTTGGCTGTGGGAGTGCACTGACCACCAGGGGGCAGTTCCTGCATTGAACTTCTGCCCCCTGGTGGTCAATGTACAATACAGTGACTGGTCAACCAGTCATTCCTGTTGTTTGGTCATAATGGTTGCTTAGGCTTTTATATATATATATATATATATATATATATATATATATATATATAGTGCACGAAAGTCTGCCCCCTCTCATATACTGGGAGCCCTCAGGGGATGTTCTACTGAGGCAACTTGGCTGATCAGGGGAAGTCATCAGCCCCATCACTCCACTGATGCAGCCACTACCAGTCACTGCAGCCACCAAGGATTTCATCAACAGGGGCTCCAGTCCCTTCACCCTGAAAAAATGACAACTTTCTTTAGGCATTTTCAAGATGTGTCTTTCATAGGATATGACATTTATTTCTTTTCTTTTTTTTATCCTCAGCATACCAGAGGATATGTTTCCATTGATTTTTAGAGAATGTGGAAGAGAAAGGGAAAGTCAGAGAGAAACATCAATGTGAGAGGAACACTTTGATTGTTTTCCTCCTGCATGAGCCCTGACCTGGACCTCAGCCAGGGAGGAGCCTGCAATCTAGGTACAGGCCTTTGATCAGAATCAAACCTGGACCCTGAGGTTGGCAGCCTAGTCATTATCCACTGAGCCAAACCGGCTAGGGCAGGATATGACATTCCTTAGCCCTGCAGCAGAAGACCTTCGTTTTTTTTCCAGGAGTGTGGTAGAAAAACCCTAGATCACCTTTTTGGATTCTTATACCCAAGTTACTAAGAATATTATCAGTGGCAAAAGGGAGCTTAGCCAATGAGCGGTCAGAAAAGGTATTTCTTCTGTAGTTCACATGAATTGCCTCCAATCTCTGGCTCCGCCCCTGCCAAGGCCTAAAGCTCACAGGGGCCCCCAGCTCACACCGATGACCCGGCTTCACCCCTTCCCAAGTCCTAAGACTCTGGCCCAGGTTTGGGGCCTGGACAAGGGACCCCAGTTCCCTCTGATCACCCTGCTCTGCACCTTCCCAGATCCCAAGCCTCTGGCCAGGGCTTGGGGCCTGGCAGGGGACCCCCTGCTCCCTCCTATTGCTGGCTCTGACCCTGCCCAGGAGCCCCCTGGCTCAGGTCCTTCCTAGGTTGCTGAGGACCCACCGGGGGCCTACCTCAGAGTGACCGGAGTGCTGAGAAAGTTCCCAGGACCCAGGCTGCGGGGCATCTACATATGCAAATTAACCTTAATCTTTTGGGGTTAATTTGCATACTCACTCTGGCTGTGGGTGTAGTGGAGGTATGGTCAATTTACATATTTGTTTATTATTATGTATGATTATTCTTTCTGAAATTACTGAGAGCTGTGTTTCTCAACCTTTTATGATTATCTCCTTAAGAAGCTTCTTTTTGACATTTTTTTCCTAATTGCTCCCCCATCCCTGAAATTTTAATTCTATAGATGTACTGCACATCTGTGTATTTGCTAAGGTCCTTTGAAAAGCCACAAACCACTATAATATTTAAGAACCAATTTTCATACTCTTGGGAGAAATATCACCCCTGTTGAAAATGCACATGATAAAGACACTAATCTCCAACATTCTATAATTCCAAACCTGCATAGATCAGCCCTGCCAGTTTGGCTCAGTGTATAGAGCATCAGCCTGCAGACCAAAGGGTCCCGGGTTCGATTCCGGTCAAGGACAGATTTCTCCCTGGCCTGGGCCCTGGTCAGGGAGTGTGCAGGAGGCAACCAATTGATGTTTCTCTCACATTGCTGTTTCTCTCTCTCTTCTACTTTCTCTAAAAAAATCAATGGAAAAATATCCTTGGGTGAGGATTAAAAATAAATAAATAAACAAACAAACAAATCGGCATAGATCATATTATAAGACCTTCAAAGTCTTGTACTTATGTTACATTGAAAATTAATTCAATTTGCCAATGGAATTGTTAAATTATGCTATGATGCATTTGAGATTGCGGTTGGCAAACTGCAGCGCGCGAGCCACATGCAGCTCTTTGGCCCCTTGAATATGGCTCTTCCACAAATACCACAGCCTGGTTGGGTTTATTTTGAAGAAGTAGCATTAGAAGAAGTTTAAGTTTAAAAATTTTAGCTCTCAAAAGACATTTCAATCGTTGTACTGTTGATATTTGGCTCTGTTGACTAATGAGTTTGCCGACCACTGGTTTGGGAGAATAACAGGTTAAGTCTAAAGATTTGGGAAAAGACTCCCTCACTAACGCAGGCAGGCATCTGGCCAGAGACTTGGTCCCATTAGATAAATATCATTACATCCTAGAAATATATTTATGTCCAAGTTACTGATATGCACTCTGAGTTTGAAGATTTATGAGATTAGGGGAAAATGTTTTAGTCATGAAGAATATGGAAAAATGAAATATCTTTCCTCTAGTCATGTAACAGGGCAGATTGAAATGTTCTCCTAATTTCTCTTGACATGCAACCCATCTCTCATTAGCCTATAAGGGTGCCTGTAACTGCAGCACCTGTCAAATAGT
Organism: Vespertilio murinus; assembly: GCA_963924515.1. Taxonomy (NCBI): domain Eukaryota; kingdom Metazoa; phylum Chordata; class Mammalia; order Chiroptera; family Vespertilionidae; genus Vespertilio; species Vespertilio murinus. Next base: position 18,990,238 of record OZ004716.1, read on the forward strand.
CATTTCCAATGATCAACGATCACATTTAAAGGACAGCTCAACCCCATCTTGTCTTTAAAGTGGAGCGAGAAGTCTAACACTAAATGTTACTCAGGCGCCAGGAAGGCAAGTCTTTTCTCAGCCCCTAAATCACACAGTGATGGCAAAAATAAGACAAAAGCAGCTCTTTTGAATACTGCAGCCTTTACTGGTCTTAGAGACATGCAGCCTGATCTTGGTAAGTTATCAGACTATCATTTATCCTTCACACTGGCTTCTATTTTTTCCTTGAACTTCCCATGCTTTCTTCTCCCATGTTCATAGTGAGTTATTTTACACCAATTCCCTCTGTGATGCCATCCAGTTAAAAAATTATTTAGGTCAGCCGAAACAGGTTTGGCTCAGTGGGAGAGCGTCGGTCTGCGGACTGAAAGGTCCCGGGTTCGATTCTGGTCAAGGGCATGTACATTGGTTGCGGGCACATCCCCGGAAGGGGGTGTGCAAGAGGCACCTGGTCGATGTTTCTCTCTCATTGACGTTTCTAGCTCTCTATCTCTCTCCCTTCCTCTCTATAAAATCTCAATAAAATATATTTTTGAAATAAATAAATAAATAACAATAAAAATTATCCAGGTCAGAATGTTATGATGATGGGGAAAAAATTATTCAGGTCAGAAAGAATGAATATAGTGATGTCAGAGAGGAAAGCTTTTCAGTTTCCCAAACAGAGTGTCTTCTGAGACGATCATACTCGAGTTCAGATTCTCCCATTATGATATTTAAGTGACCAGTTAGTCATGATCTATGGGCCTGGCTCAATTTAGTCAAACTCGCAAATGGTTGATATATAAATGTTTTTTTACTTGTTTGTGTTTTGTTTTCATTTACTTTGAGGAAGATAACCTATCTAGAAACTGAAAAATATATCACACCTACACAACAAGCAAAAACACATGGAGACAAATTAGTAATCAGATTGTCAGATCAGAATGGAATCTCCAAAAAAGAGGGAGCTATGGGTGGGAAGCGGTGATCTGGAATAGCAAAAACAAATAGCTGTCATGTGTTCCATATTACCCGCCCTGTACCAGTGGCAGACACTGCTAGTAAATCATTGCATGCTTTTGATAATAAGCTGTGATACAGTCTCTATATCCATCCACACAGTACTCTAGGCAGCCCCAACCAATCAATCAGAGTTCTTCTATGAGATGAAATCTTATATGCCGTATCTGAATGAGAAAATTGATTAGTCTAAGCCATGGATCTCCCTTTTCTGCCCATAAAACAGAATTCTCCACCCATTATCTGAATTTATATTTATAGAAGGTTTAGTAACCTCTCACTGCTGGGACTAGAAAAGTATTGCCAAATTCTACTTTTGTTGGGTGGGGCATATCTGACAGATAAAATTAGAGAGATTTATAGAGAACACTTCTGAACTTCAAGAAAACGTCCCCAGAGATGAGACCTGAGCATCTATATTCGTAGAAATCCCCATGGATATTTGGTGTTTCTTAAAAGCCCCAAAGTTGTGTACTGCTGGCCATCCAGCAAAAGAAACTACCCAGCCCATAAGACTCAACTATCCTGTCTCTGACATTAGAGATAACGCTGACTACACAGCCTTGTTGGTGAGGACAGATACTCAAGATCTTTCAGTATGGTGCTCTAGACTTCTCCTCCCAAGACATTGGATGTGTTATGTTGGGAAATCACTGAAGTTGTTTAATGAACTCTTTTGAGCATGATAGAAAGATACTGAACTGACATTTATCCTGTCCCCTTAAGTTAGGTGTGGCTGAATGGTTTGACTGGCCAATCCTATGGTTGCTGAAGAGACATGCAAAGCTCTAAGAGATAGGCTCTGATTCACCACATCCGCTATCCCTCTGCCAAGTGCCCTCGTCCTTCTGCATGGAAGGTACGGCATTGGCTTTGGGCTTACAGCACATGGGATACAGCCCCCAACCCACCCATGACAACCATGGTGATGGTTCATTTTATGTATCAACTTGATTGGCCAAGGGATGCCAGACAAACAGTATCGCTGGATGTGTCTTTGAAAGTGGGCTTGGTAAAACGGATCACCCTCCCCAATGTGGGAGAGCATCATCCAATCCACTGAGGGCCCAAACGGAACAAGAGGAGGAGGAGCAACTTTCCCCTAGTTTTACTGCTTCACTGTAAGAGCTGGGACCTCACCTCGTCTTCTCCTGCCCTCAGACTGGGATTTACACCACAGGTTCCCCTGGTGCTCAGGCCTTCAGATTCAGACTGCGTTATATCACCAGATTTCCTAACCCTCCATAATTGTGTAAGCCAATTCCTCATTATACAATAAATAGGTATATATATACATATACATAAATACATAAACACAATTGGTTCTGTTTCTCTGGAGAACCCTGACTAAAACAGGCATGTAGAGTGAGCAAGAAATGACCCTTTGTCCTTTAAAGCTATAAAGGATTGTTTGTTCCTTTAGTATAACCTGGCCTATCCTAACTGATGCCTCATGCAAGGAAACCTTTTCAATCCTCGAGGAGTCTTTCTGGGAAATCTCAATAGAAAAAATTTGGTCTCTTCTAGGTCCCTTCAGTTTTGGCAAACTTTAAACATCTAAATAGAAAGAAATAAGTTCTCTTGATATTGTGGGATTTTTTTTAGGATGAGAGCTCTGAAGAGGAGCAAAGAGCAGGTTTGAACACACTAGGGAGGAGAGGGAGAAGGAAATGAAGGCAAAATGCACATGGGAACAATTCTTGGGGCCTCATGCAAACTTGTGCTAATCCCTGACTTTTGATGTCTCCAGAACGACTGGGCAGGGGCCCAAGCCAATCTGTATTGGAATGAGATACACTGAACCACAGTGTGTGTTGGGCTCCAGATACCATTGAAAGCAAGATGCGAACAGGAATGGTTAAATGTTACCAACTATCATTTTCCAGGCAAACATTTAATTTTTGTTGTTTATCTGTCTTTTCCACAATAAGAAAAATATTCAAATAACTGATTTAAGGAGGGTTTGATGCTAGAAAGGCAGTATTTTTTTTTTCTGTCTAGCTTTCGCAATATATAGTACTTTTAGGCTACGAAATATTTTTCAACAACACGATTACAAATTTTAAGAAGTGCCATCCAAAAACTATAAACTACAAATCCAACTTCTAAAAGTTCACACAAGTTCACACATGTCAAAAAATAAAATTTTTTTAGATAATAGAAAACATGTTTTTCTGAGTATAGTATGCTGCTGATATTTTTAATAATTTTATAGATAATTAATTCCCAATCAAATATAGTGAAGGCCTTTTCTTACTGCTTTTATTATTTTCTTGTCAGAGATACATTTTAGAAGAAGAGTTGAAAGTGAAAATAGCAACTCACATTTAAAAATTATTCTTTTACAGAAAATTTTCATCAAAACTTCATATTCAGTTATGGTTTTATAAAGTCATAGGAATATATTTCATAACTGTATGTTGCACTTAAAATGTGTACTTTTATGGAATGTTCCAAAGGAGACATTTAATTATAGGATAGAAATTATTATCAGTTTTTCCTTTCAAATCAGATATTTAGTATTTTTATGAATGGTGTAGATTAACTCATCCATTTATTTCATCAAAAAATTCTTGAAAGTACTTATCACTTACTAAGTTCAAGTCTAGGTACTGAAGCTACCACTGTGATTAAGACAGACAAGAACCATGGATTCATAGAACTTATGCTCTAGTGGGGGTAACAAATAAACAGACATGATGTGTGGATGGATGGATGGATGGATGGATGGATGGATGGATGGATGGGTGGATGGATGGATGGATATAAATAGATGATAGATAGATAGATAGATAGATAGATAGATAGATAGATAGATCGATAGATAGATAGATAGAAAGATAGATGATAGATAATCACTGGTGGCTTTTCCTAGGTTCTAATAGTAAGGAGACAATGAATGATAGGCAGAGATATTAATTAGATAAGAGATTCAAGGAAGACATCTCTGAGGAAGAATCCTAACTGAAGTAAGGAAGGATATTTCAGAGAGAGAGTAAGTACAAAGGTCCTACTGATGGAATAAACTTGGAAGATTTGAGAAACAGATATTGAAAATGGCAAGATCTTATAAGGAACCTTAGAAAAGATAATAGAGGTAGTGTGAAGAAAGATATCATTGGAAGCAAGCAGGTCCTCTAAATCTATAGTGAGGATTAAAAACAAAAACAACTACATAAAGTGTCTGGGTCGTGGTCAGCACTCAACTATTAGTCTTTCTTTCCGTTTTACCCAACCGTATCTATTTTAAGAAATGTCTAGTCAACAGTCTTCTCCACTGGGGTTTTAGTCCTCCTTTAAATTGATCTCCACTTAAAGTGTAGGACATTGCTATCTCACTATGCAACACATTTTTTCAACCTTTAATTTGCATGAAAATTGCTAGATCAAATAATGGTACACTGCATAAAAACCACAGCTGTGAAATGAAGTCAACCCTACGAGAGTGACCAAACCAGAGGATTTGCCACAAGTCACCACTACCAATTAGAAGTCATAGTGACTTGGGACAACATCTTTTAAAGAGAATAAGAGGTCTTTCTTCCAAAGAGACCAAGAGTCCCCTTTTATTGTGAGGACCTAGGATAACAGGGGTTAACATTATTCCCCCCCAACATTTGGTACAAGTGAGCACTGAGTGCTCACATGGTAAGGAACTGCTACGTTTCATTGTGTGTTTTGTGTTCTTAGTTAGGTCTGTGTATTCCCCGACTCTTCTCAAACACAAAGTTTCTTTGGCAAATATAAAAAATTGAGGACCTTGCCGTTCATCACTGCAAGGAGACTTTTAGCTAGAAGGTGCAGCTCTAAGTCTGTCCTGAAGATTTACATTTCTTACAGGATTCCTGGTGCTATCACCCCCTTGGCTTTGAGTAGTGTCGGAGGAGGAGAAATTAGTGAAGGAGTACAAATGTGGACATAAAACCCATTCTCTTTATACCTCATAACTTAAACTGAGACAATGCTAGAATGGTCACATCTGCCTTTGCAAGTGAGAAATCAACACGAAAATAAAGAAATCACCAAATCACCACTGTAAATGTAGATACTCTGGTTTACCAAGAACGACTTCCTGGCGTTCAGCTTGTGGCTCTGTATACCTAAAGGCAATTCCTAGATTTTCTTCTCCTTTAACTCAACATCTAGGAGTTCATTTTTACACATCTTAGATGTTACTCACCCCAGCTAAAGAGCCCAACAGAGAGAGACCCATATCTCCCTTGTGGTTTACCTACAACAGGAATAGAATTCGCTTGAAAACTCAGCTTCTAGTCTTCCATAAGCAGAGGCTGAATATTGGTGGGTGCCAACGTCTCTCAAAATAAATCTAGAAATACAAGATCCTTGCATCTAAGAGCAGTGGGTCATTTCCTTACAAGTATTTCATTCTTCAAACTACAGCTTTCTTAAAACATGAAAAGAACTTATGCCAAAGAAAATGGCATTTATAAATCTAACACCCATTAAAAATTCTCCCATATTGTATTCTTTAAAATACAGATGTTGTTTTAATAATTTTTATGTAATTAAATAAACTTTGTATTTCATAATTTTCTAATAATTTTAAGCCATCCCATTTCTCTCCCCTAGCCTTCAAATACCTTTATTTACCTAATTGGTAAGAGAATAACTGTAAGACAAGGCAGAGCATGCTGTGACCCATCTCCTCTAGTGGACTATACTTAAAATGTAGGACACTGCTATCTCACTCTAAGAGGGCCAGGCTATGTCTAAATCACCTTTCATGAAGCTGTGATTTTGTAGATATTAGTTACTCTGCCTATAATTGTATATGGTAGACACTTTTCAATTTTGTTGGCTTTCCAGCATCTAAACTTTCTTCTCTTACCCTAGCCAGTTTGGCTCAGTGGACAGAGCATTGGCCTGCAGACCAAAGGGTCCCGAGTTCGATTCTGGTCAAGGGCATGTTCCTTGGTTGCAGGCACATCTGCAGTGGGGGGTGTGCAGGAGGCAGCTGTTCAATGATTCTCTCTCATCGATGTTTCCAACTCTCTATCCTTCTCTCTTCCTCTCTGTAAAAAATCAATAAAATATATATATGTTTTTAAAAAGTAAATGACCTTTGCAGAGCAGAAATAGACATTTCCAAATAAATTTGCACAATCCAATCCTTCATTTCATCAAAGATGTATGACCAAGTAAATCGTGTTCCATGGCATAAGTCCTCTCTCAGGGACTGAAGAATAAGACCTTCCCTGAACAGGGAATCAGACCTGTCACCCTCCCGTGTTGCTCTCCTCTCATGCTCTCAATGAACTCTAAAGCTTCTGTTTGGGGAATCCTCTCCTTGCCCTGCTGAGGATAGAAACACATGTGGTGTCTTCTGAGCAAACTTGGGAATGCACCTCCATCATATTTTCACCAAGATTTAGAAAACAGCAGTGAACAATGATGTGCAAACAAATCCACAAGTAGGCCATTGTTTCAGGCTGTGGTTACTCATATGTCAGTGTGCTTCCAAAGTGCATGCTTCTTACCAGCAAGGTCAACACAGATACTTAAATTACATGGTTGCGGGTGAAGACAGAGCCTTCCAAAATTGGCTCTCAATCAGGACAAAATTTGTGCTAAGATGTAAAGAAAGCTCTGTGACACTGGGAATGCTCATCTGGAGAAATCTAAAAGCAATGAGCTGTTTTGGTGCAGATGCCCAAGGGGACCGTAAGATAATACTTTGCTGTATGTGGGTTTCAGGCAAAATTTATCTGCTTGACTACCCGTAGAGAAATCCTACCTAGAACCCATGGATTCCATTTGCTTGTCAATTTCAAACAGTGGGGCTGGGTCTACTCACTGGCATATTGGGAAAGAGTTCTGGCTGCCATAGGACTGGAAAAGGGAGCAGTAGCATAAGATCCATGGATTTGAAGACCCTGTGATCTGAATTCTGTGTGAATTAAGCTTTGCCTGATTTCCTCAACTCAGTGTTGAATTCACCTTCCTTGGAAATATCAAAAGTGTTTCCTTCTGCTTCTCTTAATATACTATATTCTACTCTTCAGTATTTGCATATTTTGTTTACCTCTTCTAGACCTTTAATTCCCCAAGACAGTAAATTGCATTTTATTTATTATTATATTCTTCTCAGAACCTAGGAATCTTCTACCCATCCTTTTACCTTTTCCTCAATTCAGCAACAAGTATTGAATGCCTAATCTGTGTTGAAACTGGCTAGGCCCTGAGATAGAGCCATAAATAAGATCTAGTCCATACCTCCAATAAAATCACAGCCTAGTGGACTATGGAATAGATGAGGCAAAATTGTGTTCCAGTTTTCCCAGTGGTGTGATCCATTCTAATGATCATGTTTTAGAAGGGTTTGATGTTTTATGACTTAAGAATAGGTTTCTAAATGAATGTATTTTGATGACATCCCAGTGAGATGGATAGAACAGTGAACTGAGATCATACCCAACAGGTTAAAAGACTTACCCATGGTTTTATCATGATGTGTTTTGACAAATACATTAAGAAACATTTTTGAGAGTAACCGTGAAGCAAAAGGGGAAACACTTCCATTTTGCTGTGACCTGAAGCCTCAGCTCTGACAATCATCCCAGCTTCAAACACAGCACATGAACCTAGGCATCTGTGGTTGGCTGAATAGTGGTCCCAACAAAGATGTCCACATCCTAATCTCTGGAACCTGAGACTATGTGAGGTAACAAGGCAAGAGGAAATTAGGTTGCAGATGGAATTACGGTTGCTAATCAGCTGACCTTGAGATGGGGAGAATATCTTGGATTTTCCCGGTGGACCCAATGTAAGCACAGGGTCTTTAACTGTAGAAGACGGAGATGGAGAACCAGCAAGATGACAGCATGAAGAGGACTCCATTGAACACTGCTGGTTTTGAAGATGGAGGAAGTAGCCACAGTCAGGGAATTTAGGAATCCCCTTTAGGGGCTGGAAAAGACAAAAAAACAGATTCTCCTAGAGCAGTGGTCGGCAAACTCATTAGTCAACAGAGCCAAATATCAACAGTACAAGGATTGAAATTTCTTTTGAGAGCCGAAAACCGATTTCTGCGCATGGGCCACCGAGTTTCAATCACACTGTACATGCGCGCCCGCACTTGGTGTTTTGTGGAAGAGCCACATTCAAAGAGCCAAAGAGCCGCATGTGGGTCTCAAGCCACAGTTTGCCAACCACTGTCCTAGAGCATCCAGAGGAACAGCCCTGCTAGCACCTGGGCATAGCCCTGTAAGGCACACTTTAGACTTCTGACCTTCAGAACTGAATAATAATAAATGTATGTTGTTTTAAGTGATTAAGTTTGTGGCAATTTGTTGCAGCAGTAGTAGGAATCCAGTACAAGGACCTTGTGAGCAAATGAATTTCCAAATATCCTTCTTCACAAGATGTGTGTGTGTCTGAAATAGGAGAATGCATGTGGAGGGCCAGCCATTCACACAGAAGATGAACCCTGAATGTTAACTCCCTTCTGCCCTCCCTTGAATAGCCCATCCTGGGAGTAATTTTTTTTTAACCAAAATTTAAGCAGTTCCTGGCCTATACTATTCTCTGAATAACATTCAGAAACACTAAAGAAAACAAACAAACAAATAAGCAAATACAACCCTTCTTCAAAGAAAGTAGGGCTCCACTTTAGCTACACATGAGAATTACCTGGGGAGCTTTTTAAAGATACAAATGCCCAGCCTCTATCTTGGACCAATCAAATCAGTCTCTCTAGGAGGGAATATCAGGTATAGCTCTTTAAAAACTCACCCGGTCACTCTAAGGAGTGACAAGGGTTGAGGACACCCTCCTATAGCCACAGAGGAGCCCTTTACAGCAGACCTAAGAGTGCCTCAGTCTGGCTGAGGTCAGAGTCCTACCCTCCCTCCCTCCCCCGTTCCTCTGCTCCTGCACTTGTCTCCACTGGTTTCCCAGTGTGACTTCCAGTGCCTTTTCCTATACACAATGGTCTTCCAGTTCCCCCCCCCAAAAAAAAAAAAAACTCTTATTAAAGGAAAACTGACTCAGAAGTCCCATAGAGACAAGAGAGGAAAATAGGAAATTGGGGAGTCTAGAACCCTCTGACTCCAGCCTCTGCATCTCCTCTGAAGCTCAAGTTGCAGAGTAGGTACTACTGGTTACTCAGTGAACCATAGAGCTGAGCCCGACCCAAGAAACCATCCAGTGTAGCATGTTCCAAACTGTATGCCACAGACACTTAGATCCTCAAGACATTAGCAGATGTCATCTGGAAAATGTAATAGATGTCATATAAAAAAAATAATAGGAAGGTTCCATTATCAAATACCTTAGAAAAGAGCATTCAGCTGCCTTACTCTTGCATGAGATGCCCTGCAGTTAAAGTATATGTTTTATATTTTACATACATATATTTATTATTTAACCTAATATTTCCTAATCTTATTTGACCAAGGAACTGGTCAAGTAGGGGACTTTTTGTAAGGAATACCTATCATCCAAGGGACCCAGTGGAGAAATTCCAATTCCTTCTGGTGGAAGAGGAGGAAATGGGGTCCCAGGAGATGATGCCATTAACCCAACGGCATGAGGCACAGTTTGCCGATGCCTCCAGTCTCCCCTGGACCCCAGTGAGCTCCCTTGACTGGACTATTTCCAACATGCTGACAGCTTCCCTCCGCTAGGTGCCTATGTTTGCCCTCACTGTCTCAGAGCTTCCTCTGGTCCCAGGAACACTTGTTCTGGGTGCCAGGAATGATGACTTGGTGCATCAGGGCTCCGGTCTCCCAGCCTCCAGTGTGGGGTGCACTCCACACGGACTCTCAGAGCGTCTCTAGTGGCCATGAGGCCTGGTCACACACCTGAGTGCCCCTCTTCTTGGCTTTTCTCACTTCCCTGCCCTAACCCTACTTCTTCACCTGTGCTATCTCGGATCGATGGGGGAACTCAAACAAAGAGTTACTCATGAAGCAAATTAGGAAAGATGGTCTAGACTTAAGATCTAGTTTAGCACCACATGACCTCACTCATTTATGGATATTAAAGAACATTATAAACTAATGAACAGAAAGATAGATATAGTGATAGTAAAACAACAAGCAGACTATCAAATAACAGTGGGCGGGTAGGGAGATCTGGGAGAGATAAGAGATCAAGCAAAGGACTGGTATGCATGTATATAAGTACAACCAATGGACACAAAACTCTGGGGAGGGAGGGCATGTATGGGGGGGGGGGACAATGGTAAGCAATGTACACATATAATACCTTCATAAATTTAAAAAAATAAATAAAATAGAAAGTAGTGCCCCCCCAAAAAAAGATCTAGTTTAGACAATAAATAGATGATTTTTTAAAGACAATTATTAGAGCATTTTAAAGGTTACAATAAAATTGAGGGGAAGGCACAGAGATTTCCCATATACCCCTGCCCTCACACATGCAAATCCTCTCCCACTGTCGACATCCCCTGCCCAGAGTGGCACATTTGTTACAACTGATAAACCCACACTGACACATCATTATCACCCAAGCCATGGTTTGCATCAGGGTTCACTCTTGGGTACATTATAGGGGTTTAGACAAATCTATACTGACATGAGTCCACCATGGTAGTATCATACAGAGCAGTTTCTCTGCCTTAAAAATCCTCTGTGCTAATAATCTGGTTTGTTTAAATGATATCAGATTCAAGCTTAAGATTCCAAGTTTTAAGCAGACTTAGACATTTTCTCTTGAGACAAGCAGCTAAATTCTACTGTCAAAATCAAAAGACATTAAGCATTTTCTTCCTTCTGACCCTAAAAAAAGAGGTGGTGGGGGAGAAATAAGTCTGTGTTAGAGATAAAACATTTCGCCTTATCTTCAGAAAGTAAGCAGGGCTTCTCCATCCTGTGCCCTCTGGTGAAAGGTCACAGACAAATAATATGTCATGTTGCTAGAATGTTCTTTGAGAAGGAAACAGAAATGCTTAAGAAAGTTGAACTCAGAAATTTCTAAACAGGCTGCACATCTGAGGTGGCTCCTGGCTGCCAATTTTTTTTTTCAAAAACAGTGAATAAATTTGCTCAAGAAATTAACTGTCGATAGCAGGGGTTGAAAACCTAGCCAGGGCTCTAAGTCTGGCTGGGAGCTCAAACTATTTTCCAGATACTTAGGGTTCAATAAAATCTAACACATTTTCTCAGCAACTTCTTTTCCCCTTTAATTTCAAAACCATGACATTATAAGGTAACTTTAGTGTGTGTGTTTCAAATAATAATTGATACTAAGATAGCAGATAAGCATTTTCTGATTTATATATATATATATATATATATATATATATATATATATATATAATATATATATATATTATATATATATAAATAAAAATATATATATAATTTATTTCAGAGGGGAAGAGAGAAATAGAAACATCAGTGATGAGAATCATTCATTGGCTGTTTCCTGCACACCCTCTACTGGGAACCAAGCCCGCCCAGGCATGTTCCCTGACCTGGAATCGAACTGTGACCTCCTGGTTCATAGGTCAACGCTCAACCACTTAGACACGCCAGCTGGGCTCTGAATAATCTTTTAATGGAAGAGTTTTCAAGAACCACACTTGATTTTGGTGAATTATATTTTCCCCACATTTAACGGTGTGTACTTCTGCACACTGAGGGAGGACACTGAAGCTTGAAATCTCATGGGAGAAGTACACACACACACACACACACACACACACACACACACACAGAGTTCATGGAGGTTTCAGGCAACCTCATCTTAAATAGTTGAGAGGGCGAGGATCAACTAAAAGTAGAAAAGATTCCGCCCTTCCCTTTCACCTCCGAGGAGACTGATGATGTCTAAGGCCAGTTGGACAATGGTCAGGACCAGCATTACAAATAGATGAGTAAGTTGTTAGAATCCATCTGCTCAGCTCCGAGCATTTGAAAAGCTGGCTGGGACCAGGGCTGTGTGCTTCAAAACACAACTACATCTGATCTGTGCTTCATCAAAAGTCACGGTTGCTAGAAACCCGCTTCCAGACGTATTGTGCTTGTGCCCCATGAGGGTGGGACCTGTCACTCCTTCCTAATTGCCTCTTGATCCTCAGTTCTCGTCCTACTCATTGCCAGAAACTTCCCTTGGCGTGTGGAGTGACCTCAATCCCAGACAAATGACCAGACCGTCTGACTCTCTCCTTGCCCAGCTCTGGAACCAGATTTAGTTCTGAAGGGCGGAGAGTCCATCTGAAGATGTTTTGTTCCATCTTCCTTGACCTCACACTGTGGAGGTCCTGATACAGAAAAATACAATCTTAACTGGACATTTCACCTCATACCTCCAGCCAAGCCCCCTCTCCATAGATTTTCTGCCTACTCCAATCATTGCTCAGAACCCCTCAGGTGCAAAGCCTACTCTGGAGGTTACATAGGAAGTCTCCTAAGAAGAATGCTTTAATAGGGTGATGGAAAGGTCCACTTTGCACAAAAATGACTCCCTCAGAAGGCTGTCACAGGACCAAAAATTTTACCATTCTACTTTTTCTTTGGATTAAAACACTGAAAGCAATTGTTTAGAAAGATGGGGAACATATGAAGTTTTTATCCTATATAATAAAAGGCTAATATGCAAATTGTCCCCTTGGGAGTTCAACCAGGAAACTGGGAGTTCTATCGCTTGCTATGATATGTGCTGACCACCAGGGGGTGGTGTAGAACATGGCGGGCGACCAGCAGGGATGGTGGAGTGCTTAGGGAGCAAGGGAAGGAAGAGGCAGGGAGGCTGGGAGGCAGGGAACCTGATCAGCAGTGATTGCCGGCCAGGCTCAGGGACTCTATCAGTGCACAAATTTCATGCACCAAGCCTCTAGTCATCTATAAGCATACCAGCTAAAATGAATTTATCAGATTTGCTCTGCATCAGCAGAGCTAATGAAAAGGGATCGTGGCCAAAAAATATTGGTTTAGAGATTTTACAAAGAAAGATGCCTGGGGTACAAGTTGTCGAGCAATTGAAATGTTTTCCCTTAGTTGAGGGATTAATGGAGAGGAGGACAGGTATTTTACTATATATCTCCAAAGAACATATAGTACAAATCCCTAAGGAGAAGACATACAGATAAAAAAAAAAAAAGATGATGAAACCAATGACTGTAGTTATCATTTTGTGAGAATAAATAGGATTAGACTATGCATACATAGTGGCACACATTATTTTATTTCCATGATCCATATACTAAGTAGGTATTATCATTTCCCGCTACAGATGAGCATATCGAGGTTCATAGACAATTCATCACTTAATTTATTCACACACGACTTCTGTCAGGTTGTGGGTTCAAGCCTAGATTCCCCTCCAAAGGTCATAATCACTTGACCAGACCATCTTCCTAATAATGCATTCATTATATTATAGTTAGGGAGCACACATGTTCTTTCTCAGGAAAAAAGAAAAGAGAAAGAGGAAAAAAATCCCAACAGATTTCAGATTAGAGGCTTTGCATAAAGTACCAGAAATGTCAGTGAATTAAATTGACAATCACTCCGCGGTTTCACACCCTACCATTTACCTAATTCTGTGGTCCCCAAAGTGTGTGTGTGTGTGTGTGTGTGTGTGTGTGTGTGTGTGTTGCTCAGAGGTATTGCAAAGGATCTATGTATCCCTCTACACATCTAACCTTAACTGCAGACAAAATACATCAGATACATATCATATATATCATATATATCATATACATATATTTCTGTGATTGATAATATACCAGCTAATTTAGAAGTATTAGTGAATTCATATTCATTATGTATTTATCATTGCATATTTTCCAACCTAGAAATAATAAAATCATAATTAGAATCATATGGAATGAGTGTTTTTGTTATTTTTTTTTTAAAAGGGATTTTTCATAAAAATCAATTTAAAAAAAAAAAAAAAAGGGATTTTTCAACCCCACAACCCACAAATTCCATTCCTAGATATATACTCAACAGAAATGCATCAACGTGTTCATCAGTAGACATTGTACGGGAATATTCACAGAACACATTCATAACTTCCAAGAAGTGGAAATAACTCAAATGCCAACAAGATTGCCATGGGTGAAAACTTTGGGAATGGCCGGTTCAAATACCACGGCCACACAGTGGAATACAATGCAGCAATTAATGTGAATAGGTGACAACTACACAAAACAACAGGGTGAATCTCACAATGTGATACAGAGCATGGGAGCCAGAAACATAAAAAGTACCCTCTGTGTGATTCCACTCACATAACAATCAACAACAAGCATAATCAATCTATGCTGTTGGGAGTCAGGAGAAATGTTATGCTGAGAGAGTCGGACAGTGAATGGAGGGGGCTTCTGGAGAGACATGTAATGTTCAGTTTCTTGTTGATCTGGATGTTGGTTTCATGAGTGCATTTGTTTGTGAAAATTCCTTAAGCTGACCATGTGATTTCTACATGTTTTTATATTTATGTTACATTTTAATAATAAACGCGTTAAAAACAGAGGGTAATGACCCCCAACTCTGTACCTAGGTTCATCCCAGCCAAATCAGATGCTTAAAACTTTGCCAAACATTAATTTTTTGCCTCCCCAATTTTGCTCAAACCATTTCCCCAAATTCAAATCGCCCACACCTCCATCTCTGCCTACAAATACACTCTTTCCATTCTTTGATACCTAGCTCAATAGCATCACCTCCAAGGGACCCTTTTCACTTCTTTAGTCAGAAGTGAATTTTTGCTTCTCTGAGCCCCAGAGAGTTTCATGGGTCTCTGATCACAGCGCCAAGGTCCTCAGAGCCTTGCATAGCAGTGCCTGCCAAATATAGGTCATCAATAGAGGTTTTTAGCTGTTAAAATTTCCACATCTAACCTTATTGTGCAGTGATTTATGTTTATCATTCTCCCCACCCTCAAGAAGCCCACAGTGTTGGGAGAAATATGTCTATTCATCTTTGTATATGTTTACTCATCTTTGTATGTGTTTACTCATCCTTTGTATTGCCCACCACACCTAGTCCATTACCAGGCACGCAGCAAGTGCTCAGAGAATGTTTCTGAATAAAGATCCAAGTCACCTGTAAAAAGAATTTGCTGTGAAAGAGATACCTGGATGATTCCACAGTTACAGGTCTATTTCCTACCTCTAGAAAAGAAAAGAAAGACTTCAAAATAAACACTGCTCTTCCCCCAGGTGGCTGATATTTTACTGGGCTGATGCTAGCTAGACCAACTACTCCCTTAGGGATCCAAATATCTATACAGGCAAAAATGCGAGTTTTACAATAAAGAAAACTGCAGGCACCTGAGATGTTTGGATCGCAGCGATAGGGAGCTCAGCCTAATTCCAGGCCCCTTGGATCAACCTTGGCATATGCTTCCACCTCAGAGGAAAGGAAATCCAACAATCAAACCAACCAGGCTGCATGTAATGATAAATGACAGAGGTGGCATCAACAGATAAGCCTTCAAGTCCACTTCAGCCCGTCTCCCAGGAAGAACAACAGCATATCTGAAGAGTCTCCAATGCGTTCTCAACCTATAATTCTGTCTCCTCCCTTTTCTTTTCCTTCCCTTTCCTCAACAATCTGCCTACCGTCTTGAAACAAATTCTCTGTGAGATGATTTTTTTTAAATCATTAGGGCAACATGAATGGTGCTGAAGTGCTAAGATTCCTGCATTAATAATATTGCTGCCATCCATGATTTTAACTTTCTCTTTTCGGTAGGCAGAAGCCAAAACATTAGGAGATATTTTCCAGCATTACAGTCAAGCTGTGCATTTTTAGATTTGTGGGCAGGCTGAGTGATCTTCAGCCAGGATCGCAGCCCTCAGCCCTACATTCCAATGTCATTCTCTGACCGCAGCATCATTTCTGGCCTCCCCCAGGTCATCGCTTTGGAGAAAATAGAGCACATTTTCAGAATTTAATTTAAGAATAACCCAGGCAACTAAGGCCAAAAGACAAAGCCACTGGTGAAGTCAGCAGAAGGGAAAGCTGATATCGGTCAACACCTCCATCATTAAGGCCTTTTATACCTGCGTCAAGAATTTCATTGAAAGTTGGGAGTCTGGCCAGGAGGTCATGGTCCCAGTCGGGGCATATGCCCAGGTTGCAGGCTCGATCCCCAATGTGAGTCTTGCAGGAGGCAGCCAATCCATGATTCTCTCTCATCGTTGATGTTTCTATCTCTCTCTCCTTCTCCCTTTCTCTTTCTCTAAAAATCAATAAAAACATTTTTTTTTAAAGTTTATAGGCCCAAACAGCCTAAAGAGTCTACATCTTTTCCTTTTGATTACAATCACAAGAAGACAGATCATTCAAATTAAAATATGTATGCCAGGGCTAGCCTACTTAATATTCAAGTATCAACCTGAACTTCATTTCTCATAGAAGCCTGGCCCAAGCCTAGCTCAGGTTAGCATCTCCCTTCGAAGGATTTGCCATGATTGCTATTTACTAGTCACTTGTGTAATCACACATGGAATGTCTGTCTCTCCACAGAACTGTAAGCTCCAGGAGGGCTGATTGAAGCGGTCTTGTTCCTGGCTGCAGCCCAGTATCTCAGACTTGGTCCACAGTACTTGACAAATACTTGTAGTTAGCACCACTAGCTGACTCCACAGATTGCTACAACCTGGCAGTCCGGCAGCCCTTACCCTCCGTGGTTACAAACCAGGAAAGAAAGAAAAGTGTTTTTCATGGGCCCATATAAATGGTGAATCCATGATCGAATTTTCATTCTCCAGGGCTCCACATTACCTCCTGTTCTCCTGTCCTAATGTATGGCGTCACCATCCTCCAGGTGAACCCTTTCGAAAACTAGGAAATCTCATTGGCTCTGTCTGCTTTGTCAGTCCCGCTACTTCCGACTAATTGACTCTGCTTCTAAAACCTTCCTTCCACGTGCCTGCCCCTCCCCTTCCCCTCAGCTCACCCAAGTGAGCTTCTACTCTCCTGGGCCTCTCATTGGCCTCTGACCTTTGCTCTTTCTTTTGACCAAATGTCTTTTTTTCTAGATAGCAGGTAATTTTTGATAATTTCAGATCATGCCCTACAAGGAAAAAAGTGCTAATAAATTACTCATACGCTGGTGAATAAAATGTAAATCCATACCTTAACATATTCCTTGGTCCCCAAGCTGTCTCACGCCATCCTCCAATGTCCAGTTGAAATGTCACTTTATGCAGGAAGACTTTCCTGGAATTCACATCCACCTGGAAAAACAACCACATACTTCACCACATTTGTTTAGAACATAGTAAATTTTTAATTTAATTCATTATAAAGCTAAAAATCTGCTAAATTGTCCCTAGTAGACTACACTTGATCTAAGCCAAAAGGCCAAGAATCTATGATATGTTCTTATTATTCTAGAAATATTTCCAGCCATAATCAAGATCATACAAATTTTTGTTTATCCTAAAATGCCTAACACTATGTCTGGCAATAGTAATTTTTTAAAAGCATTTCTTAAACTTAATCAAATTCATTCCTTCATTCATTCTTTCAAACATTCAGTCTCTGTTACCAAGCCCAACTCCACCTCAGAGATAATGAGGTAGAATAATTGTGTGACCTTAGGCATATAGTAAATGATCAATAAATGTAAACCTAATATTATTTTGATTGTCTCACAAGGCAGTCTGTTCTATTGTTGTGCAGATACAATGACTAAAACATTCTTCCCAATTTTGAGTTCAAATATTTTCCCTATAACTCCTATTCATTGATCATGCTCCTTTGCCTGAGGGCACTGAGAATGAAGTGACTCCAAAGCAGAGGCTCAGACAGACTTTAAAAAAACCTGATTCTCAGCCCCAGGCCTGGAATCAAGAAAGGAAAGCTGGGGTCAACTGGGGAGAGAGAGCTGGATTTCATTAGTTCCATGGGTTTCTGAAAAGGACTAAGGTTCTGTAAGTTGGTGTTTATTTTCTACCTTAGAGCTGCACTCTGGGAGTCCAATATACTGCTTAAATTTCACTTACTTCCTTGAGCTGTAGGGTTTGGGTCAGCAAGGAAAATTCTGCAAAATGACTTCACCATTGGCAGTAATTTGCCCTTGGCCAAATTGACTTGCAATTACTCTAAGAGTGTCAGAAGTTTCCAAATTAGCTTAGGCCCTGAGTGATGCTGAGTAGGCTCCTTGGGGCGGGTCACGTCCATTCCTTGAGTCCAGCGCAAGATGGATCCAGCTGCCCTGAAGTGTGTGCCCTGCGACCTCATCTCCCCGAGCGCCTGGTTCCACTCCTCCTGCCCACTGTGATACTTAAGGACTTGTTTTCATTTCTCCAGTGCACACACTCTCTTCAATGATGCTCTTCTACCTGAGTTAATTATTTTGTAAGAAACAGCCTCTACTGACAAGAGGCTGCTTTCTTTAAGAGAGCAGGTTTCTCGCCTTCTTCAGCCTGCTCTATAGTGGACTGTTACACTCTAAGGTCGCACAAACCAAGGCGTCCACATCCACACACAGGGACACTGCAGGCTCATCTTCAGTTTCTGAAACCAGGTCCTGAAAGGTCAAGAAGAGTCTGTACCTCCCCGGTGGTTGCAATGACTTATTTTCAACTCCTAAATTCAGAGCAATCAGAACTTTCTTCTGCCGAGGTTGGTTTGGCTCAGTGGTAGAGCATCGGTCTGCGGACTGAAAGGTCCCGGGTTCGATTCCGGCCAAGGGCATGTACGTTGGTTGCGGGCACATCCCCGGTGGGGGTTGTGCAAGAGGCAGCTGGTCGATGTTTCTCTCTCATCGACGTTTCTAGCTCTCTATCTCTCTCCCTTCCTCTCTGTAAAATATCAATAAAATATATTTTTTTTTTTTAAAAAAAAGAACTTTCTTCAACTAAAGAGAAACAGAATATGTAGCATTTTTGCTAAGTTCATTTGATTTCTGCTAGGTGTACCGGTTAATAAAGCAGATTTTGTACTCAAAAACATGATAATTTCAAGAGAAACATTCAAGTGCTTTATTCAAAGTAATGTCCATCGCTAGCTACGCATTTCCCCCATCTTTCAGGTAATTTGTGGGTACTGTCCCAACAGAACTTTCCTTGTTTTGAGGCAAACCTTTCAGAGACCAAATTTTCCACTTCTTCTTACATTTTGAAGTGCTGCTCAGAGAGTGAGTGTGCCATCGATCGGAACAAGTGGTAATATGAAGGAGCGAGGTCTGGTGAATACAGCGGGTGGGTTAATACTTCCCAGGCAAGATCTTTTAAGGTGTTTTTAACTGGTTTTGAAGTGTGTGATGGTGCATCATCATGAAGCAAAATTACTCTGCCGTGTCTTCTGGAACATTCTGGTCATTTCACTATCAAAGCGTGGTTCAAATTGATTATTTGTTGTTGGTAGCGATCAGTATTAAAAGTTTCACCTGGTTTTAGAAGTTCATAATACACTACCCCTTCCTGATCCCACCAAACACAGAACATTGTCTTCTTTCCAAAGCGATTTGGCCTTGCAGTCAATGCTGATGATTGATCTGGATCAACCCATGATTTTATGCATTTGGGATTCTCAAAATAAATCCACTTTTCATTGTCAGTCACAATTCCATACAAAAAAAGACTTTCTTTCATGCCACTGAAGCAACATTTCATTGATAACTTTTTGGTTTTCCATTTGTCTTTTGTTCTGTTGATGTGGCACCCATTTTCCTTCCTTTAATATCTTTCACATTGTTTATAAATGATTGGAAATTGTTTTCTAAGCAACGTTTAATCTTTCTGCAAGTTGTTTTTGATTTTGACACACATCTTCATCCAATAATGCTTGTAATAGTTGGTCTTCAAACTTTTTCAGTTGACCTGGATGTTCTTTGTCTTTCACATCGAAATCATTACTTTTAAAGTGTTTAAACTGGCATTCATAAGTATCTTGAGATGGAGCTTGTTCACCATAGCTTCCCAAAATATGATAACATGATAATTTTAAGCAGCACTTTTCTTCAAAATAAAGCAATGAATTATAACTTCTCACAAATACTCTTTTTTTTGGCACAAAATTCGACATTTTTAAGTGTAAAAATATCTATGATGTTAACCCCTTAAGCAAATTTGACATATGAAGTTTTGAAGCTTGTTGTCAATACAACAAAATAGCAACATATAAAATTGTAAGTATATCAATGTATGCGTAACTCCATCTATTGAAAAAATCCACCTTATTAACCAGTACACCTTGTACTCTGTCGCACTGTGTGACAGCAATGGCTTCCTGGTGGACCCTCTAGCTCTCCTTTTGTCTTCTATGACCTGTTCTCTACCAGATCCCAAAGTGGTTTTTAAAAATATGCCATACGTTACATCCTTGCTTTAAAATGCTCCAGATTTTCAAAGTACTCAAATTGAAATAATAGATTTCATAGTCATATATTCCCTGGCTTCTGATATCTCTCCACACCCTTGCAAAATCCTCCCCCTTGCATAAAACATACATGCAAATAGAACTCCTTACAAATATGTCAAGTCTGCCTGGCTAAGGGCTCCTAGTTTTAGCACCTACTCATCCCTACACCTGGATCATTTCCCCCCAAGTTTTAAATATACAGCTATCTCATATTTTTGCTTCCATCCTACATTTAGCTTTCTCTGACACCTTTAGAGCTCCCTTCCTCAACCTGAAAATCCACTCTTAAAATAACTCAGTGTACTTTCTTTATACCAGCCTTCTTGGGTGTTCCATGGCTTATGAAGTTGATAGCCCCAACTCTAAGTAAATGAAAAAAGAGAGTCTACAAATGTAGACTTGCTGCATTGCTCAGTATGGGGAAAGAAAAGAACAATCTTAATGTCATGCCGTTAAATTCTATAGTCATCATGTGAAGAAAAAAAATAAATTTTATATATATATATATACCGGTATATATATTATATATTTCCTCCATAACAGCCCTGGAGCCATCACCAAGAAGAAATACTAAGAAGGTGAAATATTCCCTTTTTATAAATTGAAAGTATTTTTTTTTAATTTGATTTTAGAGAAGGAGGAAGGGTTGAGAGAGAGAGAGAGAGAGAGAGAGAGAGAGGAAATATCAATGTCAGAGAGATACATCTATAGGCTGCCTCCTGTATGCACCCCGACTAGAGACTGAACCCACAACCTAGGTATGTTCCCTAACCAGAAATCAAACCTACAACCTTCTGGTACATGGATGATGCACCAACCAACTGAGCTACATTGGCCAAGGCAATATTATTTTCTCTTTAACAATGTCTTATTCACTTTATAAGAAGAAAATCCTTCATAATTTCCAGAAGGTTTTTACAAACTCTTCCCTTCCTAAAAAATGAGCAAGACACTGCTAAAGAGCCAGCTCCAGAAAAAAAACAAAAAAATCCCTGTAAGTTTCATATCAAGAACTGTTTTAGTATTTTGAATATTTGTTGTCTGTAGACTTGGGCTTTGATTGATTGAGGATAAAATAAAAAGGGTGAATGAGGATAAAAAACTTCAGTCATTGTATTGTGAAATTTAACAAATATCAAGGGATTGAATTAATCTAATATTCATAAATCTTGCTTACATTTCTTAGAAAGAAAAAAGAAGATCTTACCCATGAGAAAACTTCTCACTGCCATTGGAAGAGCCAAGTTTGACGTGATTGCACTAATAGGTTGCATCTTTAATGCCCCAAATTCCTTCTAGAACTGAATTACCAGCCTACTTCATACTCCATAAATACTACAGGGGCAAAAAAAATTAATCAGGAGAGGAATTTCTGCCCTGGCCAGTATTTCTAAATGGTTAGAGCATTGGCCTGCACACCAGAAGGTTGAGGATTCAACCCCCAGTCCTCCTGGTCTACTGTGCAGAAGGCAACCAATCAGTGTGTCTCTCTCCCAACGTTGTTTCTCTCTCTCTCTCTCTCTCCCTCCATCCCTTGATCATCTCTCTCTAAAAAATGATCAATAGAAAAAATATCTTTGGGTGAGGATTAACACACCAAAAAAAAAAAAAAAAGAGGAATTTCTCCTTGATCACTGTCCATTTTCATGACCCTCAGAAGACAGACACTTGATACAGGATCTTCTCACAATAATGAATGAATAAGCCTATGGCTTGTTAAGTTAGCAAGAGGCATGTCCAAGTTTCAAGGCCTAGAAACTCATGAAATAAATAAAAGTGAAAATAAAATAATAAAAATAGTAGCAATATTAGTCAAACCTAACATTTAGTGAGCACTAATTCTGTGTCAGAGTGGTTCTAAGCCTTTTACATATGTTATTTCATTTAAATATTGTATCAATTGTATGAAGATGCCGATATGATCTTGACATTTTATAGATGAGAAAACTGAGGCACAAAACAAGGCAGAAGTCATTCAAGCAGGGAGTGGTGAGTTAGGATTTGAACCCATGAAGTCGGACTTCGACACCTTCCTTCTTCACCACTTACTGCCCCTCTCTGTGTCAGAGACGTGGGAGTCAATACACCGTAAACAATGGTAACAGCACCCACGTCCTCAGAGTTCCAAAGGGAATAGGTTTGCAGGCGTGGCTATGCAAGCCTCGGTCACCTTGCTGAAACCACGAGAGGCTGAGAAGTGTGGCTGGCCCACTCCATCCTGTGTGATTCAATCTCACAAGAAATTCTGGGGATTCTTGCAACATCTCCCCTCTCTTACACTGGGTAGATCTTCTGCTTTTAAATTAACCCTTGTCTGGGCTACTTCAGCAGATGCCCCACTATCAGTTTCTACTCGTTTATTATACGGCCAATTATTTTAAATGTCAGTCCTAATCCCATTTGCCCCATTACCCATTACCACGTGGGTTCAAATCCCAGCTTTGCCACTATCTCTGTGGGGGAACCTGAACATGTCATTTAACCTCATCTTAGGTTATGTGCCTTCATCATCAATGGAGCTAAAATAACTTTCTCACGATGTTTTTTGAGGATCTGGTTCACAGTGACTTCAAAAAATGGTAGGTATGTGGCAAAATAAAACGCTTCGCACTTAAGACTTTCTGTGGGCATGACTCCTACTAACATTTCCAAGTCTGTCCCACACGAATGCCCTTCAGCAAATATTCCTGTCTTCGGGATTCATCTTCTCTCTTTTAGACCAGCATTTTCCCATGGTAGTCCTTGGACTCTCTGCAGCAGATTCATCTGATGGGCCTTTAAAATTTGATGCTTTGGCCCCCATCTCTGGCCTGGTTAATCAGAACTTCTCTGAATGGATCTTGAATATCTTTGTGTTTTTTATTGACTTCAGAGAGGAAGGGAGAGGGAAAGAGCGATAGAAACAGCAATGATGAGAGAGAATCACTGATTGGTTGCCTCCTGCATGCCTCCTATTGGAGATCAAGTCCACAACCCAGGCATATGCCCTTGCCTGGAAGTGAACCTGGGACTCTTCAGTCCACAGCCCAACACTCTAGCCATTGAGCCAAACTGGTGAGGGTCTATCTTTGTTTTTAACAGGCTCCCCGGCAATACTTCTAAACACCAATGAAGCGTCCCCCTGCCCTGTCTATGACAATACACTGAGTGGCCAGATTATTATGCATTCAGAGATCATAATAATCTGGCCACTTAGTGTACTTCTCTTGAGTACCTCATTTATTTGATACCAAAGATACTATAAATCGTGTACCTGATCAGTTTTCCCCTTTGCGCTGGCTGATAGAAAGCTCGGGGCAAATAGGTGGTTGGTCTCCAGCAAAAGTCTAGAATACTTTTGGTACCCATCTGAGATTCAAATATACTGAGTGGCCAGATTATTATGCGTTCAGAGATCATAACGATCTGGCCACTCAGTGTATGTTCTCTGTGCCTGAGATTCCTTCCCGCTCTCATATCTGTCACCCAAATCCCACCAATAACTCAAAGCCTGTCTTGAATTTATCCTCTTTTATAGAAGCGTTCCAGATTCCTCCCTCCAGAAGCAATCTGACACAGCTTTGAATTATCATGGCACTTATTTACGTACATGACAAGTCATCCTAACATCATCAGGCTCCTGGGGGTGAGGGTCACTGTAATTCACATTAATATCCCTAAAGAGGTCTATCCCAGGGCTTTGTGTAGAGTAGATACTCGGTGAAAATGAATCTAATGTGCAGGACAAAGTCCAATACCCATGTTTTCAGATCATCTTGATAAACCACAGGTATGAAGCAATAGCTGACTCATTTACAGAAGAGAAAGAGGGAAGCTGACCAAGCAGACTTTATTCTCTCTCTCTCTCTTCCCCTTCTCTCTTGTTCTGCTGCCATCGCCACCCTGGATCAGCTCTTGATTCCTTAGCCCAAGTCCTGCAGATGGGGAATGGGTGAAAACCCTTCATTACTTCCCTTTACTGCAGTAGGACTTGCTGACATGGTTACCTATTTCTCTTTGTATGTAAGAGTAAGCAAAGAAGGAAATCACCATAATAATCGTAAACCTTGAAAAGCTGTCAAATTTCCCTGATTCCTGTTCTGCCCAAAAGGCTGGGATGGTTTCGCCAGCATCTTGCTGTGCTTCTGGATCCAGGAGCTCTGCCGTTGATTGCTGTTCTACCCTGTTTCCCCGAAAATAAGACAGTGTCTTATATTAAATTTTGCTCCCAAAGATGTGCTAGGTCTTATTTTCAGGGGATGTATTACGTTTCCATGAAGTAGGTCTTATTTTCGGAGGATGTCTTATTTTCGAGGAAACACGGTAGTTACTGCTAAGCAAACACTAACCACTCATGCAATTTCCTCCCTTCTTAAAGCATCCCAGTACTTTTTACTCCTGTTTATTAGTCACCTTGGGCTCTATAGCAGAATACTATGGACTGGGCAGCGTAAACAACAACCATTTATTTCTCATAGTTCTGGAGGCTGGAAGTCTGAGACCAGGGTGCCGACATAGTGAGGGCCCTTGTCCTGGTTTAAAGACTGCTCAGCGTCCCATCACATGACAGAGAAAGAAGAGAAAGAGTGAGAGAGATGGAGGAGAGAGAGAGAGAGAGAGAGAGAGAGAGAGAGAGAGAGAGGAGAGAGAGAGAGAGAGACAGGGAGAGAGAATGAATTTCTCCCCTGCCCCTTCTCATAAGGACACTAACCCCACTCATGAGGGTTCTATTCTCATGATCTAATTACTTCCCAAAGGCCCTGCCTCCAAATATCATCATTTTGCAGATCTGGGCTTTAGCAAACGAATTTAGGAAGGGCGATACAAACATTTAGTCCAAAGCACCCACCCACCCAGGAAACACCCCACCCACCCACGATCTCTGCACATCTCATCTTGCATTTTGTTGAAAGGGCTCCACATTATCCCCGGGCAGTGGCAAGTAAGAGAGACGTGACTATGCCAATGTAATTTCAGACCCAACGGTGTAACCACATTTCAATAAGGCAAGAGCAATTGCATTCATATCCCATCCATGCTCACCTCACTCACTGTGTCCCAGCGATGCCACTGACCCTGCAGTGCTTCGAACACCCCCAGCTCTTCCCCACGCATTCCCTCTGCCTGTCATGCTCTTCCCCTATTCATTAAGAATATGTGAACTCTACCTTTAAGAATCATCTTTTCTTTAAGCTTCAGCTTAAATATTTGGTGCACAGAGGGGGCTTCCTAGAACATACCACCATCTATAATTCTTTTATTCATTTCTTTACTTGCCTTCTCCTTGTCAGTCTTTCAAGAAATGATAAAAACTCAACAGGGTCAAGAATTGTGTTCATCTTGTTCATCATTCCTGACACATAGTAGCTGCTCACTAAATGTCTGTTGGATGACTGCATATAATAATTACACAATATATTACCACAACTAAGGTATCGCAGAATCAAATACATCAGATCTTTTGTTCGTATACCATTTTACAACCAGGAGATCATGTATTTTTATTTAATTTTATGCCAATATAAGATTTTGACATTTGCTCTATAATTAAAGTTCTTTTGCTGCTAAAAAGAAATAGGTCCTCCTCCTTATCCTGGAATATAATTTACCATAATACTTAAAGCATCCCCAGATAGTATAGAATAATAAATCTCATTTCTCCCAATGGAACTCAACTCCTGGAGACTAATATTGACATCAGCAACAAAGAAGAGACAATTTGAAGAAGCAGATGTGGCTATTTTTGAAGAAAAATAAAGTCTACATTCTGTTTTAACTTTGCAAGTCTCAAGAATTCTTTCATGACAATACACTGAGAACTACTTCATGAAAATAAATAGCCACAGAGGAATATGGATTTAATTGCCTGAAATGCTGCATTAGCTAAAATAAAACAGCTGTGATCACATTCTGGGCAAAAACCATTGTTCAAAAATGAGTTCTATTCAAGATCACTCCAGTGATGAGTCTGGCTTTCTAAAACAGGCACACCACTTCCTGGACCACCCATTGTTCGTAGGGGAACAGTGATTCCAATTTGGGGGACATCTGGGTTGGAGAAATGTTGTCTGTACCATAGGGCACAGGACTGCTTGATAGATTTTTCTATTTCCCCTAAATACACGGCTCAAGTGACTCAAAATTACTCAGCAAAACAAATTCCTTTCATACTTCTGTAATCCCAGGACACAGGAAAGGTGCTGGGCAGGCATTGGGGCTCCCAGAGTTCCATCTCTCTGCAGGACGGAACAAGACGCAGACTCTGGCCAAGCTCTTCCTTGGATTTCATAAGGAATCTTTGAGAACATATTTGATCCCTGAGGGGGAAAAGGGATCTTCAGGGTGATGGTATTTGATATTTCTCAGTCTCAAAAACCACCTTGAGACAAAGCTACAGTCGTAGAAAATTTCGCAAGAAATTCATATATACATTTTTAACTCAAAGTTGGAAGTCTGGCTTCCAAAAGCTCTGTTAACACCCTAAAGTTATCCTCAACCACAAACTGAGAACTCTTGTTCTAAAATGCTGGGGCAGGGCTCGAGATGCAGAAAGCCAAGAATTCAAATGTGGTTTTTTTCACCAGCCACCATCATATATCGACATGGATAACTCTGCCACACACCAGTCTCACCTCTAAACCTTCCATGGTCCATCTGCAGACTTTGAAACTTGCAATCATTATCCAAGCAAGTGGATAAGCAGAAGAGAAAGACTGAGGAAAGAGGAGTAGAGGGCTATTGAATTTCTATATTTCTATTCTGTCTAATCCTACATTCTTAATATTCTATTTCATTGACCTCACAAGCCAGTTGTTATCAAAGGCAAGTGTGCCTAAAATTCAACCTGGGAAGGTTACCTTAAAAATGCCAATTTCTAAGTCTCACCTGGCTTCTGATTCATCAAAAGGATTCTGTAGTTTTTATTATTAAACTCCCAGGTATTTTGAAGCTGATGGTCACTCAAACCACAATTTCAATGGTTTTCTGTCTTGTTTCTCAGTGTCTAAGACATCTCAGTATTTCAGGATCCAAACTCCCTATTTGTTTTATATCTAGAAGTGCCTGAGAATTATCAACTACTGATAATTGATTGATTATTAGTCTTAATTTCGCCTGCAAACTTCCATTTGCCATGTAATGAAACATATTATTTTTTAATATATTTTATTAATTTTTCACAGAGAGGAAGAGAGAGGGATAGAAAGCTAGAAACGTCTATGAGAGAGAAACATTGACCAGCTGCCTCCTGCACACCCCCTACCGGGGATGTGCCCGCAACCAAGGTACATGCCCTTGACTGTAATCGAAACTGGGACCTTTCAGTCCACAGGCCAACACTCTATCCACTGAGCCAAACCGGTTTCGGCATGAAACATATTCTTGGTGTGACACCAGGGCAGAAGGACAGGAGGCACCAAACTCTCCCCTACAACAAAGGCCACCTTTTCTGGCCATCCTTCAAAACCCGCCTTCTCCAGGATGTCTCCCTAACAACTTTACCCCTAACCCCACAATGTCCCCCCCTTTTAATTTCTGCTCTGCCTAGTTTAACTATTTTATGTGAACTATGAAACAGAGATAATGTCTCCTCGTCTTGCTCTCTTGCTGTTTCTTATTTCTTGTTACCTGCCACCTAATTGCTAGTCCTTCGAGAGCAAGAATATGCTTTCAATGCCTCTTCATCCCACACAATAGACAACCGATCATGAGCATATGAGTAGGTGCAGCAGCTATTGCTTTTGCAGCATTTATTATCCCCATGCTTATAACCCTATCTCTACTTCCCTTTGGAGAATTACTCTCCTCCGACCTATGCCCATTTGTTTAAGATGGGGCTAACTCTATTCCTTTAAAAAAACACACACACACACACCATTTTTTATTGATTTCAGAGAGGAAGGGTGAGAGAGATAGAAACATCAATGATGAGAGAGAATCATTGATTGGTTGCTTCCTATACGATCTGGGATGGAGCCAGCAACCCAGGCATATGCCCCGCCCGAGAATCTAACTGTGACCTCCTGGTTCATAGGTTGACATTCAACCACATTGAGCCACTGCAGCCAGGCTAACTCTACTCCTTGATGTGGGCGCATGATATTCAGTCCCTGGACTTTTACAAGTATAACCACGGAAATGAGAAGTGTGAGCTGCAGGGGGTAGTGAGCTTCAGCAGTCATTTTGTCACCACTAGGGGGAGGGCTGCTCAACAATGGAGCAACACATGCAAGCAGGGCTGCGAGGCACAGAGACAGCGCACTGTCTGAGTCCCTGGACTCAGCCAGGCCAGAAGCCAGCCCCACCTCCCAAACTTTTCAGCTCTACATACACACAGCTAATAATATAACGTGGTATCTGAGCCAATTAAGTGTGTTTCTACCGCTGCAACCAAAAGAGTCCAGATTTATGTAATGCTTTATAAACAGTGATTGGTTGAATTAATAGTCATTGATTTAGGACATGTTGCGTAGACTTGGGTTCTGTAAGCCCATAAAATACCTTTTTGGAGAAGAAGGTTAGTTGTTTACCTTCTGTCATTGACAAAGCAGAGTGGTAAAGCTATGGTCTTCAGCACTAGACTGAATGTGGATCCCACCTCTGCCACATATGAACCGTGTGACCTTGGGCAAGTTGCTGAGGAACCTTTGAGTAGGGGAAGATGGCAGTAAACAAGGTGCATTGTTACTGGAAGGTGATTTTCATCGAGATGATGGGTTGCAGGGTGGAGAGACAGAGGCAGAAAAGCATGACCAAGTCCAGGCAACAGTGGATGAGGTTATAGAGTAAAGCATCGTGACTAAAGCAGCGTCGCTTGAGATGTCAGAGAACAGACTGCAGAAACCCTCAGACTCCGGGGCAAACGGAATGTTCTGTGGGATGTGCGGAAAGCCAGAGTTCCTGGAAACTAGTTCAATTCTTTCTACCTGGAGGCATCAAAACAAAGGTGGTGGCAGTGCTCTTACATGCTGGTCAACCTGTTGGGCTATGACAAATGTCTCCTTCGGAAGGACAGCACTCAGGGCATCATTCCAAGCAGAGCAGGCATCTGACTAAAAGCCTGCAGTGAGAGAGAGTGTTCCCACTCCTCGCGCAGGCACCAGACCAGAAGCTCTGCCCCGAGAAGAAATTCTCAGCACCTGCAGGGTTTCTGCTCCTCACCAGTGCTGAGAACGGCCCGCCGTGTGCGCAGCATCCCTGCAAATCCCTCACCAACTCCTCACTCTAAACAAGCCGGGAGTTTGGCTGGCTCCGTGTAAGTAAACACGCTCAGCCCCAGCGTTTGGAAACCTTGGGCTCCCGCCCCAGACGCCCCGCCGGGCTGCGCATCACGGACGCACCACCCTCCCGATGCCCGCCACGCGGCTGCGGGGCGTTCCTCCGCACGTGCATGCGGCAGGAGCGTCTCCGCGACACGCACGGCGCACCACCTGGCTTCGGCGTGTTTCGTTCCGCCAGCCTTCTCTTGTTTGTGGAGGAGGTGACTTTTCCAGGGAAAAAGCCGCTTCTGGCTGAGCGGCGGAGTCCCAACGCGGCTAAACGTCTCCCCCTAGTGGACGCCTCACTCAGGCTTGTAAGTCATTCAGAGCCAGAAGCACCAAGACCATCCCCTGGGGGAGCTTTTGAATTTCAGTGAAGAAAGGGCACACAATGCTGTATCATGGAGCTGTGCACTTGAAACCTATATAATCTTACTAACCAATGTCACCCCAATAGATTTAATTTTAAAACGGCATTTAAAAAAATGTACATTGCCGATTGTGTGCAGCCCCCGCCTTGTATATTTTACCAATTAGATCAGTAGAAAATAAGTATTATTTGACATCACTTGAAACTCAACAGAGATGTCACTCAGTGGGCGAATGGATCAATGCATAAACTGTGGAACATCCAGACAATAAATTCTTAAGCAGCTAAAAAGAAATGAGCTATCAAGCTACGACAAGATATGGAAAAACCTTAAATGTGTACGACTAAGTGACAGAAGCCAATCCGAAAAAGCTTCATAGTGTGTGATTCCATCTATGCCATTCTGAAAAAGGCAAAACTACGGAAATGGAAAAGAAAGAAAGAAAGAAAGAAAGAAAGAAAGAAAGAAAGAAAGAAAGAAAGAAAGAAAGGAAGGAAGGAAGGAAGAAAGAAAGAAAGAAAGAAAGAAAGAAAGAAAGAAAGAAAGAAAGAAAGAAAGAAAGAAAGAAAGAAAAAAGGAAGAAAGAAAGAAGTAGTTGCCAGGAGCTGGGGTGAGGGAGGGATGAATATGCAGAGTATAAAGGATCTTTATGGCTATGAAACTACTCTGTATGATGCTATAATGATGGACGCAGGTCATCACACATTTGTCCAAACTGTTAGAATGTACTCCACCCAGAATGACCCCCTAATGGAAACCATGGACTTGGGTGATGGTGTGTCCATGTAGGTTCAGCGATTATAACACATGAACCACTCTGGTGGGCAATGATGATGTGGGGGAGATGGCAAGTAGCCAATCGAAGAACTCCCTTGAGTAAAACCTTTCCATAACTTTCCAATGCCCTTAGGCCATGGTAAGGTTGTGGGTCTCTTAGCCATTGACCCTGCCACCTACTGTAATAGCCTTATCTCAACCACTCCTCTCTCTTTTTTTTTTTTTTTTAATTCCAGCCACACTTGCATTCTCCCATTCACCCTTAAATTTGTAATCTTCCAGTCACAGGACCTTTGCACATGATCTTCCCTCCTGACCGCTTCATCTGAACAACTTCTGCTCTCCCTTCAGACTTCAGGTGAAACACTTCTTCCTCAAGGAACGTGTCCTACTCTCCCCAGCCAGGTGCTAAGCCTCCTGCTAGGCACCTCATCACACAACGTACCACTCCTTGGAAATACTTGTCACTGAACTACTGACTCTATGATTATTGATGGCCACTGCCCTCTCTCCATCTGCAATGTCCAGTACAGTAACCACTGTTCACATATGGCTATTGAGCACTTGAAATGTGGCTTATAAGCTGGAGGAATTGAATTTAAAATTTCTTTTCATTTAATAAGTTTAAATTTAAAAGCTAGTGTTTGATTTATTTAATGGAAATGTTAAAAGTTTGGAACAACCTGAGTATGTGAGTCTACTTTTCAGTTGTATATTTTATGAACTCGAAATACAGATCGACTATTTCCAGAAATTTAGCATCTTAATTGGAATGTGCTACATGTGTGAAAACGACAGTAAATTTTGAAGGCTCGGTGTGAAAAAACAATGTACAATATCTTATTAATAATGCTATATTAAGTATATGCTTAAATGATAATCATTTAGAGATCATGGAAACAAAATATGTTAACAATAGTTTATTAAATAGGTTTATGAAATCAACAGGGTTGATTTCTTCTGTTTCTTTTTGCTTTCTAATATGATGCCCAGGAAACCTGAATTAAATATGCAGCTCACATTATATATTTATCAGACTGTGCTGCTCTAGACTGTAGAAAAGGTCCTTGCAACTGGAACCATGCATCTATTTAACTATTTTATGCTCAGTACTTAGCGTGGTATCTGGCTAATAATAGGTGTTGAATTAATATCTGATTGTCATTTGAATCAATGAATAATTATCCAATACCTGGCAAGGTTAAGAAGAGAGGGTGGCACATCTGCGTTCTGTTTTCTAACTCTGTGCTTATTTTGTCTTTCCCTAGCGTAGAGCCTTGAAAATAACGGTAATAACAACCACAACTATCCTTCTTAGTTACTTACTATGTGCAAAGCACCTTTCATGGACCTCAGATTGGCTGTAAAAACCAGAGATAATGTTGGTGAAGCAACTTGTGTAAAGCCATTATTAATAGACACCGTTTACCAAATGCTAGCTTGTGAATAACCGAGTGGCTGAACAAACAACCTTACAAAGCCCAGCAAAAGTCAGGATAAAACATTCCTAGGCCTCTGTTGCCTTGACCATGAATAAGAGCATAGTTTTTTTCAAAACTGCTTGCCCCGGCTTAGAAAGGCACGCAGGGATGTTTCAGTATAAAATCTTGGAATGGAAACAAGAAAAATATTCTATTGACAAGAAAGGAGGTTGCTCAGGTTACGCCAATAAATTAGATTTAAGGCGCTGAAGACACACTTGCCGTCGGGAGCCTGAGATACGGTGCAGGCCACGCTCCCACTCGTCTGTGAGTCAGCCAGAGAGCCCCCAGAAGGACCCCAAGGCCAGATTAATTAGAGATGGATGGAGCTCTATGTTCTTGGGCTGTACAACCTTCCGGGCCAACTCTCCAAGCTTCCGAGCTCAAGAAAATGCACTGCATTTGGCCACACGCTTCGCTCTCAACTTAAGGACCCATATGTATATTTTAATGGCAATGTAATCCATGTGGTTCAGATTATTTGCATTAGATTCATCAGAAGCAATTTTTGAAAGAAACTACGATTTAATAATGTCTTCGGTGTGCCGCGCTAGACTTGAACTCCTCCCTGGGTTCCTCCGCGGGCTGTGCTGGGTGGAATTGGTACTAATGAAGAGGGGGAGCAGGGACCCTGAAGCCCAGCCGCCGAGGGTCAAATCCCTCTCACCGGTCCAGATACGTCTGACTTCGGGTTGACTTTCCTTGTCTATAAAATGGGACAACAACACATCTCCCGGGGTTATTGTAAAGGCGCGCCAGGTCTATGTAAAGCGGTTACAGGAGCCTCACTGTGTGCGGCACTGTGCTGCACAGATGCCGCAGGTGACAGAGAAATGACTTCGGGGTGGCTTGTCCAGGTTGGTGTTTTTATCTTTCACGCGAACACAGACAGTCCGGGGCTTGCATGTGCCCCCACCTCACCAGAATCTGATTCTCCCTGCCTGCTGCTCCACCTGCCAGCACTCAGTTCTCCCTTCCCATCCAAGAGGGCGCCCAGCGCCATCCAGGTTGTCCACATTCCAGCCAGGAGGAGGGAGGAAAGGGGGGGGGGGGGGACCACACATCCTCCTCCCTTGAAGAACACTCGCTAGAGGTTGTGCGCACCACTTCGGCTTACGTCCCGTCGTGTGTCCTCATAAAGGAGACTAGGAAATGTAACTTTTTAATTGTGTTAATATTTTGTCCATTATTATTATTACTCTAAAAATGGAAGAACAGCCGAAACCGGTTTGGCTCAGTGGATAGAGCTTCGGCCTGCAGACAGAAAGGTCCCAGGTTCGATTCCGGGCAAGGGCATGTACCTTGGTTGCGGGCACATCCCCATTGGGGGATGTGCAAAAGGCAGCTGATCGATGATTCTCTCTCATCGATGTTTCTAACTCTATCCCTCTCCCTTCCTCTCTGTAAAAAATCAATAAAATATATATTTAAAAAATAATAATAAAATAAAATAAAAAATGGAAGAACAGGTATGAGGGACAATTGGTGGTCACTGTCACCGAGTCACGGGGGGGGGGGGAGAGATCAAAAGCGCCACCTGGACCCGGGATGCATTCCACGTGGACAAGGGCACGTGGTTTGGGGAAGCTGCATCTTTAACACGGTACGCGGCCGTCTTTCGCATTCTGTTGGCTTATAAATCCCATAAATATATGCCGAATAAGACACTAAGTAAATGTTTATTCTAATTACTGTACAGAAGTGGCCGCAAACCTCTTCGCTCCATTCTCACCAGAATTCTATCCCTGGAAGGTTTCGGATGCTTGTGGATTTAGAAAGAAAAGGCAGAGCTGGCAGCGTCGCGCCCTGCTTCAGTTTGTTTGCTTAAGGAAGGCTCCTCCAACACCCAAACGCAGTCCCATTCCAGAGCCCCTCGCCAGCCCTCTCGCCCTCATCCTGGCCCAGAAGTGATGACACTGCAGCAGGCTTGGGGTGCTGCTCCAGAAACTGACCGCGCCCCACCCCGTCTGGGCCTCCACAAATAAAAGATGTTGACAAGACAGACTCAGATAATAGGAAACATATTTCTGGCTGGTGAGTTCGCTTTCTGGTCAGACTTGAAGACTGTAGCAGATACTGCGGGAGCCTCCACAGCATCCTTCCCCACTGTCTCCTCCGAGCAGACCCGTATTGCTCAGCCTTGTGGTTCAGTTCGGGATTGGCTTACGTCAATCAACGGATCCAACACCGTGTCCACAGTAATTATCTCAGAGTCAGGCATGTGATCGGATAAGATGTGAAGGGAGAGGCGGCGACCTTGGCGAAAGAAGCTTCAGTGGATGCTATTCTCTTGGGATCGCAGAAAATATTCATCAGATTAACAGCCTATATTACATAGAAACTAGAGTGGCAAGGTGAAAAAAAATGGTGCAGAATGGCATTGTTGAGTCAGTGGATTGAACCTCACCTACAGCCCTTCATACCTTTGGACTTGAAATTCACAAGCCAGTAAATTCTCCCTGTGGCTCAGGCCTCGTGAGTTGGGGTTTCTGTTAAGTCGTATTCTGATGGACACTGGGCCATTCAATGAAACTGGAAATATTTAACACGAGACAAATGAACCAGGAAGCCAAAACCAAACACCTCTTCATATTGGCCATACCAGAATAGCAACATCCCTACCAATGTACCACTTGGGTGAGCACAGGCGAGATGTCTGATGAAGGCATGAGACTCAGTTTCTAAGTCAGGAAATCGGGGATAGCTATAGGGATCATTATATTGATCTCACAGGACTGTTGTGTGTGTGATGCCATCCAACACAAATGACATTGCCCAGAACCACGCCTATTTCCCTGACAGAGAAATCAGTAAAGAAACAATAAAGTCACAGACCAAGGGAGAAGTAAGACTTACGTTTACTGAGAACTAAGTTGTGCCTGAAGGGTGTCCCTGATTGGGTATGATGTCCATGCAGGCAAGAAGGAAGACGAACAGACCCTGATGGACAGCCATGAACCCTGACTTCACAAGACATCACAGAGATGACAGAGATCCCAGACATTCCCCAAGTAAAATTTACATACAGTTAAAAGAAAATTTCTTATGCTATCCCTCTGTCGGTTTTGACAAATGCACAAAGTTGTGCAACCAACATCACACTCAAAGTATGGGCAGTCCCATCATCCCCAAGTTCCCTTGAGCTCCTTTGAAATTATCCCCAAAGCCCACCCCCAAAAGAGCAACAAACCACTGATCTGTTTTCTGTCCCTGCAGTTCAACCTTTTCCAGAATGCCATCTAAGTGGAATCATGTATTAGGTAGCCTTTGAGTCTGCTTCTTACACTCAGTATAGTGTATTTAGAATTCATCCATGCTGGGGTATAAATCATACTTTGTTTTTGTTGCTACCCATGAACGTTTCATTAAAGCCTACCTTCTTCTTCACTGTATACTCCACATAGGATGACGGCTGTGGGCACAGAGACGAGTTTCCAGTTTTCATTTTCATGCCTCCAAATTTGTGAATATATTTGGAACTGTTGGAGGAAAACAAGCATGTTAGAAGAAGAGCAAGAGAGAACCAAGATCTTGAGATATCTTTTTCTCTCTAGCCCCCTTTCTCCCTCCCTCTCTGCCTTCCTCTCTCTACCGAGTGAGAACACAGTGAGAAGGTGGCCGTCTGCAAGCCAGGAAGGAAGTCCTCTCCAGAAACCAACCTGCCAGACCTTGATCTGGGCCTTCTGGTCTCGAGACCCTGTGAGAAGATACATTTCTGTTGTTTAAGCCACCCAGTCTGTAGTTCTGTATCATGGGAGGTATCCAGCAGACTAACACAGAATGACTAAGAGAAAGACCTGGAGTTGGTAATAATTAGTGAGATAAGTTTGGTTCTAAACATCTGTTTCGAGTGTGTGTGTGTGTGTGTGTGTGTGTGTGTGTGTGTGTGTGTGTTTTCTTTGGCACTTCTTTTTTTTTTTAAATATGTTTTATTGATATTTTACAGAGAGGAAGGGAGAGAGATAGAGAGCTAGAAACGTCAATGAGAGAGAAACATCAACCAGCTGCCTCTTGCATACCCCCTACTGTGGATGTGCCCACAACCAATGTACATGCCCTTGACTGGAATCAAACCCGGGACCTTTCAGTCCACAGACCGACGCTCTACCACTGAGCCAAACTGGTTTCGGCTATATGGCACTTCTTATTGGCCAGCTTGATCCATCCCTGCACCTAATATCCCCAACATCCAGGATACTCAGGAAATATTTGCAAAAAAAATAACTGAAATGTAATTGAACATGCTAAGGGACAGCTATGCATTTTAATTTTTAAGTTGTACAATGAATTAGGTGATGCAAAAGGATGTTTCTGACATCTGACACCATTATTTTCTGTTAACCACAACCTTCACAGGAAAGAATCCTATAGTAGTCATTTTCATTTTAGTATAAGCTGATTTCATCTATACTAATAAAATGGTAATATGTTAATTAGACCAGGAGACCTTCCAGACAAAGCTATGGTGGCAGGGCCAAGGCAGAGGCGGTTAGAGGTGATCAGGCCGAGAGGTGAGGGCAGTTGGGGGGCACGCAGGCTAGCAGGCAGAGTGGTTAGTATGGGGAGCTGCCCTGAATGCAGGGGTCCTACGTGCCTGAATGCAGGCATAAGTGTAGGACACAGCTCTCCATGTGCCCTTCGTATTAACCTAAGTGAGAAATAACTGCTACTTTTAGGAATGCTCGTATGTACTTAACTGCAGACAGCCTTGCTTATTTGGAAGGTCAAAGATTAGTCAGGAGACTGTTGACTTAGAAGAACCTAGAAATCAGAGGAAGATAGCTTGTTTGTGTAAGAAAGTTGGCAGGGTGAAAAGATTAGGAACCGGGTGGATTTCGAAACTTATTGTGCTTGCCTGAAGAAAACACTTCAGTATAAAAAGGCTTTGAGAAATAAACTCTGGACTGTAGACCTCTGTCTCAGTCCTTCTGACCCTATATGTTCTTGTCTGTCTTTTTCTTATCCTCACCCCCTCAATCAGGTACTGTTCGTTGCCGGCAGGTACCGGCAGGTTAGGGGCGATCAGGCAGGCAGGCAGGCAGGCAGGTGAGCGGTTAGAAGCCAGAGGTCCCGGATTGTGAGAGGGATGTTCGAGGGGTCCCAGACTGGAGAGGGTACAGGCCAGATTGAGGGAGAACCCCCCACTCCATGCATGAATTTCGTGCACTGGGCCACTAGTTTAGTATAAGCTCTTTGTAGCATAAAGTCTCTACAATAAGATGAAAAATATTGTTTGGGGGGCGGGGGAGAATGGGAAGTATAGACAATGAGGTGCTTTCTTTTGCAACTAAAGTCATAACTGGTTCTTCTCAAGGCTCTAATGGAAACCAAAGGTAAAGAGGAATGAAAAGAGTGTCCTACCTCTTGGCCTTCACCACTCCCTTGGGGAATGGGGTGGGGAAGGGAAATAGTGAGTGTATTGACTATCCTGTGATAGCCGCAGTGGTGTGCTGGGGCCAGCTCATTCCAGACTTGAGAGCCAACTGTGGACTTTTCTTCCCAAGCTTACGCTCAGTAATACCATGATGGTAGCTTGAAATTGGCATGGTGGGAGTGTTTACACTACAGAAATTGGCAAATGCTATAAAGCAGGGCTTCCCTCACCCTCTGGAGAGCCAGTTGTTACACATTTACCAGCACACCACTGAGTCCATAGCCCACGCTTACTACTGCTTCCCAGGGGAGGCACAGGGAGCAACTGGAACTGTCATTCAGAAATCTCTGAGAGGTAAAAAAAAAAAAAAAAAAAAAAAAAGGAGAGCAGGGGTTTAGGATGAATGGATCAAGAGAATGATTCAAGAAAGTTAAGGAAGCCAAGAATTTGGAGTTTGGATAGAAGACCTTTTTTTTTATCTTTCACCATTATGGAAATGCAGTGGACATTTGTGACCCAGTTCTGAGAATTAAACCATGTGTGGTATTGAGAAAATTATCCTCACAGATGCTCACTGTACCTTTTATCCTACCGACTTCTCTGCTGAAACTATTACTCCCAATAAAAGTATTAAGAATGTGTGCAAAAATTTAGTCTTCAGGAGGTACCCCACAGCATTCATTATCATGTAGTATATTTTGGAACTACCTAATGTCCCACAACAGAAATTCTATTTAACTCTATTATAATGGGTCCATGTAAGTGGATACTCTGCAGCCTTTAAATATTCTTCTAACATTTAATTTTAGTGTTATGGGAGAAAAGAGATGCAATAAAAAGTGAGAAGAGCAAGTTATAAAACAATAATTTCAATGATAACAGTTTTATAAAATACTAGGGGCCCAATGCATGAATTCATGCACCTGGAAAGAAACTGTGGGTCACGAGGGTGCGGTGGGCACAGGGCAGATCTTGGCCCATCCTCTGTGCCCCAGCCCAGCCCCTCCCACCACAGCCCCAGTCCCCTCTTGGCCAGCATCCCAGCTCCCACTGCTGCTCCCACATGCCAACTCAATGGCCCTGCCTTGCTCACATCTGCTGATGGCACAGACCAATTAGGGCCAGTGCCAGCAGCAGGTGTGAGCACCAGGTGGTATTGTGGCACACAGGAGCAAAGAATTTTTAGTAACCACCAGAGGCTCACCCCAATGACAGTGACTGGCCCCCGCCTTGGTCTGGCACCCGCACTCACCTGTTCTGTCATCCCACCACAGCTGATGCCTGCCATGTTCCATGCTCTGCTGCCTGGTGCCAATGCCTGCCATGTTCCACGTGTGGCCCCTGGAGGTCAACGGACGTCATAGCAACCGGTTGTTTGGTTGTTCCACCGTTCGGTCTATTTGCATATTAGGGTTTTATATCCTATATAACAAGAGAGGAATATGTTAATTATTCCTCAGGGCGTAACGACCCACGTAATGACTGGATCATGAATCTGCAGGAGGGTGGGGCAGGGAACTACAAGGTGCAAGGGGCAGCAGAGAGCTACAGGAGGGGGCAGGGCAGCAAGCTATGAGTGGGGAGAGGGAGGTGGAGAGCTACAGGAGGGTGGCAGCAACCTACTGGCACACGGATTCATGCACAGGACTACTAGTCCTATCTAATAAAAGAGTAATATGCAAATTGAACATCACTCTAACACATAAGATGGCTGCCCCCATGTGGATACAAGATGGCCGCCACAAGATGGCCAGCAGGGGAGGGCAGTTGGGAGGGATTAGGCCAGCAGGAGAGCAGTTGGGGGCAATCAAGTCTGCAGGGGAGGGAAGTTTAGGGGTGACCAGGCCAGCAGAGAAAGGAAGTTGGGGGCGACCAGGCCTGCAGGGAAGGGCACCTGGGGGAACTCAGACCTGAAGGACAGAGCAGTTGGGGGGGACCAGGCCTGCAGGGAAGGGCAGTTGGGGAGGGGGGAGGCCTTCAGGGGAGGGCAGTTAGAAGCAATCAGGCTGGCAAGGGAGCAGTTAGGCATCAATCAGGCTGGCAGGGGAGTGGTTTAGGGGGGTGATCAGGCTGGCATGCAGAAGTGGTTAGGGGCAATCAGGAAGACAGGTAGGCAAGCAGTTGGGAGCCAGCAGTACTGGATTGTGAGAGGGATGTCCGAATGCCCGGGCCTAAATAGGCAGTCGGACATCCCTCAAGGGGTCCCAGTTTGGAGAGGGTGCAAGTTAGGCTAAGGGACACCCTCTCCTCTTCCCCTCTTCCCCACCCCCACCCCCGCTGCCCCTGGCACAAATTTCATGCACTGGGCCTCTAGTATATAGATAAAAGCCTTGCAATGGCCAGGTTAGCTCAGTTGGTTAGAGCATCATCCCCATATACCAAGGTTCTGGGTTCCATCCCTGGTCAGGGCATATACAAGAATCAACCAATGAATGCATAAATAAGTGGAACAACAAACTTTTCTCTCTCTCTCTCTCTCCCCCTTTTTCTCTGAAGTCAATCAATAAAGGTTATAGAGTAGTAGATTAGTTAACTTTGAGTGAGGGAGTTAAGTGTAACCTTTCTGTTTTGCATTACTTTTTGAAACATTAAAAAAAAATACTATTTTTGAAGTCATTTCTCCAACTAGATAATCTGAATAAGTTAAAATAAAATATTTGTTTATCTATATAAAAGTAAGGCTACTGTAATTAATGAGATTTAATAACCATTAGGCCTAACAGGCAAAATAGCAAAAATTATAAAATCGTTTATTGTACCTAAAACAACTATTACTATTTATTTCCCTCCCTCCCTTTACCATCTTCCTCCTCCTTCTCTCTTTTTCCTTCTGAAAATAATAACATTGACTAAGCATTTTCCATGTATCAGCTATGGTGCCAAGTAAGTGAGACAGATTAACTCATTTATTCTTAAAAAACACACAAACCTATGAAATAGTTACTATTTACTTCTCCATGTAACAGATGCAAAAACAAAAAAGAAATAACTTGCCCAAATCCTCATAGCCAGTAAGTGCCAGACCCCATATTAAACCTTCATTAATAAAATCACCCATTTGATGCTGAAACAAATAATCAAATTAACTTTTGTCACTCATATAGTCAAACTTTTTTTTTTAAATGGTAGGCTCAACCCCGAAAATGTTCAGACCAATTCACAGTGTCAGCGCCGTGAATTCCTGGGGCTGTGGTAATAAACAGAGTCTGGAAGACTAAACAGCCGCAATGCAATGGCCCACACCGGGTGTGCTCATTCCAAACACAAAGGAACTTTTCACCCATGAACTCCCAACTGAGAGGCCGTCAGTTGGGTTTTACTTGGTCAGGGACTCCCTAATCACTGAGCACCTCAGGAGTCCAGGGCACTGTCCGCAGGTTCTGGGGACACAGCAGCAGCAAACGAGGTGAGCACGGCTCTGTGCCGTGGAGTGTGCAGACAGACTTATGAGAAAGGGCAGGGCACTCGGTCAGCAAGATGCCGCTGGGATGGAGACGCCAGGGGTTCCCTGTGAAGCTGCCGCTCTCCCTCTGGCAAGGTGGGCACGCTTATAGCTACATTCAGTCGCAGCCTAATCTCATCCTTTTTTAAAGAAAGATGACTGCTTTTTAACAACATCGTTTTCCCTTCTTTATCTTAACACCTGCTCTTCCAGGACTTTGGGAACTGATTCTAAGTGTTCGCTCACTAGCAAACTATAAAAGTCCAGGACTGTTTCCCAACACCTCTGAGCGCTAGTCCCTGAGTGTGAGGCCTGGCAGGAGTAGTGGTGGGGTGGCTGCAGTGGTGGCATTTCTGATTCCTCTTGAAGGAAACATTCACACTCCCGCTGCTCGGCCCCAGCTCCTTTAATAAAAGCTGGTTGCTTCCTCTCCAGGACTAGATTTCCAGGACCTGCCCTGACACACACAGCCCAGGGTACCCACGGATTGCCTTTCCTCCTTAGAGAGGGAACTGTTGAGAGAGTGAGGGGACTTGTGCTCTTCCCTTCCAGATAATGTGAGTGTTGCCCAGCAGAGGGCAGGCTTGCACAATGCACCCCAGCTCCTGTTCCTTTAGGAGTGAACTAGGGAGGGAAGGTGGCATGCAGGGATAGATGTTCAGCATCAGGGCAGGTCAAAGCACAGAACAAACGCTTGGCTGTGTGCTCAGAGAAGACTGCACGAGAAACGTTCTGGCGGGAGCCGGTGTGTGGGCCCCAGTGTCGCTCGGGGAGTCACTTCACTGATGGTTCTGTTTTGGGCCAGTCTCAGCCTGGGGATAACCAATGCCATGGCTGGGCGAGTCCTCGTAGTTATTATGGCCACAAGACACCTTCAGCCATAACTATCAGGAAACTTCGGGAAAAACAAAGAGCTTCTTACTTACAAGTCCTGGGAATGACATGGCACACCTAGGCCCGTACTGCAAGGTTGGGGGGAGAGAGAGAGAGAGAGAGAGAGAGAGAGAGAGAGAGAGAGAGAGCAGGCCTGGGGTTCTGCTTTTACTGGGGTTTAGGGTGGAGCCTAGGCCAGTGGTTGGCAAACTTTGGCTCAAGAGCCACATGCGGCTCTTTGGCCCCTTGAGTGTGGCTCTTCCACAAAATACCATGGCGTGGGCAAGTCTATTTTGAAGAAGTGGCGTTAGAAGAAGTTTAAAAAATGTAGCTCTCAAAAGAAATTTCAATCGTTGTACTGTTGATATTTGGTTCTGTTGACTAATGAGTTTGCCAACCACTGGCCTAGGCTATCTCCAGGTGAATCTGGTGGGAATTCAAAGTCCAGCAAGAAAGAAAACAAGAAGACCAAATGGTCCCTTACTGAAATCAAACAAGATCGCTGAAACACAGGAGGGGTGGGGTGGGGTTGGTTGTGGTGTGTGTGTGTGTTTTTTTTTTTTTTTAACCTAGTCACAAATGCCTCATAATCAAAGCCTAAGCCAGGCACCTGCATTTTAACAACAAAAGCCAACAGTGGGAGCTACCTCTACCGGGCCTCCCTTTCCCCAGCGGTGTGGTAAGGGCATTCTCTTGGATTACGAATCTGGGAGTGGGAGTAAGAAGGTGAGATGACTCACACCTGGTGACTCAAGTCTCCTTCAAATGGAGGGCAAGGTTTTCCTCCGGAGTCAGAGTCAGAGGTTGCTGTTGGCTGCCTCTGCAGTAACAGTAATAAGCTACTATTCACGGATGTCCAGGCAGATGCAAATCACTTGACA
This sequence comes from Vespertilio murinus, assembly GCA_963924515.1. Lineage (NCBI taxonomy): Eukaryota > Metazoa > Chordata > Mammalia > Chiroptera > Vespertilionidae > Vespertilio > Vespertilio murinus. Next base: position 19,033,030 of record OZ004716.1, read on the forward strand.
TGGATTTAAGTCACTTAATCCTCCCACCTACCTCGTTTTCCAAAGAGGTAGGTAAGGCAGAAAGAGGGATAAACTGCCCAGGAGTATGATGCTGGGAAATGTTGGAGCTGGGATTTGAGCTCCAGAAAAGGAGCTCACAGATGCTCTCTGTTCCCATCTCCAGGGATTTGCCGGGTGAAATGAGCTGACCAAAGACAACTATAGGTCCTTATTTGGACCAAGACTAGTTCATTCGGTCACTCACTCATGTCCTGTAAAGGTATACTGAGTACCTACTGTACTGTGTCCCGGTAACTTCATTAAGCACTAGAACCCTTAAATGTGTGATAATGGCATCCTGTCCAGTCCATGGTTTTCCACCACTAAGTCTTGGGTTAGAAGGAATTCAACACTGCCCTAGAGCTGAGGTTTTGCTGGGCAGGCACAGAGAAAAGTGGACTTTGGGGTGGTGGCAAAAAATCCTAGGGAGACAAATGCCATGAGGTCCAGCTAAAAAAGTGAGTTACCTCTTGCTTTGCAGCTGGCCCAGATTTCATGCATCTGCCTCTCCCCCCTCCAGCTTTTCCCATCACAGTCCTCACTCTCTGTCGCTACATGGGCCAGTTACAGCAGAACAACAGGAGTACTAGGTTCCATCACAGCTCTGCCGCTGACCAACCCGGAACAACAGTCACTGTCTCTGAGTTCATCTCCCTCGCCTGTAAGATGAGGCTCCGTTCATCTCAGTGAGTGGAGTATGTGTGAACCAAGCAGAATGCTCCTGGTACTGTGCTTCAGGCCGAGGACATAGAGAACAACAATTCTGCTCCTCAAAGAGTTCACATTCTAGCCGAAACCGGTGCGGCTCAGTGGATAGAGCATCAGCCTGCGGACTGAAAGGTCCCGGGTTCGATTCTGGTCAAGGGTATGTACCTTGGTTGCGGGCACATCCCCAGTGGGGATTGTGCAAGAGGCAGCTGGTCGATGTATCTCTCTCATTGACGTTTCTAACTCTATCCCTCTCAATTCATCTCTGTGTAAAATCAATAAAATATATATATTTTTTAAAAAGAGTTCACATTCTAGCAGATCCTAGAGATACCAGATACCACCTCTACTGTTACAAGTGGCCTATGTTTGGGGGTGCTTTATTTGGGCCAAACTATATATTCATTCTTTTGCCTTTTTTTTTTTTTTCTGGGAGGCAAAGAAGACTGACTCTATCTTTACCAGCAATTTATTTTAGTGCAGGTTCACGGTGGGAATTATAATAATTTTACAAGCCAATAACAAACAGGACAATATCTCTTAATCAGCCAAATAAAGAAATAACATACTCCAAACAAATGACAAATTAATCACGCTTATAGTTCCAGGCAAGGGACGATGAGGGGAATACAGTCAAAATTTTAATAGAGATGTGCCTTTTTATAGGAGGAAGCACCTGGGAGAGATGGCACAAAAGTAAAAGCCCCTGTTGCTAGGGCGCGTTGCTAGGGAATGAAGACACTGGTGTTGGCAGGAGGGCCCACTTCTTTCCTGGAGCTTCTGTTTGGCTTTTCACCACTGCCCACCTAACAGCTGCCTTGGCCGTGGCAGGAGCCAAATGCCCCAAAGGTCTTCAGAGAATTTTTAGATTAGCAACGAGCATTGCCAAAATTGAAACTCTCCGATAGTCCTCACCAATTCTCGGCACTGTATTCATAGTCGGAAATGTCCCCTTGCCACAGTAGCTGCTCCACATGCTCTTACCCATATGCCCCCAGCGAGGCCCCTCAGCATCTGGGCTGCTGACTGTTTATCAAAGACAATGGATGTGGAATAATGGCATCCTGGCACGACTTACTTCATTCTTGAATCAGAGCAACTATTTTTTTCCCCTTTGTCCTAAACAAGTGGATTAAAAATTCACTTGAGTTTTAAACAGTGGATTTAGGAAATCACATTAAACCAAAACATAACAGGAGTTATTTTTGTAACCCTTCATCACAACCCTGCACTGCAGATACGGCTATTCTTCCCATTTTTCTGTTGGAAAACTGAGGATTAAAAAGATCCCGTTACTTACCAGAAGTCACATTGACAGCAAGAGGTAGTAGAACCAGAATTCCCATACAAGCCTGTCCGAGACTAGTGCTTAGAGCGCCATGTAAGCACAGAGCAAGGGACCCAGCTCTCCTAGGATGTGAAAATTCAAGTCAACAATTTCAGGTGAGGCCTGTCTCGATTCGTGAACATGAACTGTGTTGTCAGTATTATCAATTCCTCTCCTAGAATTAAATTTCTCTAGCGACTCTTCAGTCTTTATCAAGAAAAGTTGGCTTAATAGGCAGAACTGGAGTTTGAGGAAACTAGATTTCTCCAAATGTTTCCCATAACTTTTGGTCCGGAGCTCTTCAACAGAGATGTGGAAAGCTGTGAAATATTCATTTCAATATTCATTCACTATATACATAGTCCCCAAAAAAATAACACAGTTTTGTCTTGGCTAATTCATAGCTGCTGGTTGAACGATGCCATTTTTTTCCCTTGGAAATAGCGCAATTATGGGAAAGGGCTGTCAGCACTAATCCCTCCATCATGCACCCAAAAAGTCCCAGGGAGTCTGAAATGCTAAGAAGTTCCGATCTGCTGGAAACATCTGTAAAGCACAGATCTTTTCATTTTAATGAACACGGTGGAAAGTTTCAGCTTCAATGACTTATCAAATTCCTGAGCCATCTTTAAAGTCTTGTGTTCTGTCCTTTGCTAAGCCAAAGACTCAAACGGCCTTGAAAGTTATGTTTAAGAGTGTAGAGCCAAGATGGCTGTTAGAGTTGTTAATGTTTAAAATGATACTTCAGACACTCCAACTAACCTAAACAAACTTGAGTAGGCTATTGGTCATTTTTTAAAATTATAATCGGTATACCATGCAATTAATTTAAAGGCACAGTTGAATAATTTTTAGTAAATTTTCAGAATTGTGCCACCATCACCACAATTCAGTTTTAAGACATTTCCATCATCCCAAAGATCCCCATGCCGGTCTGCAGTCACTCGTCATTGCCACCCCAGCCCCAAGAAACCCCTAATCTCCTTTCTGTCTCTAAAGGCCTGACTCTCCTGGACATTGCAGAGATGGGAACACATAAAATATGTTTGCATCTGGCTTATTCCCTGTAGCTTTTCTTTTCTTTTCTTTTCTTTTTTTTAATATATTTTATTGATATTTTACAGAGAGGAAGAGAGACGGATAGAGAGCTAGAAACATTGATGAGAGAGAATCATCAATCAGCTGCCTCTTGCATACCCCCCACTGGGGATGTGCCCACAACCAATGTACATGCCCTTGACCAGAATCGAACCTAGGACCCTTCAGTCCACAGACCGACGCTCTACCACTGAGCCAAACCGGTTTCGGCCCTGTAGCATTTCTTGAGGTTTATCCACATTGTAGTATGTAACAGAGCTTTGCTCCTTTTTCTTGCTGAATAGATGTAGCACATGTTGTTCATTCATTCACCAGTTGATGGACACTCGAGTGGTTTCCACTTTCTGACCATTATGAACAATGCTGCTGTGAACATTCAGGCACAAGTCTTTGTGTGGACATGTATTTGCATTTTTCTCGGGAGGTACTAGGAATGGAACTGCTGGGTCATAGAGTAAATCTAGGTGTAACTTGCTCTTTTTTTAACTTCGCTTTGTGGACTACATAAAAAGAGCCACTTGCTAACCTGACAAGCTCAGGGAAGGCCTGCATGGCAGTCTCTAAAACTTAAAGACCTAAGTAACCACAAAGAATGGTCTTAAATTAAAACTTTAAGTAAAAACGTTATGGTGGGTAGTCATTGTCCTAGGCCGGTACTTTCCCTGACAAGGTCAATTTTTACTTTAACTGAGCCTATTGTCTTTTTGCATCTAAGATAACATATCCTTGAAATGTCAGAGTAACTTGTAGTGTCCCTTTTCCCCGACCCCTAGGGCACAACCAAATGCACCCGGCCACCAGGACAGACCAGAAATGCCTTCATTGTTATTGTTATCATGTTACTTGTTGACTGATAACTATCCCGTACCCACTTAAGTAACATGTCTATCATTTTACTTTTTATCCAATCCCAGAGGTTCCCCTCTCTCTACACTTTGCTTTCTCCCGCCTCCCTAATCTATCACCAAAGGATTTCATGTAACCCGATTACATCTCCTCCCTTAATGCAAGGTATAAAACAAGGTGAAAAACCACCATTCTCCGGAGCATTACCCTAATCCAGTGGTCAGCAAACTCATTAGTCAACAGAGCCAAATATCAACAGTACAACGACTGAAATTTCTTTTGAGAGCCAATTTTTTTAAACTTAAACTTCTTCTAATGCCACTTCTTCAAAATAGACTCGCCCAGGCCATGGTATTTTGTGGAAGAGCCAACACTCAAGGGGCCAAAGAGCAGCATGTGGCTCGTGAGCTGCAGTTTGCTGACCACAACCCTAATCTGTTGAGATTCTGCTACCCAGCAGCTGTCCACAGTTTGGCTCAAATATACTCACAAATGTCCTTTACAGGTTTGAATGTTTTCACGTCAATAATCTGTTTCACTTTCCTTTTTCTGTGTAACTTTTTAATAAACTGCCAAACTGCTTTCCAAAGTGGCTGCGCCATTTTACTTTCCCATGCTGATCACCCTATATAATCCTATATAATAAAAGCATAGTATGCAAATTGTTCCCTCGATCAGGAGTTCGTCCAGGTGTTCGACCAGGAGGTGGGGCCTGCCAGGGGAAGGAAGCGAGTATCCAGCCGGTGGCCAGCAGCCACTAGGGACCCTACCAGTGGACGAATTCTGTGCATTGGGCCTCTAGTTTTTAATAAGACCTGTTAACAGCAGAGTGAGTTTTCTACATTGTTGCATTAACTCCACAATGTTGGGAATTTCAAGTATCTTTAATCCATTAGAGGCTTTCTGGTTTAAGCTGCTTCAAATCTTGTTATTGCTCCATGGGTGTGGAGAAGTTGAGAGGGGAATATTGTGCCTCTTAGTAAAGAACCCGGTAACTATATACTTAAATTGTCACCCCCATGTTTGCATACTTCCTTACGGTTTACAACAGCTTTCTGGCTTCTCCTACTGGCAACATGTTACTGCTGCTGTAAATTCACTGGCACCCCAAATCTGAGTGAGCACCTTCTTTCATGATTTCCATAGCACCCCAGGTATGCCTTTTGTTACTATAGGATTTCTAAAGCCCCTACAAAGGAACTGTATCTTACTCTCCTGTGTCAGCTCAGCACTCCGCATAAATTTTGCCACATTGGATGTACTGAATGATATTCTATGGATCAGCGAGTGAATCAATGAACACAGAATAAGCCCATCTGTTAAGTATATCATCATGGTCTCAATGTCACGGAACTGAAATATGTTACAAATGCCAATAGTGACAGATTCGGATCCCTGTCCAGGTAATTTCTGATCTTCCTCAAAAAATGAACTAGCAACTGAACCTAGCATGGACTTAATCCCACGAGTCTACAGAAGGCTGTGAGCCCTAGCAAAAAGCTGTCTGCTCCATCTCTCATCGGCTTTGCGGCCTCGGTCTAGTTACTTAATTTCACTAAGCATCGGTTTCTTTATCGAAAAGCATTGCTGTGAGGATTAAATGAGATAATCCACACAAATCCCCTAGTTATTATTTTACCATGTCACCACTCTGACATTCACTGGGTATTAAAATCGTTACAAACATGAGTACGGAGGCTGATGTATTTTGCTTATAAATGCAATATTCCCTGCTGCGGGCCATCCTGAGAAATGATGATGTATGCCACACCCCCCAGAGAGTTGATCTACAGCAAATAATTTCAGGCCATCAACCAACTTTGCCAATTATAGTCACTATTGAGAGGCCATGTAAAATGGAAGACCCTAACCCCAAAGGTGATGAATGAATGTGTATATCGTGTGCGCGCACACAGACGTCTCCCTTTATTTCTATCTCAGTGGATTCCTTTAATTTCAGAACTTGCATGCAGGGAGCCTCTTCTCTGAGAGGTTGGTGTTAGCACAGCCATTATCAGGAGCGAAGGCTTGTCTCCAGTGGGTTTACTGGCCAGGACCCAGGGGGAACCACACGGGCCGCCGGAAAGCTCTTCGGAATCGGCTGCGAGCAAAAAAACACTGCTGCAGAAATGCTTCCGCCACACATTCCCCCACTGGAAAAGGAAGGGGTGGCTAGGCTGCCATACACCACTGGTGTTGCATGGGCCAGCGCCGTCTACAGGCCGCTACGTCGGACTACGGAGGCACCACATGGGTGTATCTGAATGCACGCACGTCTGCATGAAAAAGCCAACTCTGGAAGCAAAATCTGATTAGACTCCTCACCTACCACAGTGCCGGGGCCTGATGTGGCGGGATCTCCCTTCTCCGCGTCCTGCACGGAAAGAGAGATGAACGAACTGGTTCTAAGGGGCGGCGGCCAGGGATTGAGAAATATTAGAAATAAAAAGAGAAGACACAGAGATAGATTTTAAGCTGGGAGCTGGGAGGGCCGCCGCCCTCCTCTGCTGGAGAGGCAGACTGACCACCTCCAGAGCCATGCAGCACATCTATTTATCCTCCAATCTAACAAGGGGGTTTCACAGAAAAACAAGGAGCCTGGGAGGGCCCAGGGCACACCCACTCCTTCCTCCTGGACAAACACAAGCCAGGAACTAAGAACATCTCCACACTCCCAGGGCGGGAGTGCAACTGACATGATTCTACCAATATCCCGGGCCAGTCAGCAACAATCTAAAGAATGTCCAGGTATCTCCCCATTTAGCCCTCTACACCGCTGGCTCATCTTGATCAAATCATTTAGCCTTTCTGAATCTCAGTTTCCTCATGTGAAAAGGGGATGGAATACTTCGCTGAGTCATTATGATTCTTACATACAGTGCATGTAAAACTGTCCGGCCAGATGCGTGGCAAAGTATAGGTGCCCAAAACTAACAGGTGTTACTACTGTACAAGGTACATATGAATATACTTCTGCACACAAAGATGCCATCATGCTAAACAAATTATTCATAAGCAAAAACACTGATGAATGTGAATCTTGTGATGTAAACCTCCCAAACACAGAGACGAAGAAATCAAGGTAAGTTCTTTTCCAGGTTCTCCTCTCTGTTTAGTTTGCATAGTTCCTTTTACATCGGTCCTCTTGTTTGCACTGACTGGCGCCACTGAGCTAACTTTTTTTTGACATGTATATTTTTTTATGACCTGTCGTGGGTGGGGATGTCCCTGGGTCAGCCAAGGAAATGAACTTGTTGGGGGCAGAAGGCGCCCTGACCTGCCAGGGCCTGGCGACCTCAGGAGACCCAGCAGCGGAGAGAAAGATGGCCCCTCGGCGGCAGCGGAGGCTTCCGGACCCCAGCTTCCCACGCCTGAGACAAGGCATGGCCCCCAAACTCCAGGGAGGAGGACTTATAACGAACACACACCCTCAGAAAACTGCTGGCCCCTCAACTGAACCCACCTCCGCCCAAGACCGTTAAACCCCAAAACGCACTTCTCGGGAGTGGAAAGAGCTTCGCCCAAAGTGGTTTGGAGTGCTTTTTCATTTCAGAGAAGGATAAATACTCGTTTGTCAATGAGGAGTGCAGCCGGGCATCGTGGCTGGTAAAACCCTGATGTAATTTATTACACTGCATTTTCCTAATTGCGTATAAGGTTTCTCCTACAGCACTGTGTAAATAACGTCCAGTTGTGCGGGCCTGGAGTGCCCTCCATCCACTTAAGCAACTTTGTAACAACAGAGATGAATTAGGATTATTGAATGCTGATGCAGAAAGCGGAGATATCCGATATTTAATGCCCCGAACATAATGAGGTAGTTGATTGTGTGTTCTTGTTAGTTTCGGCTTTATCATTTTGCATCAGTGATCCTGCAAATGCGTTCATTTTCCTGCAAGGCTCGTCTTGGGTGTTGCTATGGAGACCGTAGCTGCTCTGACATATTCCCCCAGGCCCTGTTTGCTGGCTTTTTTTCAGTAAACACTTAATTATGCTTTGCATTCGGCAATCTGGGTGGTTAAGAGGAGAATTTGCTTAGCTGATTTCAGGTTAAAGATGAGTTCCCCCTCATAAACAGATGCTTTCAGAAGTCTGGCGTGATTTTAATAAACAGGACAAAAATCAAGAATCCTCCAAGAGAAAAGCAAACAAGTAAGAAAGCAAAAATTTGGTCTAATTTATTCAGATAACAGACCCATATAAAAGCCTATCAAAGCCTAATTAACAACTTTAACTCCATACTATAAACACTCATAATTTGGGGAGCAGGATGGTTCTTTTTTTTTTTTTTTTTTACACTGTTTAACCTAAACATACAAATCACACAAAGATAAATATTTTGAGGACTATTCGGTCTAGGAAGATTGTATCATCAAAATACAATCTTGTATTTTGTCCTTCTTTAGGTCAGGGATTTTCAATACAGGACTAGACTTCTGGGGTTTGTGATCCACTCCCTCTTCCTTTAGGTGTGAGCAGAATCTTGCTTCTGGGTGTATATGTACATCTTTCTGGAAAGAGGGCTCACAAACTCAGAAAATCAACAGACAAAACAAAATGCAGGACCATTGAGACTAATAAAAAGTACCTCATGCTCTCTAGAGAAAGCCTGTTAGCTCTTGGCCATCACACACACTTACCAAAATTCAGGGAGAGTTTTCACGGGAGGAACCCACCTGGAGTCTGCTCATCATCCAACTCTGGGTTTTGATAGAGACGTGTCTGTTTGTGCTGGAATTCTTCCTCGTTTGAAGGAACTAGTGATGGGTTAGATGCCCCAAATAAAGAAGGGGCACTGACCCATGCCTAGCATTCTGTTACAACAAAAGCTGTGCCCCAATTTTGGGCGAAAGGGGGCCACATACTAACTTGGCTAACTCAGGGAAGGCCTGTGTGGCGGCCTTGCAAACTCAAAGCATGGTCTGAAATTAAAACCTTTTAATGAAAAAACAGCTTCTAGTGAGTCATGTCCTGGGCCTAGTAGTCAAGGTCCTAGGTCATGTATCTGCCCAAAAATCAACTTGGATCTTTACAGAGCCTCCGCCTACGCCTTTCGTATCTAAGATAACATATCTATGGAATGTCAGTATAACTTATAACTTCCCTTTTTCCAGATCCCTCAAGGCACAACAAATGGCTCCAGAACACAAACCACAAATTCCCTCATTGTTATTGTTATCTGTTCATTGCTGACTATCCACTACCCTGCACCCACCTAAGTAAAAAGAAGTGTGATTTACTTTTTATCCAATCCCAGAGGTTTCCCCACTTTTCTCCCGCCTCCTTAATCTATCACCAATGGAGTTCAGGTAATCCATTTATGTCTCCTCTTTTGTTAACAATGTATAAAACGAGGTGAAGACCTGCCATTTTCCAGAGCATGATCTCAATACCTTGAGAGTCTGCTTCCTGTCAATTGTCAACAGTTTGGCTCAAATAAACTCAGGTTTGAATGTTTCTTACATTAACACAGTGAACTCAGTTTTACTAAAATGATTTATTTTATTTTTTAAAATATGTTTTATTGATTTTTTTAACAGAGAGGAAGGGAGATAGTTAGAAACATCAATGAGAGAGAGTCATCGACAGCTGCCTCCTGCACACCCCCCACTGGGGATGTGCCTGCAACCAAGGTACATGCCCTTGACTGGAATCGAACCCTCGACCCTTCAGTCCACAGGCTGACGCTCTATCCACTGAGCCAAACCGGTTTCGGCTACTAAAATGATTTAATTCAATAAAATAACTATTAGACAAATTCCTGGAGGACTTAGATTTCGGTTTGATTCACTTTTTACTAGGTATTTACTGTGTGCCAGGTACTCCCTTATACACACTCTATTTTATGTCCTTCTCGTGATTCCAATGTAGTTACTTACACTAAAACTAAAAATGGAGGCAAGGGCTTAGAGCCAGACAAAGTTCAGACAGAACAACTGAAGCAAATCAAAGGAATGAAAGGGGCCAACACCTCACCTTCACTGAATGTCAACACTGTGAATGTATTTGTGCAGCTTTGTAGATGTGTAACATACCACCCAAGACTGTGAGGCCTAAAGCCACACCTCTTTCTCATTATCTGTCATGGTAGTATGGGGTAGAGAGGGGACAGCATTATCTCTACTCCACAGTGTCTGGCTTCCACTGGTTTGGCCCGATGGCTGAGGACTGGACCACTGGACCACCCGGCATCTTTCTCTATGCAGCCTCAGGCATCTCCATGGGATTGCTCTGGTGGTCTTCCCAGCAAGACAATCTCAGGTAACCACACTTCTTACATGGTGGCTTAGGGCTCCAGATCAAGTTTTCCAAAAACCAGGATAGCCGAAACCGGTTTGACTGGGTCTGTGGACTGAAGGGTCCCAGGTTCGATTCCGGTCAAGGGCATGTATGTACCTTGGTTGCGGGCACATCCCCAGTGCGGGTTGTGCAGGAGGCAGCTGGTCGATGTTTCTAGCTCTCTATCCCTCTTTCTTCCTCTCTGTAAAAAAATCGAATAAATAAATAAATAAATAGGAGAGAATTTGCAACACACCTTTACTTAGAACCTGGCCTCTTGGGTTCTAGAGCATCACTGTGTGGACGAAAAGGGGCCTCATGCTAACCTGTCAAGCTCAGGGAAGGCCTGTGAGGCAGCCTTGCAAACTCGAGAGGCCTAAAGTAACCACAAACTTTTGAGTTAAAAAGCAGTCTACGATGGGTAGTCATGTCCTCGGCTGGTATCTTCCCTGACAAAGTTCAACTCTGATCTTAACTGAGCCTATTATTGTCTCTGTGCATCTAAAATAACCTATCTTTAGAATGTCGGGGTAACTTGTCACTTCCCTTTTTCCAGACCCCTCAGGGTACAACCTGTGTATGAGGGCAGAGACTACAAAGTCCCTCATTGTTATTGTTATCTGTTTACTGTTAACTATCCTGTACCCATCTATGTAAAAGAAACATGTTCACCAAAACTGGTTTGGCTCAGTGGGTAGAGCGTTGCTCTGCAGACTGAGGGGTTCCGGTCAGGGGCATGTGCATTGGTTGTGGGCACATTCCCAGTAGGGGGTTTGCAGGAGGCAGCTGGTCTATGTTTCTCTCTCGTTGATGTTTCTAACTCTCTATCCTTCTCCCTTCCTCTCTGTAAAAAAATCAATAAAACATGTTTTTTTAAAGAACAAAACAAAAATGTGTCTATCATTTTACTTTTTATCCAGTCCCAGGGATTCCCCCCTCTTCCCTCTTTACTTTCTCCCACCTTCCTAATCTATCACCAATGGATTTCACATAACCCACTTATGTCTCCTCTTTTGACTATAACTTAAAAAACAAGGTACAAAACTGCCATTTTCCAGAGCATTATCTCAATCTCTTGAGATTCTGTTTACTGGCAATTGTTGACAGTTTGGTTCAAATAAACTCACAAAAATTCTTTACAGGTTTAAATGTTTCTTATGTTAACAACTCCATTTGTCAAGAAGATACTAGAACCAGGCCAGCTTGAAGAGGCTAGGGGGAGGAGAGGGTTGGCTCTACCTCCCAATGGAAGAAGTAGCAAAGACTGTGTAGCTATTCTCTGCAGCTCAAAAGGCAGGGCAGATCTAGTAGGTAACACTGTTAAGTAACTGTCCTAACTTCTCTACATGCACATTATCTCAATTACCTCTACAAAGCAGTCCTGTCGTCCCATTTTACAGGTGTGAAAACTGAGGCTCAGAGAGATTATGTAACTTGTTCAGATAGTGACACAGTAGCTATTCAACCCAGGATTAACTGCAAATTCTGTGCCATTCTCTGCTAATCTTCCTGGTTTTACCATGCTTTGAATCAAATTACAATCACGAACAGCCCCCATTAATTGCTTCACCTTTCTTCCTCATACACTATTTGGATCTTTCGTGAAATATATATATATATATATATATATATATATATATATATATATATGCCTAAGTGACCATTTGACTGTTCAACCATTCAACTGACCACCACGGGGCAGATGCTCAACACACAGGCATGGAAACATGGAACAGAATGATAAATCTCAGAGGGAAGGGGGAAGGGGAGAGGGCAGGAAGAAATTAACCAAAGATCTTACATGCATACTAGAGGCCTGGTGCACGGATTCGTGCACCAGTGGGGCCCCTCAGCCTGTCCTGGGGGATCTGGCCAAAACCAGCAGTCCAATATCCCCTGAGGGGTCCTGGATTGTGAGAGGGCGCAGGCCAGGCCCAGGCTGAGCCTCTTGTATCATATAATTACTCATCATCTCTTTTGGCATTCAGGCATCTCCCCAAAGAGATCACAGAATCACAAAAACGGAGAGCTGTGAATTGTGAGATGGGTAAACAGAAGGGTACATAGGGCCAACATCTTGCCACGATCACATAGATGATCAGAGGAGAGAGAACTGGGCTGAGGGGGAACGGCAGCTTCTGGTCCAACCCTCGCTCTGTCTTCTTGTCTACTGTTCTGGGCACCTAATAGCCTCTGAAAAAATGTGTGGTGAAGCCAGCGATTACTGATGATATTCCCTTCCTCTGTCTTGTCTAGAGCTGAACCTTGTCAAAGGGAAGATAATTTGCTCTCTAAGAAGAGTACTTGAAGTGCATTTCTTTCACTAGCTTTGAGATGTCTGTCAATTTTTTCCATCTAGTTCTAATCTAATAGAGCCTAAATCCATTTTCAACTAATTACAGGAAATGCTTCTATTATTAAGTCTGCTACTACCCTGGTAGCCTCACCAACAGATACCTTTTCCTCCATTCTCCAAGGTTCGATTTTCCTTCCTTGTAAAGAGCTTGTCACTCCCAAATCACCCAGCCATGCCAGAAGCTTCTTCAGGTCAATCTGCCCTCAGCAGATTGCACCCACCAATTCTACAGAGAGCACCCACCAATTCTAAATCCGAGAGCCCTGAATCTACTGACTGCAAAATGCTAATCCTTGTAGAGCTATGCAATGCTCCTTCTGGCTTTAGGAGAACAAAAGATGGTTTGCTACTTGCCTGGCCGCTACAAAGCCTGCCAAAAGCCAAGGGGTGGGAGTTAGAATTACCCCCAAAAAATGCCTTGAAAACGCGTGTCCTGTCCGCAGCTGCTTTGCTTCCTTTCAGAAACGAGCTGAAGAAAACTTTCAGTCGCACAGTCCATGGGTTATGTGCTACTGAAGGAAACAGTGAAGCCCAAAGTGACAGGGAAAATAAAAACTTGGCTGAGATCACGCCCAGCAAAGTCCAGCGGCAGACGTACAGAGCAGTGCTTCATGTTCCAGTTCCTGGCTGTTCAAGAGGATTCCCCAACATGTGGGTCATGAGGATGAAAAGCAAAAGGAGGGGAGCCTAGAGAATACAGCCAAATGCACACTTAGGCTGGACGGTGTACGATTGTTCTATATGTGGTCCACCGTTGACCCATATGTTGCTATGCTGTGCGGGACTATAGAAAGTATACTCACGTGGAAATGGCAGAAAGCAACATATTCTTCAAACTTGCCCAAGGCCTTCTCTCCCCAGCAAAGCACCCTTCTCTTCCCTGAACAGGTGCAGTTACTTGCAACTCTCCCACCCACCTCTATCCTGCTCCCTCCTTCTGCACCTGGACCTGAAAGGGAGCAGCAATAGAATTTGGGGAACCAGCTAGTATTATAAGAAATATGAATCATGCACCCTAACCGGTTTGGCTCAGTGGATAGAGCGACACCTGCCAACTGAAAGGTCCCAGGTTCGATTCCGGTCAAGGGCATGTACCTTGGTTTCGGGCACATTCCTAGTAGGGGGGGGTGCAAGAGGCAGCTGATTGATGATTCTCTCTCATCGCTGTTTCTAACTCTCTATCCCTCTCTCTTCCTCTCTGTAAAAAATCAATAAAATATATTTAAAAATATGAATCACGCTCTGTCGTTGTTTTTTAGTATCTGGGATTTCAAAGACCTTTTTCTGATGTCAGACCTTGTTTCACACCTCACAAACCCAGGTTGTTTTCTTCTGATTAAAGAAGGCACATTCTACCCTGGCTGGAGCTGACCTGGAGATGCAGCCCTTCCTCCCCGTTTGGAGCTGCCTATCGCCATGGGAAGATGAACAAGGATGCTGCAGAACAGGAGTCGCCAGCCCTTTGAAGATCCCCAGCCCTTTCTGTACACCTGCGGGCCTTTGCAGACCTCCAGCCTGCTTACCTGCTAACTGCCCATCTGGCACTCCCTTTGGCTACTTCCCCAGGTAACCCTGGCCCTTGCACATCACTAAGCCCTTTGGAGACCCCTAGTCCTTTTGCCTACGTTTCCTTTGCACTTGTGCTATATAAGGAACTGGCTTATGGTGGGGTGCAGAGCAGGTTTCTGTGGATGACCTGCTGCTCTCCCATACCGCTGGCAGGACTGGAATAAATGCTCATATATGATTCAACCCTGTCTCTGCCCACATGGCTCTAGTAGTGACAGGCAGCACGGACCCATTGTTTGTCCGGTTGCAGAACGTCCTCTCCTCCTCTCCGCTGGTCCCTCTTCCTGTCCTCTTATAGGGTCCCTGGCCCCTCGCAGCACTGTGAGCTCCAGGCAGGCCAAGCTCCCCCCGCATGGGGCCTGTTCCACCTGTAGCTTCAGATCTTGGCTTAAGTGTTGCCTCCTCAGAATGTCCTTTTCAAGTCACCATATAGAAAAGAAGGGCCACATTATTTCCTTCTTAACACATTCTGGTTATTTTCTTTTTATTGTTTTCATAAGAATCTCTCCGTGCTCTGTCCACACAAGAAACATCCAAATCTCATAATGCTTATGAGTTGATTTGAGCCAACATGATGACATATGCTGGGGGCAAGATCTCAAATGCTCTGGAGAATAACAGCTCTGCACCCTCTTTTATGCATTTGAAATTAAGGAGGATCATAGAGAATATTGCATGGAGGTGGGGAAAAGCAAGAGGATTGGACCCCGCGATGTTACTTTACACAGAAACCCTTTCATCATCCACAGTGTCGAAGGCATTTGTTCACATTTTTAAAAAGTAAGTTCCATTAGATCAAAAGTCCCTTCCTCTCCCTCATTCTCTTCTGTATTCCTAGCACCTGGTTCGGTGCCTAGAACATGCAAAGACATAATATGTACTTGAAGGCAGGGAGGGAGGGCTTACTGGGGGGGCAACATGGGGGAAGGAGAAAGGAGAAAGAGGAAGATAGCCATAATTTCAGGAATCCTGTTCTTCCACTCATGGCATCCATTTTTCTTTTATAGAGCAGAAATCCACTTCAGAATTTGAAAACTAGCAGAAAAATCTGTCAGATCAATTAGGGTGGAGGAGGAAGGAGAGAAATAGATAAACCTGTTGTGGTTTTTTTGTTTTTGTTTTTGTGGTGCCATTTTTTTTTGGGGGGGGGGGGGCTTATCAGTAGCAAAAACGATGAACTGTATAGATCAAATAATTTTGCAGATAAACACAGTTATGTTGTAAAATTGTCCAGGTAACCATTAGGTCTCCTTGCCCCTCTGTCTCTCCCACTGGAAAGGAGTGATCGGAGTAGGTAGTGTCTGTCTACTGTTTGCTGGTTCTTCAGGGCTCACACCACTCACCAATGGTTCATGTGGCTCCACTAATAATGCAACAGTGTTTTGAACGATTATCAGTCTGAGAGCAAGAAGGAACTTTTACCAACATGTCGTAAGTACATTCTGAGTACCGTTTAAGAGCACAATAAAACTATCACTCTTAGACAGATCCCAAAGTCTAATAGATTTAGCAAAGGCATTTTAGAGCACTTTGTCTCAATAAAATATATTGAGTTCATTGCTTCCAGACCCAAATATGAGTGAAAATCAATTATGAACATTTAGGAGCTCCTACTTCCCGTCCCTGGGTGAGAAGCCCACTGCACCCTCCCTCCCACCGACATCCTGTCTTCCCCTCCCTCCTGTGACATCACCCTTGCCTCCTGTTTCCTCCAATGCCACGGCTGCTCATCCCTACTAGCTGTCTCCTTTTCTAACTAATTTTAACTGTTGGAGTTTTTCAAGTCTAGATCCTATCCACTTCTCAATAACCATGACACCAGGAATAGAACAACAACCTTTAATTCGAGCCACTCTTTTATGCAGTGATCTCAACAAAGTAATAATGTTTCCATTGCCTACGGGGGTCTCTGTTCCGCGGAGGAGGGAACAGACATAGAGAAGATCAGTAACGTACCCACCCTGGGACAGAGGCAGGCACTCAGGTACCACAACGTCAGCTCGTAACCATTTCTCTATACCCGTGGTTTGCAATGGGGCAAGTTTGCCCCTCAGGGGACAAACTGGAAATATCTGGAGATATGGTGGTGGTTACAACTGGGGGATGCTACTGGCATCTGGTGTAAAGAAGTTTGGTAAACATCCCACAATGCACAGGACAAGTGCAGGGAGGAAATATGTTTCCTTCTTCCCTTCTAGGTTCTTTGTCTGGTCTAAGAGTTAAAGAGGCATAAGACAGGTGTTGAGGAGAAATACAAATTTTGTACATACGGGAGCCCCATAAAAATAGGAGACTCAAAGGCAGTCAGGCAATGGAAGCTCATATATCATCCTGAGCTAAAGATGAGAAGAACAAATATTTGGTAAACAGATGTTTGCCAAGCCATAAAGATAAGCCTTTTCTGATATGAACAGTAATTTCTGGTAATAGTAGCTCTCTTCCTGGTATAGACCCATCTAAATCTTTTTAGGCTTCAAAAGGGGGAGGAGGTAGAAAGCTTCGCCTGAATCTGCTGGGTCTTAAACAATCCACATGTCAAAGTGGCACCTTATGGGGTGGTATATTCTGCTCTTCCTGGCAGCCCCCCGACAAAGAATTACCCAGCCCAGGACATGAACAATGCAGAGGCTGAGAGACCCAACCTTTTGCTACGTAAGTCTATCCTCACCCACAGCTCTGAGTTCCATCTGTAAAGTGAATATACCAGAGTTTACATTCTTAGCCCTGACCTCTTCTTCGACTTTTATGACTTTCCTGCATTTGGATATACAACTTGACATCTCCATGAGATATCACAAATGCAGTGTATCCAAATTTGGCCTGTAGACCTTCTCCCGCCACATTTCCTCCTCCAGGGTTCCGGGTCTCAGCCAATGACACCGCCATCCAATCAACTGACTACAAAAGCCAGAAGCCTGGGAGACCCCTGGGCAATTCCTCCTTCTTCCTCTCCCCCAATTCTATCCAACACAAGTGCTGTATTGATTCTTGCCCCCAAGTCTCTCTGGAGACTACCCATTTCTCTCCATCTCTACCAGCCTGCCTTCCGAGTCCCAGGTTCCCTTCAGCAATTTCTAGCGTGGGCAATCTCAGCCAGCTCCTCAGCTCCACATCACCTCTCATCAACCAGGCACCTCTCACATAGAGTGATACCTCAGAAGACATCACTTAAAAATTGCTATGTTGACTTTTTTAAAGTTGGAAACTAGTAAATGGACATTTCCCCCCAACTCTTTTCTGAGCAGATTTCCCAGTTTGGCCATCCACAGAGAAAGGTAGCTCCGGGTGAGCTCAGAAATGCACCGAAGAATCTTCTGCAACACATGGAGCAAGAAAACCCTGGGATTCGTGGGAATGTGTGTGTGTGCTTTCTCAGTCTTAACGCTGTGCCTTAATAAATAAAAAATAACAATAAATTAATAAATTATTAAATAAAAATTAATAAATAAACAATAACAATACCTTGAATATATAATATTGAGCACTTACTACACTTACTAAAGCACCAGATCCTATGCTGAGTGAAGGGATTACACTGGTGACAAAAAAAATTGGTCTTTCAGTTATGCCCTCTCCTGATTACAAACCAACATTTTCACAATGAACCTATTCCAGAAGGAAAGCTGTGCCTTTGTTTCCGGCAGGCAGAGCCCCACCAGCCCTGTGGCTCTGGGTCCTGTGCCCTTTATCTTCATCCTTGCGTGAATTCCTCTCTCCCATCCTGACATTTGAGAGGAATATTCTTTATAATCTTCATTTTTTTGTGTGTATGCCCTCTAGGGGCAGAAATGAAATTGCTAGGGTGGTGGGTGGCATGTTGATAAATTGAGTGCAGACAGACAGTTCCTGTCTGTGGACATCAGCATCCATCTTCCACTGCAGGCTTCCCTAATCTGGGTTCCACTGATCCAATCAGGCCCTGCAGTGGCTTGAGAGAGTCTCTGAAACATCCTACAAAAACATCAACTTTTGCATGTCCATGCACAGCTGCCCTTTTCTGAGGTGATTCCATCAAATTCCCAAAAGGCCCATGACCCCTCAACCCCTAAAGTTAAGAACCGTTGAGATGCACAGGGCACCAATTAAGCAAATCAACTGTTTATGTGTGCTTGCTGCGGCATAATTACAGCAATCAGGTACAGATTTGACATTTTGCTGGACACCAAGATAGGATATTGAAATGAGAATTTCTCCAGAAAACCCAAGACATAGGGTCACTCAGGATGTGATGGGAGCCAATGAAATAGAGTTTATCCGGGTCATGCCAAACAAGTTAGAACAGGAAGTTTCCCTGAAGACCATACTATTATTGGCAAAATAGGGACTAGAACTGGGTGTTTTTCTCATTCATTGTAGTAGCATTTCCATAACTCCACCCCCTTGCATTTATTCTAAAACTAGAGGCCCTGTGCATGAATTTCATGCACAAGTAGGGTCCCTAGGTCTGGCTAGCGATCAGGGTCAATCAGTGGGGCTACCGGCAGGGCGATCCATCAGAGGGCCCCTTGCTGGCACCTGCCTTGGCTGGCGTGGGGCCTGTGGGCTAGGGGCAGCTCCTATGTTGAGCATCTGCCCCCTGGTGGTCAGTGTGCATCATAGTGATTGGTGGTTCTGCCATTCAGTCAATTTGCATATTAGCTTTTATTATATAGGATGGGCCCCTCTCTGCCACCCCACTTTTTCACCAACCTCCTTCTTATTCCCTCCCACCTTTTTCCCTCCCCCCAGCACATAATCCTCTATCCTCACTGGGAGAAACTCTAACAAAATATTCCTGGCTCTTTTCCTAGGTTAGGACCACATCTCAGAGTGATTGTATATCCTTGATTTTTTTTTTCTTTCTTTTTAAATTTCCTCCGTTCTTGCCTCCCTTCCTCCCTCTCTCCCTCCCTTCTTTCCTTCCTTCCTTGTTTCATACCTCACAACCCCAAATTCTGTACAATCATTGAGTCTATGTCAGAATAACAAAACAGAAGTAATAGAAAGGAAACTAAAACCTCTCTGACCACCAGTTCTTGTTAGCCATTACAGAAGGTTCTTGTGCCCTGTACCGTGCACAGAATTAAAGCTCACTCCTCAGAGCACGGTCCCTGCACCAGCAGCGTCGGCGTCACCTGGACATGAGCCACACATGCAGCCACAGCCCCTTCTTTGGGCTTACGGAATGAGAATCTGCGTTGAACGGGACCCCGGGGAGCACTGCGCATACATTTCGGTGTGAAAACCTCCACATGAAAAGCATGTGGCCGTTTGATGAACTAACCGCTGGCCAAGGTTAGTTAGTACAGCCATCCTAACCTAATTGGAGAAACCGGAGAAGAATCAGATGTGCACTGGGAATGAGCTCTGTGGATCATCGGAGTGTCCCTTTTTCCTTCATAAAGAGTCGAACATGGTCCTGCCGCAGTGCATTTAATGGAGCATGGCGGAACAGCAGCTATTCTAACCGTTCAAAACCTGGCTTCTCCCTGTAGCTCTGCCCCTTACCTTCAGATCACTTTCTTTCTCTAAGGCCCTGTTTCCTCTGATACAAAACAGAGCAAATATTACCTTCACCTTCACCGTCCATAAAGCAGCATTTCCATGAACGTCAAATGGAAGCAAGTGCGAGGTCATGGCTGAGAATGCAGACCCTCCGTTCGAACGGCCCCATGTACAAAGCCTATGGCCTCGCACTTCCTAGCTGAGAAAGCTCAGGTGAGCGCCGTGGCCTCTCTGGGATACAGTCCGGCACCTCCCTACAAGGCTGTTGTGCAGATTAAACGTTTGACATTGAAAAGGCGAAAGGCGCTCTGTGGGCACAGAGCAAGCAATCAGCAAGTGTTTTCACCTGTGTGAAAGCGCCGCTGTAAACTGTGAAGAGCTCGAAGACGCGGAAGTTTATTCCTGTTGGCAGCCGGCGGCAAAAGCATCGGAATGAAAGATGTCGCGCAGGGCTCACTGGGGATGCCCAGCCCTTCTCCCTGGGAGCCCTGAGCACACATCGAGGCTCAGGGACCATTTCCAGAGTAACTCGGGGCTTCTCCACTGCGCTGGGTAGCACAGCCGTGAAGTCGCAGGGCTGTGTGCTCACGGATGCTAGCTGCTGGCGCTGCGTTACTTTAGTTTCATAGAAGACGATCTTGTGACCGGTTCTCATAAACTCACAAGGTAGTGGGGGCACCAAAGCATTCATCTCTAGGATTTCCACTGTCTTTCTTTATAAAACCCATTTTGTGCAAATGAAAACACACCCCGTTTGTGAAGCCAGCATGTGGTAAGTGTTCTGGGGGTAGAGTCCCCATTTGATCCTCACAGTCACCTTACGAGTTAGATACTAATAACATCCCCATGCTGAAACCGGTTTGGCTCAGTGGTAGAGCGTCGGTCTGTGGACTGAAGGGTCCCGGGTTCGATTCCGGTCAAGGGCATGTACCTTGGTTGCGGGCACATCCCCAGTGGGGGGTGAGCAGGAGGCAGCTGGTCGATGTTTCTCTCTCATCGACGTTTCTGGCTCTCTATCTCTCTCCCTCCCTCTCTATAAAATATCAATAAAATATATTTTTTTTAAAAATAATAATAACATCCCCATTTTACACACGGGGAAACTGAGGCCCGGGGAGCTTTGTCCAGGGCCACACAACTGGGAACTGGGGAAGCCCGGTCTCTGGTCTGTGAGATTCCAAAAGCTATTCATTTGCTTGTTCTTGTCCCGAGGCGGCTTCCTTCTATGGCTTGGTTTCGGCCAGGTCCATTTCTCCGAGTATCCCGGAGGAAGACTGGGAGACCGCCAGCGAGATGGGCCTGTTGCATAGCAACCCTGCGCTTGAGCCTGGCGAGGGGAGATAGGCTCCGTAAGTGTTTAAAGCGCCATCACTAAAAATAGCCCGAGATATGACAGCGAAACGCGAGGCCTCCTCCGAGAAGAAAAACCCATCTTGCAGCGGAATGTCTTTGCTGTGTTGTCCTTGAGAAAAGCATGTGAAATTATGGGGGGAGCTGGGCCTCGGCAGCTTTTCTCAGCAAACACATTACTTCCTCCCGCTCTCTGGCCTCACAGGTGAGGTGCCGCCATGTGTACAGAACTGGTGAAATATCTATCTCCATAGTTTTCCGCTCCCAAGCTGGAATTCAATCAAGGTTGAGGCCAAGAGCAGCCTGCTTGATTGCGAAACATGGCCTTCAGCGCCCCTGTATTAATCTCCCAGAAATTAATCACCTTGCTTGGAATTACCTTAGGTGCAAACGTTTATAATGCCCGCATTTGTCAACCTGGGAGAGACCGTGCCAATTACAGCGGCGCCACGTATAAATCTCGTGCCTTCCAAAGAATATTAGACATTTAATTAGATTTTGAAAACCCTCTTTACTTAGTACCTTCAGGGTCTCCCGGTCCGCTTCTGAGGTTGATAATTAAAGGGAGGACTCCTCCCCGAGTCTGCTGTGTTTCTCTGGGAATCGGAGAGCGCCCACCACGGTAATTACTGAGGCTGGAGGCTGGCCTGCCTTGTGTAGGCACAAGAAGGAATGAAAGAGACTTAGGTGCGGCCATTTGCCCACAAATACATTCCAAGCTAGTTGTCCATTTATTTATTCATTCAAGACAGAGTGATGGTCCCCCAAGAGGTCCACCTCCTAATCCCCCAGACCCGTGAGTATGTTAAGCTACATGGCCAAGAGGAAATAAGGAAGCAGATGGAATTACAAATGGGAGTCTGATTGAAAATACTGAGATTAGCCTGGATTGCCCACGTATGCCTAATGTACTCACAAGGGTCCCCCCAAAATGAAAGAGGGGGCAAGAAAGTCAAAGGAATACATAACCGTGCAAGAAAGACCCAGAGAGATGCAACATTGCTGGCTTTGAAGATGGAGAAAGGGAGCCGTGAGCCGAGGAATGAAGGCGGCCTGTCTGGATGGGAGCTGTTCAGTGGTTAGCACTGGGACACCACAGTGAAGAGTCAGCCACTGCCTTTACCCTCCCACAGTTCACACTCTGCTGATATAGACAAGAGCGCAACACAAACAGGTTGTATTGTGAACGATGAAGAAAAGCCAAAGAGGGGGGGACGGAGAGCCTAAGAGAATGGGGGTGGGGATATAGGTGGGAATGGTGGGAGGCATCTTTGTCTAAAGGAGAGGATTCCAGGTTGAGGAGACAGCTAGTGCAAAGGCTCTGAGGTGGAAAAGAGCGTGGCAGATTCCAGGCACTGGGGGAAATCAATGTGATTGGAGCACAACAGGCCAGAAAAAGGGAAGAAGAGATGACATTGATGACATAAAAAATGGGCCCATCACGCCCTGGCCAATTTTGCTCAGTGGTTAGAGCTCTGTGGATTGGAGTTTATGCCTGTGGGCAGGCAGGCAGGCAGCAAAATCATCAGAACTAAACATGTCCAGGGCTCACTAAGAAATTTCCCAGCCCTCTGTTGATTCCAGGTCAAGAGGACATACCTCAGTTGCCCTGGCCCAGTTTGGGCATGTGTGAGAGGCAACCATTGATGTGTCTCTCTCACATCAATGTTTCTCTCTCTCCCCCTCCCCACCACCCACTCCTTCCTTCCCTCACTCTAAAAAAAAATCGATGGAAAAAATGTCCTGAGTGAGGATTAAAAAAGAAAGAAAGGGCTAGTCATGATGGGCCAATTTGGATTAACTACTCTGAGTTCTGGGTTTAAAGGATTTTGAATAGAAGACTAACATCATGCAATTTAAATTTAAGAGGATCCCTTTCGAGGCTGTGCAAAGAAACAGATTGCAATGGAGGAACACAGAGACACAAGGCTTTTGCTATTCTCCCTGTAAGATGTCAGTGGCTTAGACTTGGAAATGGAGACGGGAAAGTTCAAGACCGACTTTGAAAACAGAACTCAGGCTTGCTGATGGGCTGCACTTGAGAAGGCACGGGTAAGGAAATTATAGCACCTTTCTTGGTGTTTGTTTTTGTTGCCACATCTGTTATCTTAAGCAAGAGGGAGACAAGAGGTAAGGTGTATCTTTCTATATACTCCAGTCAATTCATGCATATATATTCATTTATTCAACAATTATTCATTGAGCACTGACTATGCACCAAGTGCTGTTTTGGGTATTGGGGATATGGCAGTAAACTTAATATAAAGCCCTTCTCCATGGTGTTTAAAGACAATGAGCAGATAAAGGCAAAAATGTCTAATGAAATTTCAGGTAGTCAGGCTATATATAAAAAAATAAAAATAAAGCAGGGAATTGGCACTTTCAATGGGATGCAAATCCCAGCTAACTCAAGGGAGCCAGGAGTTCATTATTTAGCCTCCTCGGGAAGTAGAGATGTTTATTGTGTGGTTAAGATAATTGGTAATAACTGCAACAGGAGTTATCATGAGCCCTGAGGCAACTACCTCTTTTTCTGTCAAAAAGTGTTCCATGGTAAGTCTCTCATTGGGCCATGGAGGATGGCTTTATTTTTGATAGAAGGAAAGGCGTAGAGAGAAAGAAGAGTCAGAATAAGAAGTCAGGTGAGAGGGAGGGAGAGAAATGGGGAGGGCACTGCCAGGTGTCAACTTGACTTTTCCGGCCTAATCACTGGTCACTGGACCACAATTTCTTAGTGACACACAGGTACCAGTTTTCCTTGATTTCAAGACAAGGGAAGAAGTGAGTAGGAAGTTCAATTAGGCCAACAAATTATATTAACGGGCCTGAACTGTGCGATTTGTGTAGAGTATTTAAATTCTGAATTTCCCTGCAAAATAAAATTTTATTTTTTACTCAGATATTATTAAAATTGGTAAAACCAGAAAAATACTGCTCCACAAAATGGGTGTTTACCAGCCCCAAACAATAAAAGTGGGTCATGTAGTCTTTTGAAATGTCTTTGTTCTAAAAATAGAAGACTAGCAAAACCCTGAGCACATCACAAAAGATATGTTTCAGAGAGGAAGGAAGAGGATGATAGAAAGAAACATCAACTAAGAGAGAGAATCAGCTGCTTCCTGCACACCCAACAATGGGTATTGAGCCCACAACCCAGGCACATTCTCTAACCAGGATTTGAACAGTGACTTCCTAGCTCATAGGTTGACAATCAACCACTGAGCCATGCTGGCTGGGGTAGACTTTGGGCTTCTTGCTGGCAGGGGCTGACGTGGCAGCTTTCGGTTCATATCTAGTATATAATAGGTAAGCATGATGATGTAATAAAATAGATTAGTTAGTATGTTTGAGCAATAAATTAGTAAAACCATAAAGTGTTACTGTACGACTATTGCATACAAAAGTCTTCTGTTCCTTGAAGCAATGCCTGGTTTTCAGTGAAAATGTTTAACATCTATTTATAGATCAATGACTTATGAAATAATCGAGCATTCATTAAGCAACTACAGCTAAGTATGCTAGAGGAAGATAAGTCAAGATATATATCACAACAGAACTGCTTTTTGAGAGGTTTCTATACTGGAGAGAGATAGAACAAAATAAAAGTAAAAAATGAAAGTGAAGAGAGTGATTGATGATGATAAAAAGGAAGACAAGGCCCAGTCGGCTGGCTCAGTGGTTGAGCGTTGACCTATGAACCAGGAAGTCGTGGTTCCATTCCTGGTCAGGCCACATGCCCGGGTGGCGGGCTTGATCCTATGGAGAGTGTGCAGGAGGCAGCTGATCAATAATTCCCTCTCATCATTGATCTCTCTCTCTCTCTCTCTCTCTCTCTCTCTCTCTTTCTCTCTCATTTCTCTCTCTCCCTCTCTGAAATTAATAAAACTATATTTGGAAAAAATTTTAGAAAGATGAGGAGAAGGAAAATATCCACCATTTATTGAGGTCTTACTATTTGTTTAGAATTTATTGAAATTAACATATATTTATCATCATATCTAATCCATAAATGATCCTATGAGAAAATCATTAGTTTTATGCACATTTTACAGAGAGGGTAAGTCACACCCATCTAGAAGTAGTGGAGCTGGGATTCAAATTCTTGTAGCTGGGCTCCAAAATCCTGTTTGATGCTGCCTCCCTGCCCTTCAGGTAATGAGGGGGCCCTGATCTACAGAGAATATCAGAGAGTGTGATTGAAGCCTCATATTCCATACTAAATACATGAAAAGTCAGGAGCTATTTACCCTATCAAATTGTATATGAAGACTCCTGTTCTCTAACAGGAAGAGGAAAGAGAAAATGCTTTGAGTTGTAATTAGCATCTATGACCATGTAGAGAGAGGATGATTTTAATGACATCACATTTTCAGCCTCCACTGATAAAACAAGAACCAACTCAAACTTCAGTCCATCAAAAAAGCAAAATTTGTTAATCAACTATTGAAATCATGCTTTTTGAAAACAATGGTCTGGAGAAAACTCCTTGATAATATTATGAATAGTTAATGATAAATGCAGGATACAAAACTGCATATATA
The DNA here is from genome assembly GCA_963924515.1 of Vespertilio murinus. Classification (NCBI taxonomy): domain Eukaryota; kingdom Metazoa; phylum Chordata; class Mammalia; order Chiroptera; family Vespertilionidae; genus Vespertilio; species Vespertilio murinus. The sequence goes on from OZ004716.1 coordinate 19,058,627, forward strand.
TTATACCATACTCCAAATGTACAAAGGGAAAAATATTTTAGGCATATATGAGTTAAAATGGATTTTTTTAAATGTCAGAGAAATATAAACACTGGTGATTTATGTGTGATGATATTTGGGGCTATATCTATTTTCATTTTTAATTATCCTCTATTTTCAATGTTTTCTAGAAAGGTTTTAGTATTCCTTTATCAGGCAAAGTTTAATTTCAAAATCTGCACACGCAAACACAAATCTACCCACACATTGAAAATCAAATAGAAATGATACTGGCGTTATTCACAGATGATTCCTAAATTTATAAAAGTCAATTTGATATATTTAAAAAAATCTAGAAATAGCAAGGCTAATATATTTCTTCTTGATTCATTAAGTCTAATCTATAACTTCATTAACATGATGAAAGACTATTTTCCTTGCCCAGGAGAGTGTGAAATAGACCTTTCTCCTCTAGATGAACAACCTTTAGTCAGAGCCTCAGATACAATGAAAACCAAGTGCCAACACACTTTAACACTTCCTCTGATTTTTCCAGAAATCCAGAAGAGAAGAGATGGATCTTAGCAACAAGGAGAAACGAGTTACAATCTCTCACCACTCCAGACAGAATCACACGTGCCGGAGGAAGAGAGGAACTTTGGACCTTGGTTAGATGAACTCCAACTCCCGTGGCCAGTGGGCTCAGAGGGAGAGGCAACTCCTCCATCCTAAGGAAGCAGGATGGATTATGTCATCATGATTCATGCACATTACCTGCCAACACTTAGAGAGTAGTATATTCCATGTTTTAAGAAAAGTGAAAAGGAGTATTTCTAGAGAGAAAGGTGATTTATGTTTTTGAAGAAGTTTAAAATGTAGGTAAACATAAACATGATGTCACTCTCATCTTTATCTCACGTGTATTAGTGTATTGTATTGGAGAACAATAGGGAAGGGTACAGACTGTGGTTAACTTAAGGAACAGCCTTTAGCTAATTGATGTCGTGTTGAAATCTCAAAATGTAGTCTGTAACAGAATTACCTGGGAATATTTTTTAAATTAAAGCTCCTGAACCACAAAAACAAAGATTTTGTTCACTTTGTCTAGAGCAGGGTCCTGGGACCTGCATTTTAATAATCCTTAGGTCAGTACTATCCAATAAAAATAATATTCACTACAAACTACAAGCCACATACATATGTAACTTAATGTTTTCTGGTAGCCATATTTTTATAAGTAAAAAGAAACTGAAGAAGTTAATTTTAATATATTTCAATTCACATCAACAATCTATTATTTCATCATATAATTATTTTAATAAAATTATTAATTTTTGATACTAAGTCTTCAAAATATGGAGTGTAATTTACACATATACACTGTACCTCAATTCACAGTAGCCATGTTTCAAGTGCTCAGTTGTTATTATTGCAAGAGACTTATCTTTTACGTTTAAGTTTTGTGAAATTTATACTTTCATTGATGTCCATTGCTTAAGTAAGCATAAGCTGCTTGTCTGAGTCTGTTAGGGTTTCTATAACAAAATATCACAAACTGGAGGGGTAGGAGTGGAGAATAAACAACAGGAATTTATTTCTCAAAGTCATGCAGGAGGAGTGGCTTTCAAGTCCAGGGTTGGAGCCTACATTTCTCAGGGCTCCTACCCATTACCCTGGGACAGAGGTTAGAGTTATTACTGATGGACAAACCTTCTGGTCTCAGTTTTAGAAAGATTTTTTGAAACAGGAGAAGGAAACACTTCGTTCAACAGCCCTTTGGTAAGACACTCTTCACACAAGTACTGTGGAGGAGGCTCTAAAATGACTGAAACAAGGAGTTGGTTGCCATTTTTCCCCTTATTGTTGGATCGGCAGGGTGCATGGTTAAAGTGCTTTTGTTCTGATGTATCTGATGGTGCGGCATCGAAAAGCACACCAGGGGCCCATTGCTCCAGAATTTAACAGATAGGCCAGTGTCAAAATGTAACTGCTGAAACTCCATTTCTTTTTGGTTAATTCTCACCTGAGGATATTTTTCCATTGGTTTTTAGAGAGAGTGGAAGGGAGGGGAGAGACAGAGAGAGAAACATTGATGTGAGAGAGACACATCGCTTGGTTGTCTCTTGCACACGTACCCATTAAGGCAGGGGCTCAAGCCTATAATTGAGGTAACTTTCCTTTACAGGAATGGAACACGGGACCTTTCAGTCCACGGGCCAATGCTCTACTCACTGCACCAATTCGCTAGGACAAAACTCCATTTCTCGTAACATTTCTTTTTCCCTCCACTCCCTTCCTTAGTTGTAAGCTCTTAGGACATCAGATTATGGTCTATGTCAACCTGTCTTAAGAACAAAGCCTCAGGTCTGCTGACCACAGAAACAGAGTGGTCACACTAAAGATAACATCTTGACTTCAGTTGTGTTTCAGCCCCAGGAAAGTTGGCCCTACAGACCACACCCTCGTGAAACCAGACAGAACAATGCCTTGGCTAACATCAGAACCTGATACAATGATCCACTACTCCCAGTCCTAACCAGGGAGCTCCGTTGGTTAGAGCGTCATCCCGATACACCAAGGTTGCAGGTTCAATCCTCAGTTACGGCATCCACATACCTGGGTTGTGGGTTCGATCCCCACTTGGGGCACAAACCAGAGGCAACCAATGGATGTTTCTCTTTCACATCCATATAACAAATATTAAAAATAATCAATTACTCCCTACCCTGACCGCAAACAATCAGTGGGACCCACAACCCCAACTCCTCTAGCCATCACTATTAATGATCCCCAACCCCTCTCCCCCCATAGATAGCCCATCCCCTGGAAGCCACTGGACAACCAGGTCTCTGAACAACTAGCGTACTTGTGGCTCCGGGCTTGGCACCATTTCCTCAACTAGCAAACCCTTACTTTCTTGGCTGCAAACTCTCTCCTGTTTGCATTTGACTGAGCTCTGATGCACGCAGGCAAAGGAACCTCTCGAGTCCCGCATCAGAATCGTACATGCAGGCTCCACGCTAGGAGGTATTCAGGTAACACAATCAGGTAACATTTCCCTCCTGAAAACACGAAGAAGCTTCCCCCAATGGGTAGCATGAGAAAGATGATTAAAGTAATTCTTTGAAGATGACTTTTTAATTGCAAAATGACAATATCCCAGCAACTCTGCCTCGCAGAGTTTAGGGAAATGTTTCGATAGTGTTTGTGTGTCCTAAGAGGAAGGCTGGTACATGATTGCCAATTATTACCATTTTCTGCAGGTCATGCTGACAAGATTACCTCCCAGCAGGCTGGCAATCAGAGATGTGCTTCTAATCCTGTGGGTTTTCACAGCTGGCCACCTCTCTCTTTATTCCGGGATAAAATGGAAATTAGTGTGATAGGCCTACGCCTTTCGCTTTCAGGGACTATTTGTCATATCAAAGCCCATTTGTCTGGGTACCAGCCTAACACAGTTAGGTAAACAGAGTTCTAGGAGGAGCCCGCAGCTGCCTGAGAGACAAGTAATCACGAAACACAAAGCTTCATCGCAGCAGCTGCCATCTAAATACAGCTTTCAAAATGTGGCAGCTAAGAGGCACTGTGAGGGGAGAATTTTCAGGGAACCACCTATCATGCTCATAATGCTTAGTTTGAAATGGGGCCTTAAATCCCCAATTCTTTGAAACGGTGGGAAAAACCCTGTCATATCTGGCCCTTCTCCCCTCAGCCCTTCTCGGGATGCAGGGTGCTAAATGCATTCCAAGCAGTGTTTCATTTAATCCTCAAAACAACCCCTCAGTAGGTACAACTATTACTGCCATTTTCCCATTGAGGAAACTGCGCTTCAGAGAGGTTAAGTAATCTGCCCAGGGTCACACAGCTAGAAAGGGGCAGAGCTCCCTGAACCCAAACACTCTCCACTCTTACAGACCATGTTATCATGGGTTACATCCACACTGTGCTTGAGTCTGGGAATTGTTAGAGAAAGAATTATTGTGACATTTGTTAAATGGTTAGAGAAACTGATTCAAGGCTATTGCAATAGGTGTCAAAACTATCCCAATGGGGAGAGAGAGAGATTGAGCTCAGTGCCAAATACTGCGGACAGCTGGTGGTCCATAGCCACCTACAGAGTGTGGACGGTCAGTGGATGAAAAATTACCAAGACACATAAGAGGATTCTTTCTGAAGGCAGGTCAAGGACTTACACATCAAAGATGGAGGGATGAGGAAGTTGATAAGGTACCAAGGATGGGCAGGATCCTCACTAAACTGACTTAGCAAGATTCTAGGTAAAACTAAGCTAGGCAAGCCAAAAACAGGCCAAAGACCAAGGTGGGACATAATAGAAGAGAGGCTCCAAGGAGTCTAACTAAAGTTTGGTCAAGAGAATCTTTGTTAGGAAACTGAAGTGAACAAAGCAGGCAACTCCTGGCCTCAAGGGGTGAGGGCTCTAGACCAGCCGTGGGCAAACTACGGCCCGCGGGCCGGATCCAGCCCGTTCCGCTGTTCTATCCGGCCCACGGAGCCGAAAGAGCGGAGGGTTCTCTTGCTCTCCCCTCCGCTCCTTCACCAGCAGCCCAAGATGAGAGTGCCAGCATGGTCAGGTTGCTTTTGTTCCGGCCCTCCGGTCCAGTTTAAGAACCCATTGTGGCCCTCGAGTCAAAAAGTTTGCCCACCCCTGCTCTAGAGTCAAAGCAACAGTCGTGTCGCCTGTGGTGTCACGGCTGACCACAGTGGGACCCTCTCTGGGTTTCCTTCCCTTTCACCAGTATTTTACCAGGATGGTAGAAGGTGAAGGTTGTGGTAGTAGTGGAGATGGGAAGGGATAAGAGAAGATGTGGCAGCTCTGTGGGAAGGTGAGATCAGGACCTGCCTCGCATAATCCATTCCATTCATCCCTGAGAGTGGGAGGCAGCCGGCCTGGAGCTGCATGTTGGTCTCAGCTCCCAATATCCCTTGGAATCTGTCTGGCCCTTTCTCCCCGGCTGTCTTGTCCTGGGTGTGGGTGTGCCCTCTAACCTTGACCTACCCCTACTTTGCTCTTCCTCATGAAGAGTTTACCATGAGAGGAGGGAGACTGGAGAGAACACTTCCTGCTTGATTCTACTGGATCTTAGCAGTCCTGCATTCTGGGTTCCAGAGAAACCCACATCCCGGAGCGAGCACGCAGACAACACACACACTTGTGTGTTCATTCACTCAGCCAACACTTAGTGAGCATCTAGCACCTGAGAGGACTTGCGCTAAGTGCTAGCAAGATACTGAGATGGGTGCGACATTCATTGGCAAGTTTAGCAATCAGTACAGCGCACAGTTTGTTTAGACATTTACATAAGAAATCGTGATAGAAGCTGAGACTTGGACAGCTTCCTAGGAGAATATAATCATGACTATCACTTGGGGAATGCTTACGATAAGCCCACAATTGTTCTAAGAATGTTGTCACTAATAACACAAGAACCCTAAGAGGTAAATCCTGTTACAGGCTCCTTTTAGGAGGAGGCTTAGGGAGATTATCTTGTCCAAAGTCAGAGCGACGAAGCAGGGGAGCTGGGATTGAAACTCAGAGCCGGCACGCCCGACAATGGACAGCAGGCTGGGGAAGTACTGGAACCTCCACCTCAGCACTGTGCCAATGGGCACCTCATGACGGGCACTCAGATCTGGGAGATTCAGTTCCCCCTGGGGATCAGAAGAGCATAAAATCCCATTCAATCTGATCACAAAACGGAAGCAGACAATGCCTGGACTTAGTAGACACTAGGAACCCTGAGCCATTACGGGCAGCAGTTGAGTTCCCAAAAGCTCACATTGTGCTGGAAAAGGCTTCTCTCTCCTCTGATGCAACACTTTCTCAGGCCTCACTGTGAGCACCACTCACCGGGGAGGCTTGGTCAAATTCAGGTTCTGATTCAGCAGGCGTGGGGTGGGGCCCGAGATGCTGCACTCGTCACAAGCTCCCAGGATGCAGGTTCTGTTAGTCTGTAGACTGCCTTTGGACAACTGAGGCTCTGGACCAGTGGTGCTCCAGGTGTGGCTCCTGGAACAGCAGCAGCAACATCACCGTTAGAAATGCAAATCTCCATCCCCACCCTGGACCTGCTGAATCAGAAACTCTGGGGTGTGCCCTAACCGGTTTGGCTCAGTGGATAGAGCTTCGGCCTGTGGACTCAAGAGTCCCAGGTTCTATTCCGGTCAAGGGCATGTACCTTGATTGTGGGCACATCCCCAGTAGGGAGTGTGCAGGAGGCAGCTGATTGATATTTCTCTCTCATCAATATTTCTAACTCTCTCTCTCCCTTCCTCTCTGTAAAAAAAAAAAAAAAAAAAAAAAATCAATAAAATATATTAAGAAAGAAAGAAAGAAAGAAACTCTGGGGTGGAGCCCAGCAATCAGTGCTTAACAAGATCTCCAGGTGATGAAATGCACCCTGAAGCCTGAGAACCATCACTGGGACAGCAGTGTGTCCTCCGCTTCACTCCTTCATATAAGAGTTCTTGTTGTTGTTGTGGGGATTTTTTTTCCCCCTGAAGGAGACACTTCCAGATGAGGCAAGAAATCCTGATATACTTGCTACACACACGGGGTGGAGGGGATGCAGGATCCCTTTCTGACAATGCTCTCTCAGCAACTCAAAGATGGCAAATTGTGTGGTTGCATTTTTAAAACCACAGGTCAGAAGCCAGATTCAGATTTACCAAGATTCACCTTTAACCTGAGTTATACAGTGATCACATATTGACAGCTATGTGTGTGTACATTATATAGGGTGTATGTGTGTGTGTGTTTATATATAGGGTGCCCCCCCCCAAATGTATACACATGCTTTGAATGATTATAAAGGCAGTGTTTATTAAAAATACATTTCATTTTCAAAATTGAGCTATGAGCTGTTAAAATGTGTAAACATTTTGGGGGACACTGTGTGTGTGTGTGTGTGTGTGTGTGTGTGTGTGTGTGTGTGTGGCTTTGTACTACTTGATAGATTTATGGGGAAATATGCAATTGACTCTAAGGAACATTTCCAACATCAAAATGTAACTACAACAACATAATGGAAATGAAAACTGCTTAATGTGTAGTATTACAGAAAAACATCTCACCCTAATTAACATGACCTCAGTATTTGTTAGAGAGGAGGTTATAATTTCTCAGTAAGAGTACAAACAAGCTTATGATCGTAATTTTATGAGCCCTGAATTTAATTTCAATAGAAATTGAGATGTGTGTTTCCACTGTATCAAATTTGCCTCTGGATACTGGGAGAGTATATTATTCAAGAGAGAAAAGGCTATGTAGCACATTAATAGAAATTTCCTTTCACGCTCACATCACACGTCCAGCACGGAGTGAGTATGGGAGGGAGAGGGGAGAAGGTGAGAGGAGTGCTCTGGTCCACCCCGTCACTCGGACCCCAGGCCAAGAGAGCTCTACCTTCTGGGACACAGCTACCGCAGCCTGTGCTCCAAGGATACTGGTGCAGGGCAAAAACTGAAGACTTAGATAAGACTTTTTCACTCTCTTATCACTTCCACTCACATTTCATTGGCCAGAATGAGTCTTGTGGCTCTTCCTAGCTGCAAGGGAGCTGGAAGAGTGGTCCTCTACATGACCAGGAAACTAGAACTAGAGAAAAGAGAACTAGAAATTGGTGAACAATAGTAATGTCTCCACATGAAGCTGAAATATATTGCATTTAAATCCCTAATAGAGAGCCATCAGTAATAAAAATGGTCAACAATCAACAATAAGATCTTTATAAATTAGCATGTGTGAAGCTGCCATTTATAAATAATTTATTATGTGCCAGGCACTGATTATCCTATTTTACATATATTACCTCATCTGGTGCAAAAATGGCCTACGAGGTGGTCCCATTATTTATTTAGCCAGCGTAAACCTCTAGCCAATCTGAGGCAGCATTTGAACTCAGTTCTGTCTGACTCAGAGCACTCAGACCCAACCCATGTACAGTGCTCCCAGGTAACAACGCCAGTCTCCTCTCCGTTCTTCAAAGCTCTCTCTGGTTACACAATGCCTTTCCGTGGGCTGCTAGGGTTACCAAAGGAGGAATGCACGAGACCAAAGTGGTAAGGGATTATCAATGTATTAGGTCATCTGGAAAACCAGATGGGCTGAGCCCCAAAATGGTGCCAGCACCCAAACATGGGGAGTCTGGGGTTTCTAAAGGATTCTAGGCAGGCTTTTTCTGGGCAGAGAGTTCTCTGTGCAGTTCTGGATTCTGGGAAACTCCGCATGGAGAGATCATGGTCCTAGGAAGTAGAATGTGGTCTAAGCAAGTGGAATGTCCATTGTGAAGTGGCCTAAAGGTCAGTTCCCAGGGGAGGGGGTATCGATTCAACTATTTGATCAGACCTCACATGGACTACATAGTGATTCAAACCAGATGCTAGCAGGGATGAGCCCTAATCTCTGTAGGACCTCTCTTAGTGTCCTGGAATGAGCCCAGGAGTGGATCCAAGTAGGACTTTGTAAGGTCAGGTCCTAGCACAGCCTGAAGTCTTAGATGCTGATCTATTATCATTTTCTCTTCTGTCTTACTGAGAGAGATGGGTTTTCTCCAGCAGCTAGAAGAGCCCCTTGTCTATGCAGGACAAAGAAAATGCAAATGGAAACATTTAGCAGGATGTAGACATGGAATGAAAAAGAGAGAAGGCTTCTTGTCAACTTTCACCTGGAAGTTCAAAGATAACCTTAAGTGCAGCAAACATCTTTCCCACCTTGCCCTCAGCTTCAGGTATAATTTCCTCCCCTTTCCCATGCAAAGGATTCATGATCTCCAGTCGTTTTTAGTTTTAATATCAGGAAAACCACATAAACCATTGTTGTTGTTTTATCTTGAATCCTCACCCAAAATATGCTTTCTAGATTTGCTTTCATTGATTTCTAGAGAGTGATGAAGGGTGAGAGAGAAACATCAATGTGAGAGAGAAACATCGATAGGTAGCTTCCCATACCCTCCCAACCAGGGATCAAACCTGCAACCTAGTTATGTGACCTGACTGAGAATCAAATCCACAACCTTTTGGTGAGGAGAATGACACTCCAATCAACTGACCCACCTGGCCAGGGTTAAACCATTATTTTAATAGGCAGAGTATGCACTACAAATAAAGTAAATATGCCCAGATGGTGTGGCTCAGTGGTTGAGCATTGACCTCTGAACCAAGATGTCATGGTTCGATTCCCAGTCATGGCACATGCCCAGATTGTGGGCTCAATCCCCAGTAGGGAGCATGCAGGAGGCAGCCAATCAATGGTTATCTCTCATCGTTGATGCTTCTATCTCTCTCTCCCTCGCACTTCCTCTCTAAAAAATATTTTTTTTAAAAATAAAGAACATCTGAAGTCATATATATACACATATATGCATACATGTGTATGTATATATTAACCGGCTATCAAATGGACATTTACAAAAATAGATATAAATAGCATAACAACTATGTTAAGCAGGATCAAAATGCCACAGGATGCATGTTGACATTTGAGTAAGATGTTTTTTAAAATATATATATATTTTATTGATATTTTACAGAGAGGAAGGGAGAGAGATAGAGAGCTAGAAACGTCGATGAGAGAGAAACATCGACCAGCTGCCTCTTGCACACCCACTACCGGAGATGTGCCCGCAACCAATGTACATGCCCTTGACCGGAATTGAACCCGGGACCTTTCAGTCCGCAGACTGACGCTCTACCACTGAGCTAAACCAGTTTCGGCATAAAATGGTTTGTAATCAAATCCTAGCTTCATCTACAGCTGCTCCATGACACTCCGTTGTTTACCGGCTGTCTGCCTCAGCAGGTTCACCTGTGAAAGGAAAGAAAGCCTCTCCGCCTGGGAGGGTGGGTGTGAGGATTAATGAAGCCCAACCACGCACAGCAATAAGCACTCTCCCTCTGGGCCTCACATGCAGGCCCCCTAGCAACGCACCCAACTGTGGCAGGAGGTTAGGGAAAGCAAGCTAGAACCCCGGGGCTGCCGTGTGGAGGCTGCGATAGGGACACATTTGTACCTCTATTAAACAGGGCACACTTTTTCATCTCCGCACAAGGTCGGAGGAGGACTTGCATTGTAGAGACTATAAATATCTCATTTTCCAGGAGGCCATACAATAGGGCTAGTTAGCTGCCCAGAGTCTATTTGGGGAACAAAATGTACATTTCACTCGGAAGAAAGACAAAACAACATGAAAGGAACCATGTCCTGCCTTCTCTCCCTGCCTCTGAAGCACGTCTGCATTCTGAATGACGAAGCAGAAAGGAGATACAGCCTGGCAGCCCGTGCCCTTTCCCAGAAGGATGACTCACCGGCCCAGTGAATGCCCCGGGAGGCCTGTTTATGAGGATGGCGACCTCGGAGAGCCTGTGGCTGTGCGTGTTTTATGCTCTGTGTTATGCCTCATGTGGATAAACTGAAGCGCGTTCACTCTGAATGCACAGTCTCATAAAATTTCATAAAAACGGACAGCATGCATATATCATGTGTGTATATATATCAATGGATGTGCTGCGGTCTGGTAACCTAGCCAGAATTCCAGAAAATAGATTGTGGCCACAGCATTGCCACTTCCTCAGTGGAGAACCCAGCACTCTCTAGAGCCCTGGAGGTGCCTACAACATCTCGCATCCACCCCCTTTATACGCCCCCCTATACACACACACACATGCATACACCCCACTGCCCACCGCAGCTAGAAGGTGACCCTATAAAGCCAGCCAGGCCTCCTCTCACTTCCTTTATGAAAGGGCCACAGTGAACCCTAGCAGTGTTATCGCCCACTGCTAGACCCACCCTTTCTTTAATCAAAGTCAGCTTCTTTCTATAGGACTCTCCATGGCTTTTATTCTTCTGTCTCTTCTTCTAGAATGAATGTCACCTCCCCCTCTAGCCCATCAAAATCCTTCCTCTCTTTCAAAGCCCCATTGAAATGTTTTTCTATATCTATAGCTGGAAAAGAAAAGAAAAGAAAAAAAGCAAAATGTATTAGTTACCTGGGTACTGAGGCCAGAGCAATGGAGAAAAGATGTCCCCCCCCCCCTCTCTCTCAGCTTAGAATTTAGTGGAGGGAGGCAGAGAATTAGGGGAAACTCACTATGTATTAGATCACCTAGCGATGAGTGCTATAAAGAAAAAGCAGATGAAGGGAATAGTTTTTAGATACTATCTGAGGCAGCAGCATCAGGCTTCTCTGTCAGATGTTCCTTTATACATATCCAGGGAGAAATAATTTATCCTTCCCCTACAAGCCTACCCATTGCACTACCCCAAGTGCCTAGAACAAAATACCAGCTCAGATCAGTGTCAGCGGGGATTATGGGGGCAAAAAGAACTCTGCGGCCGAGAACATTAGAGAAAAGTGGGGCTAAACAACATCTGGAAACATTACCACGTTAACAGATTACATGTCTGTGAGAGGTAGTTATCAAATGTAGCCTTTCAAAATGGATTTGCCATTAGTGCCCTCCCACAGGGCACATCGCAGGTGTAAGGTTGCTTGGAACACATTTTGGAAAGTACTCTATTTCCCCCTCCACAACATTAACTCTGTAAAGACAGGCATGACATCCAATCACTGTGCCCAACACACAACTCAATACAGCTCATCCTATGTAGTAGGCACAAAGAACTAAGCACTTTTGTTTGCTAACTGCTTATTGTCTTGGGTAAATCGAAAGGCCTGTTTCAAACTCCTCACTGTTGTGATGGGAGGTGGGGTAAGAGTAGGTGCCTATTGGGGGTAATGTGAGCTGTGAGCTTACTTTTTTTTTTTTTTTTTTTTTGTAAAAGAAAGGAGTTAGTGACACTTTCTTCTAGCCTTCATTCCCTAACAATACCCTGGGAAGAAGCCTCTGGAATGTTCCCCTAAGCATGTGTTTAACCTGGAAGACACTGTACCCTTGGTGGAGGTCTTAAGCAGATACTTCCAAGAAGGTTGCCAGAGGGAAGGAAACCCAGAAATTGCAAACCTGCCTGTGCTAATATGGTAGCCACTAGCCACATGGGGCTATTTAAATTACCGTATTTGCCGGCGTATAAGACGACTTTTTGGCCCTGAAAAATATGCCTCCAAGAGGGGGGTAGTCTTATACGGCGAGTATATAACAAACTCTGTATTTTTTAGTGGAAATGTTAGGGGGTCGTCTCATACGCCCAGTCTCTTATACACTGGCAAATACGTATTTTTCAGGGCCAAAAAATCGTCTTATATGCCGGCAAATACGGTACCTAAAAGTATGTAAAATGTAAAATTTAGTTCCTTAGTCACACTAGCCACATGCCAAAGTGCTCAATAGCCATATTTGATTAGTGGCCACCGTATGAGGAAGCACAGATATAGAGAATTCCCATCACGGCAGAAAATTCCGTCGGACAGTGATGTAAGAAGTACAATCCTCCACCATCAGATGTGAAATTACTCCATGACAACCCACGTTCCTTTCTGCCTCCATGGAAGAACTCAAGGACCAATGCCCACCCTCTCTCCCTCAACAAGAGTAGTGTGCAGCCATCTTCAGACAAACAGCCATAGGAAAGCCAGGGGTCAGCATCAAATGGATAGCCTCCTTCACGCAGGGCCTATCCTTCTATCTCGGGTCTGTCTGTCTGTCTCTCTGCCCCCTCCCTCCCCCCCCCCCCCGTAGTACTAACTACCCCAGGTAGACCAGGAGGCTGCACACCAGAGTGTAATTAATCCCCGGGAACAGAGCGCAGAGGGCAAGGTCTTCTCTGCGGTATAAACAACGGGCTGGAAAGGTGCCAAGCCAGGTAAGTGGTGGAGCCTGGATTTGGGGAGGGATGTGAGTGTCCAGCTCCCCTCACCAATCCATAAAAGCAGGAGTTTAACCAGGGTTGGGCTGTGGGCGGACCCGAGGCCAGGGTGAGGACACAGAGGGTAACTCCCTGTGGAGTGCAGTCTGTGCTTCCTCCGCAGACACTGAGCTTCCCCATGCGCTGGAAAACCTTAAGCCAATTTCACGACTAATTCACAGGCTAATTGAGACCAGACTGTGCCTCATTGTAAGGCAGAGTTACAGCATTACCCCATTACGTACATCCTAGGCCGAGCCTGCATTGAGATCACAAATTTCCCAGCACAGTTGTTATTGGTAATTAAACCTACTTGATTGTTCCATTACACGGAGATTCTATGACAGTAAAGAAATTAAACATAACTAATCTTTAGCTCATTTCCAAAGGTGCACGGAAATGAGAACCGACAGCAGTATAAAATATGTGAATGATGCTCTCCCATCATTTTTTGTCAGCTCTTGGCAGGCCTGGCTCAAGGAAGCTCAGAGATTTAAGACCCTTTAATACGCAAGCATATATCTGTTTTACTGTTACACAATAAAAATTAAAAATGGATGAAAAACAGCATGAATTACTTTGAAAAAAAAAATCACATTTGCAGCGCCCAGATGTAAATTCCCAGCAATTTGCATGTTTGTAATCCAAGGCAGTTCTAGAAGCATTTTCCCTCTAATCTGTATCTAACCTTTAGTTCCCAGGCTGATTTCCACTCTTCTATTTTTTCAGATTCCAGTTCCATTTCTCCCCCTTCAAAGTGTAGACATGTCAGAATCACCCAAGGGTCTGGCTGCAAATGTAGATACGTGAGCCCCACCTGTGTCAACATCCCTGAGGCTGCCATCCAACAACCAACAAGTGTAATCAGCCTCCAGGAGACCCTCATGCAGACCAAAGTCACTCACTGCCACATGTGGTACCAAAGCTCTCGAGTGCAAGCATTAACTGTCATGTGCCTCTCTATCTCCAGCATCCAACTCCATGCCTAGCCAAGAATGATCATCAACGGGAGGACATATTGACCCGAATTCGTAAGTTCTTTCCTTTTTCAAATGGGTCTTAAAAAAAAAAAAATCAAAGACCACATTATGTAGGGATTTATCTGCTCCAGCCGGATTTTTACAAAATAATCCTTTCCTGAGACAGACCTGCCCACATAGCCAACTCCAAAGACCAGAAAGATTGCTCCAATGCTACCAGGAATGGTGCTTCCTCATGCTGGTGGCCACCATCTTCCCTCCCCTCTGGGACAAGGAGGTGGCTTATGTCCTCAACATCAAACGTCTCTCTTGGAGCACTTAAACCAGTGTCTTTAACTTTTACAACAGAACCGCCTAGAAGCTTGCTCAGAAATGCATGTTCCTGGCTGAATTTCCACCCTGAGATAAGTACCCATCGGGTCAGATTTGGGGCACTGAATTGTCTGTGATGATTTTGATGTGGAGGACCCTGACCTATTCTTGAAGAAAGTCCTGCTTAATTCCAGTCCTCAAAAAACTCCCTCAACTTCCCCTCCTCAAAGGGTGGGAAGGCTATACCCCCTCAGTGCTCTCTGATTTGGCAGGAGGTGAGGGGCGGGGAGTGGATGGAGGTTGAATGCCCAACCCAGCAACTATAACCATTATACTCTGATGGATGCGATACTTAAGATGAAAGCCCTTCCCTGAGCCTGCCCTCCGGGAGCTTAGAGACCCTCCTGTGAATTAAGGAGGGAATGGGGGAAACTCACATTTCTTGAGCATTAGAAAATAATGCTAAGGGCTAAGTATTCCTATTCTCTCACCACATCTCCACAGCCCAGCTAACCCTCGCCATGTATTCCCAGGCAGACTTAACAGCTGGCCTGCTGCACCTTACTCCGCAGAGCACTTACTCCCTTTCCTGGATTAGCACATTCACCTGGCATTCAAGGGAATGGTTTGCTGTGGGTCTGTTTTCTTTCAGACATCCTTTGCTCTAAGGCAAGTTTGAGTTGCTTTATCTCTGCAGCACCGGGCCTGGCTGTAAGGGCCTGGCTGTAAGGTGCTTGGCTGTAAGGTGCTACTCAAATAGAGGTTCCAGGTGGGTGGGCTGCAGGTAAGGTCCACCTTGGCCCCTAGGAGCTGCTCCTTTGAGAGAACTGCACAAGGAGGTGTTGGCTTTTCATGCTGCCCTGAACCTGTTTATAGCTGTGCTGCTTTTCAACCTATTTTCTAGAATTAAGTCACTACCAACAAATCTGTGTACAAAAGCTGCAGAGATGACTACTTTTCCCTAAAGACATTGCCCATTAACTGTGACGCCTGTGTTGCTTTGCAGGTTTGAAGATACATGCACACATATACATGCATGTGTATATAAAATCTTATTATGATGCATCTCACCTTGTATAGTTCCATGTGCTATGGCTCCCAGCCTTACAAACCCCATAAAACCTATGTATTTTTACATAGTTATAGTCTCTCTGATCTTGAAAGAAAATGCTGTTCATGTAGGCTTGGTATACAGCAAAGTATCTCTTTTACATTAGGACCATCCCCTGCTACACTCTGACATCAGGAATATGGGGAGTTTCTGGCATCAGGAATATGGGGATGTTCCAGAAGGTATGAAGCCTCTTTTTCTGGTTCCAGGAGCCCAGACTTTTGGGAGAGCCCCCTGTTTAGCGCCAGTCTCTCCCTACTTCCAATCCACCCACCCGATTCCATAGAGGTCTTCCTGAAAACCCAGACTTGTTATTCCCCTCTTTAGGCAGAAGGTCAATCTTCATCTTGCCGAGGCTTCCGAAGCCTTTCCACCTGTTTCCAGGGCTCTTCACTCATGCTTGGCTTCTATTGTTCCCTCTGCCCAGAAAGCCATCTCCCTCACTTTGGCCTCTTGCAATCCCACCTGTTCCTCAAAATCTACCTGAGCTCAGTGGATGGGATCAACACCTGGCTCCACAATTCACCTGCTGTGTGGCCCCGGGCAAGGCGCTGGGCTACACTGAGCCTCAGTTTGCTATTCTTCAAATCGAGGATTCAATCAAAGGATGTCTAAAAGACAAGAAAAATAAAATCCCCCAGAAATAATTTTTAGTCCCCAATTCAATCCTCTGAACTACTTCCCCTCCCCTTCTACAGAGCTGAGAAATCACTGTGTGTTACTAGACTGAGTCATGTTTACTATAACCCCCAATAGATGAAGAGGTCTTAACGGTCAAGGTGTCACATTTTAGACAGGCCTAGCACATAGTAAGCATGCAATAGATATTAGAGGAAGGGTTAATTTATCTCCTCATTCATAATCAGAGCCATATAATTCACATGTCAGTTGCTTCTGAGAGGTGATGTTGAAACAGATGAACTCAGAGGTCAGAATGACCTAACCTTGAACCCTAGCTGTGTGAATTTAAGAAAATCATTTTTTGTTAAATTTCCCAATTTGGAAAGCAAGGATGTTAATACCGCTATAACCTCATAGGGTTCCTCAGAGGATGAAGTACACAAATGTGGGTGAGGTGCCATCATTGTTGTTATTAGGCTGGCATCAAGCTTTTGGTTTGGGCTCACAGCCTTGGCAGACTCACTAGGGGAACAGCTAAGCTTTAGAGATCTTGGAAACTGTGGCCCGACTGTCCCACCACCCAGGGCCATACTGTGAATTTCACAGTCCCTAGGGACTTTTGGTTTCATGAACCCCTTCCTCCACAAACTAATAATAATAATAAATAAATAAATTCTACTCTATGACTGTACTGGTATAAAGATGAATGTAACCAGGCTGATTTATTACTTTATATTGCTTATTGTTATATTCATTTTCTTCTGATTTTAAAAGAAATTAAAATGAGAACATTATTATGGGTTTCAGGCACTGCACTTCCTGAACAGGACAGAGAAGTCAGCCTAGCCTTACGTCTCTGAAGTCTGACCTCGGAAGGGTCAGCTCCAACCACGCTCCCTCTCACTGGCTCTTCTCAAGCCCTCCTCTCCCTCCGGTCTTGGCACACCATGGAGTCTTTGCACAAATCTGTCCTTCTTCCTAGAACTCTCTCCTCTGCCCCTTTCCCCTGTCTACTTTCCACACATACAGAACCTCCTCTGCACAGAGCAGTGGTCCTGACCCCCATTTCTGATTCAGCAGCTCTGGGATGAGGCCCCGGAGTCTGTATATAACAGCACCCAAGTGGTGCTGATGCTGCGGTCCCGGACTAACCGCACGTGGAGACAGCTGCCTTGGAGGTCTGCTCTGTTCCCATTCTATCCGGTCAGCCGTCTCTGTTCTGACTTGGTTACCTTTCTCCCTCAGATGTTCTCCAAGGACTAAAGGCCTCTGCTTTATCTATGTAATTTTCTGCCTCCGGTCTCTCTCTCCCATTTGACGGTAAGCTCCACGTGCTTTTTTGTCCGCTGAGGGATTTGTGCCCAGCACATAGTAGGCGCAGAGTAAATGCGTGTGACCGTGGTTCAGAAAAATGGAACCAACTTAACCTCCTGTAGCAACAGTAAATACAAGTATCAGAATCCTCTCAACTCACCAGCACTGCATTTTCCTTTTTTCTCTCCTTTTTTTTTTTTTTTTTACATTTCTCAATTTCAGAATTCCTCAGATGCCCCTTGTTCCAAGGACAGAGCAAGGAGCTGGGCAGAAACCGCAGAAACCGCTTCCCTGACCAGGAAGGCCTGGCATGAAGTCCTGCAAGCCCCGCCCTCACGTGCCGTCCCGCCCTGATTCTCCGCCCACGGCGCCAGACCCCGCCCACTCCCCTCGCCCCGCCCCATCTCTGGACGTAGGCCCCGCCCCATCTCCATCTCTGGACTTAGGCCCCGCCCCATCTCCATCTCTGGACTTAGGCCCCGCCCCATCTCCATCTCTGGACTTAGGCCCCGCCCCATCGCCGACTCTGGCCACAGGCCCCGCCCCATTTCCCCTCCCTAAGCCAGCTGCCTCTGCGCATGCCCGGCCGCCCGGCGCCACGGAGGAGTCACCCGCTGGAAACAAACTTTCCCGGAACAATGTCGCGACCCCGTCCTCCGGAGACAGTCAGGTAAAGCCTCCCCGGCCCCCGGCGCTCTGAGCCGGCTTCGATCTGGGCGGGGCCGAGCTGATCGCGGGCCGCGGGTCCTAGGAGGGGCTTTTTACCCGCGCGGTGGCTTTTGCCGAGCGCGCACTCGCTGCCCTCATCTCCTTGGCCGCCGGCTGGGTCCCGGGACCTCTGCATCTCCTCGGACCCGGGACGGAGCCGGACCTGGCATCTTGAGTTAACACCTGTCGTCATGGGTTCCCCGCGTCCCCCAAGAGCGAGGCGATCCCCAGTCCAGCCGCTTACGTCTTCTGCTCCAGGCGTCTCCAGAGTCCGACCTCTGGAACCCCAGCCCGCACCGAGGGTTCAAGTCCTCCGGTGGCTGGCTACTCCCGGTCGTGGCCTTGGGTCACGGTTACATAACCCTCTGGTTCTGGACCAGATTAGGCACTCACCTCGCCGGGCTGGTGTGAAGATGAGAAAAGCAAGGCAAGAATGCGGGATAAGCCCATGCTCAGAACCGGGTGGCTGCTACTTTTCTGTTAGTGTTTTTATGCTGATTGTTCCCAGGATCAGCCCCTAATGTGGACAGACACATTTCTGCAGCCTTAGCATCTGCTGGGCCCTCTGATTAGTTTGGGGGCCTTTTCAAAGCCACACTGGGCAGGCCTGTTTCCTCTTCGGGATGCCTCCTTGTGATTCCTGTCAAGCCTTTGGTCGTTATTTTGCAGTTCACTGTGGTTATCCAACCACTTTTAGGGAGCATCTGCCACTGTTAGGGAGTATCTGCCAGTAGAAAGAGGCATAAAATAGCAAACACCTCCCACAAACAACTGCTCATTTAATGATGGAGACATGTATGACAGTTGTCATCATTCATAGGCCACTAGCTGAGTACCAGCCACCCTATGTGAAATATGTCTTTAAATCCTCATACATACTTTCAAACATGTCACAGGTGAGGGGAGGGGAGCTCAGAGAGGTCATTCCTAAGCATTCTGAAACCAGTTCTAGCAGACTTCCACATCTGATTTTGCCCACTCTGCAAAACTGCCTTTCCGTAGAAAAATTACAATTAATTTTGTAAATACTTTTTACAATTAATTATTGGGCTGTCGAGAACAATGTGCGACAAACTGGGTAGTTTACAAAACAGAAGTTTATGCTCTTCACAGTTGTGAAAACTAGAAGTCCAAAATCCAGGGGCTGGCGGGCCCACCTCCCTGCCAGGTTCTCGGGAGGACCCTCCCGGAGGACCCTTCCCGGCCTGTGGCAGCTTCTGGCGTTCCCTGGCTTCCGGCAGCATCACATCCCGTCGCTGCCTCTGTCTTCACCGGGCCTTCTTTCTTCTTCACTTTACAATGATCTGACCTTACAATGTCTTCTTTAGTGTATATCTGCCTCTCTGTGTCCTCTCCTCTTTGTATAAGGACACCAGTCACTGGAATTAGGGCCCACCTTAAAACCAGTCCTAATTACATCTACAGAAATTCTGTTTCCAAGTAAAGTCAGATGTGTGGTTAGGGAGGACACTATTTAAGCCACTACACAAACCAGCAACAAAATATACAGTCCAAAAGGACCCAAACAAATTCACGGTCATGGGTTCAGGTCCATTTGTGGTCATAAATCCCAATACTCACCGGGTTTGTAACATCATCGTCGCTTAGGACTTTGATATAAATGCTAAGTCTCAGGCTCCACCCCACACTTACGGAGTCACAGTTTGGGGTGGGCCCAGTCAACCCTCCAGGGGATTCCATTGCTGTTAAAGTTTGGGAACCACTGTTATAAAGCAGTTGAATATTTGATAACAAAAGGAATGCTTAATAACATGATATAAAGGCCATATTAAGAGAAAGTTCTTAACTTTACAGTGATCTGACCTTACAATGTCTTATTTAGCAAACCTGTTTTACCTGACTATAGTTATGGATTTTGATAATTAACTATCGCTTTGTTAAAAAGTATTTTGCCGTAATTTAAATTTAGTTTTCAAATGTACTTGTGCACTAAACTGTGTTCTTAGTACATAGTTCCACCCCTCACCCATGGTGGATACGTTCCAAGACCCCCAGGAGATGCCTGAAACTGCAGATAGTACCAAACCATACACACACACACTTATGGTTTTTCCTACACAGAGTAAGACAGTGGTCGGCAAACTCATTAGTCAACAGAGCCAAATATCAACAGTACGACGATTGAAATTTCTTTTGAGAGCCACACTTTTTTAACTTAAACTTCTTCTAACACCACTTCTTCAAAATAGGCTCGCCTAGGCCGTGGTATTTTGTGGAAGAGCCACACTCAATGGGCCAAAGAGCCGCATGTGGCTCGAGAGCCGCAGTTTGCTGACCACGGGAGTAAGAGGTTAACAATGATAACACAGTAGAACGATTATAAATAATATACTGCAATAAAAATTATATCAATGTGGTCTCTTTCAGAATACCTTATTGTACTGTACTTACCTTTTCCCTCATGGGAAGTCCTGTACATCTTCTCTTTGGCATATCAGAATTGCCAGCATCATTACTCTTTTTTAAAAAAATATTTTATTGATTTTTTACAGAGAGGAAGGGAGAGGGATAGAAAGTTAGAAACATCGATGAGAGAGAATCATCGATCAGCTGCCTCTTGCACACCCCCTACTGGGGATGTGCCCGCAACCAAGGTACCTTGACCGGAATCAAACCTGGGACCTTTCAGTCTGCAGGCTGATGCTCTATCCACTGAGCCAAACCGGTTTTGGCAGCATCATTACTCTTGTGCTCTGGGGCCATTGCTAAGTGAAATAAGGGTTACCTGAACACAAGCACTGCATCTGATCACCGAGAAGGCTGCCCAGTGACCAATGGCGGGTAGCATAGACAGCCTGGACACCTGGACAAAGGAATGATTCATGTCCCAGGTGGGATGGAATTGGGCAGAGCAAGATTTCATCACCCTACTCAGAACAGTGCATATTGAAAACTTATGAATTGTTTACTTCTGGAATTTCTAACTTAATATTTTTGGGCTAAGGTGAATTGTGGTTCATTGGAAAGTGAAACACTAGGTTTTTGCCTCATTTTATCTTGCCGAAAATCATGTGATTTTTATTATTATTTCTGTCACGTTATTGAAAATTACACCGAGACTCAGAAATGGTAAACCTCAAGATACTCAGCAAAGCAGAAACATAGGCAGGACAAGATTTTTACTATAACCCTGGTATGATAATGTTTGGTCTATTTCCCTTTCAGAAACAGTTTGATAGATGATGCCAAGGCCCGCTTAAAACAGCATGACGTTGGGACCAAATATTCTCACTTGTCGTCTAATAAATATTCCATCCTTTTACCGTTGTTGGCTAAAGAAGGAAAACTTCATCTGTTGTTCACCCTCCGGTCAGAGAAGGTAGGTGACAAGAGGTTCTGCCATTAAAGTCTCAGGACATGTGAAAACCCCACGAAATGTTGTCACTTGCTCACATTTTGAGGCCAGAGATCCCCAAATGGACTTTCAGGATTGTGATGTTTGATAAAATGGCATTTTGGGGGGAAACTTTAGAAAGAATAAGTAATTTAGAATACTTTTAGACTTGGGTTTCTTAACCTTGGTGCCACTGGCATTTGGGCTGGATAATTCCTTGTTGTGGAAGCCGCCCTGTGCATTATGGGATGTATGTTTAGCATCATCCCTGGCCCCTACCTACTAGATGCCAGTAACACACACACACACACACACACACACACCGGTATAACATGAAAGTTTTGGAGCAGCAAAGTTAACGGTCTGGGCCCTGAAGCTGGCTGCCCAAGTTTGAGTGCAGGCTCTCTCCTTGTCAGCTGTGTGACTCTGTCTTACTTAGTTCTCCTCTCTGTGCTGCAGTCTCACTTGCAAAATGAGGACAGAATATTAACACCTGTCTAATAGGGCCACCGTGAGAATTTCACAGGGTAACAAATGTAAATCTTCTAAAACAAGCCTGGTACTTGGCAAGGACTCTCGCGGTAAGTTTCAGATGTCATCATCATTAGCGCCATTAGCAGACAGACAGACATAGCTTGAGGTTTTTAAGATAACTGTTCAACTTAAAAAAAATAGTGGGCTGGGAATGGAGTTCCTCTGGGACACACCTGGGTACGGTCACTGTCCCTTGCTGTTAGGGGGACTTCCAAGAAAAAGTTGGGAAGCAGTAATTTCAAATTGCCCAAGTACAAAAAAGAAAATGGGCCATAATAAAGTGTCTTTCTACGCAGAATAACGAAAAGTATCTTGAAAAAGCAAGCTGAAATATCAGCTGAAGTTTCCTGGACTTGTGTGGATTCTTTCCTGTCTGGGTCAGATGATGACCATCCAGTTTCCAAGGGGAGATACTTCATGCGGAACTAGGGGACCAGGTCTGTTCCCACCTCTGCTGGGAAATATAGCAGAAACTTGGTTTTTTAATTATCAGTTGAACAATCATGTAGAAAATATAGACAAGGCCAAATTGGGTCTCTGATCTCTGTTTCATCCAGAGTAACTTTGTCTATTGACTATTAAGTGAAAATCATCTTAAACCATGAACTCTGATATGCAAAGGTCACATTAAATTCTAAGCCTCTCTGGCTATGAGGGCAAGAAATTCCCTCAGGCATTACCTGAGCTCATCTCCTCTCTGGAGTCGCGCAAGCTGGGTCCACGGATTTCCTCCCGGTAGATGGGAAAGGAAGCGCATGACATCAATCCCTCCTGCAAAAGTGTGGGCTCTCCTGCTAGCTCTGGAACCTGGAGCAAAGTTCTCTCTGAGCCTCAGTTTTCTTCCTAAAATGGGACTGAAAAATGGTGCCTAGTGTTATGAGGGTAAGGATATCGCTCTCCCTCCTCCCCATGCTCCTCCCTCTTCCTTCTCTCCCCTGTCACAGTCCTCTCCTCTCTTCTCCTCCTCCTCCTCCTCCTTCTCCTCCTCCTTCTCCTCCTCCTCCTTCTCCTTTTCCTCCTTCTCCTCCTTCTCCTTCTCCTCTCCTCTCTCTGCTCCCAGCTCTCTAGGGCTTGAAATAGGCAAAAGAAAATTCAAGGAAAAAATAAAATAAAAAACATAGATGAAAGTCTAAGGAAATTAGGCTACAACCTTATTTGGATTTTGAGTAGAATTCCATAAGGTCTTATTTAATAGAAATACTATGCTTTTTACAAAAAAAAGAAAGAAAGAAAAAAAGAAAAAAAAAACTTATGTACTTAGATAGGGCCCTGTCTGATCTGACAGTTTGTGAATCATCAGTTTTATGAAGGTATTTCTTTGAAACAGCATGACATTTTCTTACGAGTATTTAAAACAGGCATTAAATCAGGCTTGTATTTCTGTCAAGCCAGATGAGTCCCTGGGTGTCCCTGTCAGTGTGTCAGTGGCCCCTTGCTGCTGACTGAGCTAACACTACGGAGTCAGCTTCCAGAGGTGACGTAGCATTAGGTCTTTCTCTTACGCATTTGGATGGTGAATGGTCAAGGCAGTAGAGACATGTCCATCAACTTGGTTTTCACCTACACTTATGTCTACAGTTGTCATGAAGACGGGTGAGGTTTCTGTGTATTGTCGCAACTCCTGCACTGTTACTGATTTTTTAAATGTACTTTTGCCACTGATTTATTAACAGAGGAACTTTAAAATGTTGTCTTTCATTTTTAAGAAGCTTGCCCAAATGGGACTTTAAACTGTAGAACATTACAAAATTTATAACGGCATCTTACGTGGTTATATTGGCCTCGGTGCTAAAAATGCCTGCATGACCTTTTGATTTAGCTTCTGCACGTCAAGAATTGTCCTTATGAGTTCTCATTAATAAATATTTAACATGGGCCAGGCGCTGTGCCAGGCACTCCAGCCATCCGCTCATGTGACCGACTCCCCGAGGACAGACATTACCCGCGTTGCACACTGTTGAGGAGACGCAGACCCGGGACCCCTGCTGACCTTGAGGTCCCCTAGACAGTTCAGGAGAGCAAGGATAGTGGCCACTGGTGGGAGTGAGTGTGAAACAAATTGAGATCACGTTTGCTTAGAAGTTTAGTCCTACAGAGGAGAGAAGTGGGGAGTTGTATGGGGGGGGGGGGTGCTCCTCCAGTCCGGGATAGGAAAGAAATCATTTTAAAGACAAGAGATTTTTAAAAGGGGGAATTATTCAGGGTGCTCCAAATGGAGACACAAACGGTTCTCCTGAGTCAGGGAGGCATGGGATCAAGGATATATGTGGAAGGGGCTTTGCAGGGAAAGAGGCTCCTGCTCCTTTAGTCTGTGCAGAGGTCAGTGCTGATGACCACATGTTCTATGTAATGTCTTAACCAATGGATGGTGCGCCGCTTAAGGGCATGGCTCTAGAATTAAACCCTGGTTTATGTTCCAGCTCCACTACTCACCCTATGTGAAAATGGTCAGATTATTTAACATCTTTGGACTTCAGTTCCCTTATCTCACAGTGGAAATAATTCCCAGCCATCGTGGCTCAGTGGTTGAGCATCAGCCTGTGAACTAGGGGGTCATAGGTTGATTCCCAATCAAGGCATATGCCCCAGATGCAGGCTCGATCCCGGTAGGGGGCGTGCAGGAGACAGCCAATCAATGATTCTCGTCATTGATGTTTCTCTCTCTCCCCCTCTTCCTTCTTCTCTGAAATCAATTTTTAAAAGTATTTTTTAAAAAGTGGAAATAATAATATCATAGTAGCCTATATGTCATTAATGGAAAGATAAACCAATTACAATATACTGTATACATACAGTGGGAAACTAGCCATAAAAAGGAAAAAGGTACTGATACCTGGTACAATGTGGAAGAACTTAGAAACATGACAATAAGCGGAAAAAAGCAGATGCAGAGTATGCAGGAAGGTAAATCCATGAGGACAGAAGTAAGGGCGGGGCGGGGAGGCGAGTGGGAATCCACTCTTGGTGGGTACATCACCCTCTGGGGTGATGAGGATTTCCTGGAGCTGGACGGTGGTAGGAGTTGTGTAACTCTGTGAATATTTTAAATGTCACTGATTATTTAGTTTAATTTTATGTTATGAATTTCACCTCAATTAAAAAATAACTTTAAAAAAAACAGCTTATTAAAAAACTATTCTGACGACTCAGTGAAAACAAGTCCCGGTGAAGCAACATAGTGAGCACTCAGTAAAAGTTACCTATTGGTAGCATCGCCCTTTTCTTTATCCTTCTTTCGGGCTCCACTCCCCCATCAATGTAAACCTTTTTGTGTGTGAATGGTATTGGGGGGCGGGGGGGGGGAGGGGCAAATAGAGAAAAGTCAGAAGTGAGAGCAGTTTTCAAAGTTCATTTTTATAAAAAGATTCAAGTACAATGTGTTTTCTGCTCCTGTCCTTTACGTGTTACCACTGTTGTAAGAATTGTCCGTAGCATGGCATAGAGGGTCAGGAAGTGTGTGTTGAGTGAGTACTTCCCACATGGGAATCACCCTGCTCTGCTCTGTTTCTCACTGTCCAGCTGAGACGGTCGCCTGGAGAAGTCTGCTTCCCTGGAGGAAAGTGCGAAACCACGGACGTGGATGATGTGGCCACGGCCCTCCGGGAGGCCCAGGAGGAAGTGGGGCTGGGTCCTCATCAGGTGGAGGTGGTCTGCCGCCTGGTGCCGTATCTGTTTGATGTAAGGGCTGGAGTGGAACTGGGTTTCTTGGACTCCTGAGCCCCCTGTGCCCCCACTGGCTTCAGGATGGCTAAACCTGACCTCTGAGAGTGCCGACCGTAGAGTGAAGAGACTGGTCCTTGTGTGGACTTTGCCCTTATAAGCTAAGTAGCCTTGGGCAAACCCCTTTTCTTGTCTAGAACCTTCCCCCATCCAGAAATGAAAGGTTAACTCCACCAGTGGTTTCCAAACTGGGTGCTGTGGACTCCTATAGATACTTCTACACTAAACCCCAGGCCTCCCCGCCAAAACTCCCAGTAGAATCTTTCACTTAACAACAGTCTACCTTTATTTGCAAGCAGTTGTGAAGGTAAATAGAATTCCTCCCATATATAAATATATAAGCTACATAAAATAGTTCATATATGATTTTACATACACACACACACACACACACACACACACACACAATTTCCCATAAATGGAATATGCCACAATTAATATGTCATTTTTCTATTGATATGATGACTTTTCTATACTGATAGGGAAAGTTATCTATTGCATTTTTATTTTTTTTATTTTTTTAAAAATATATTTTATTGATATTTTACAGAGAGGAAGGGAGAGAGATAGAGAGCCAGAAACGTCGATGAGAGAGAAACATCGACCAGCTGCCTCTTGCACACCCCCTCCGGGCAAGTGCCCGCAACCAATGTACATGCCCTTGACCGGAATTGAACCTGGGACCCTTCAGTCCACAGACCAATGCTCTACCACTGAGCCAAACCGGTTTCGGCTCTATTGCATTTTTTAAAGGGGCATATTATCCCATTACTCGAGACCCTGTGCACAAATTGTGCACCAGTGTGGTCCCTCTGTCTGGCCTGCAGCTCTCTGACATCCCCCAAGGGGTCCCAGAGTGCAAGAGAGTACAGGCCAGGCAGAGGGACCCTATGGGTGCACAATTGGGACCAGGGAGGGACTGCGGGAAGGCTCCAGGGCATGTCCGGCCTGTCACTCCAGGCCTCATTCACTGGACCCCAGCAGCAAGCTAACTTACTGGTTGAAGTCTCTGCCCCCTGGTGGTCAGTGTGCATCATAGCAACTGGTGGAATGGTTCAGTGGTCTTACACTTGACATATTAGGCTTTTATTATATAGGATATGGCTGTACTCCTAATTGATCTACCCTAAATGTCTGTCAATTGAAGGGTGGTCACTTTAGAGTTTTGAGTTATTGCATATAATGCTTTAGTCTTGTGCAGTAAGTCCTTACTTAACATTGTCGACAGATTCTGCAACTTTAAGTGGACAACATAACAAAACCAATTTTACCTTAGGCTAGTTGACATAAACCAAGTTCCCACAGCATCTCATCAGTGTTTTAATGGAACAAGATTATTAGAGGACCTGATGCACTTGTATTTTTTCTCACTGGTAGGAATATACTTACACAACTGCAATTGCTAAGTCAGAGGGACCATGAATTTATAATGCCAAATTGTCATTCCAAAATATTGGGCCTTCTTATGTTCACAAAATATTTACAAAGCTATCTCACAAAGGCTGTTAAGGTAAGGGCAGGGACTCCCCACATTTCATGGTAACAAAGTTTACAACTATAGCAAGTTCCTCCTGCCCTGCCTACCTTATGTACTGATTACTTCAGCCTTTCTTTTTAACCTTCTTTTTTTAAAACATTTTTTTTATTGATTTCAGAGAGGAAGGGAGAGAGAGATAGAAATATCAATGATGAGAAAGAATCATTAATGGGCTGCCTCCTGCATGCTCCTGTCCCACTGGGGATGGAGTCCGAAACCTGGGCAGGTGCCCTGACAGGGAATCGAACTGTGACCTCTTGATTCATAGGTTGATGCTCAATCAATCACTAAGCCACGCTGACCAGGCCAGCCTGTTTTCTTAGTTTACACGGAATTGGCATGACTTTCACATTTGCAACAGTATCTCTTCACTTCTTAATTTGTGTATTTTGTTTTCTGCTTTTAGACGAATACATTTATAACACCAGTTGTGGGGTTCATAGACCACAACTTCCAGGCCCAGCCGAATCCCGATGAAGTGAAGAAAGTGTTCGTGGTGCCTCTGGACTATTTCCTGCACCCACACGCCTACCACCAGAATCAACTGACACAATCTGGTCATCATTTTATTATTCATTGCTTCGAGTACACAAATCCTGAAGACGGTGTGACTTACTATATCAAAGGACTAACAGCAAAAATCGCTGTGTTCATTGCCTTAATTATTTTGGGGGGGAAACCCACCTTTGAGGTTGAATTTAATCTCAACGATCTAGCAGCATCCTCGGAAGAAATCTTCATGAAGCTTTATAAGCAAGCACCAAGCAAGTTATGATTTATGAGACCAGCATCCAAATAACTATCTAAGCAGCT
The DNA here is from genome assembly GCA_963924515.1 of Vespertilio murinus. Classification (NCBI taxonomy): domain Eukaryota; kingdom Metazoa; phylum Chordata; class Mammalia; order Chiroptera; family Vespertilionidae; genus Vespertilio; species Vespertilio murinus. The sequence continues at coordinate 19,086,434 of OZ004716.1, forward strand.
TTGTGTGTGCTTATCCGCGGAACAACAATAATGCCAGCTGGTGGAATTTGACAGGTGCGAATATTTTCCAGGCAATATGAAGATAAAAACTGCCTTATTTCCAGTTGCCCTCTGTTATCTGAAAGAGCAAAAGTTTCTCAAAAGTGGAAAATGTGTTTATGGTATTGCATAATTTCACCCACAATATATTAGCCCCATTTTTCTTACACGGGTAAGAAAATGTATCTGGCACATAGTAGGCACCTAATAAATATTTATTAAATATATAACCATGTAGCATTTCTCTTATTTATAAGAGGTAATATTTCTTTCTGTCTGATGTTACATATGTCAGCAATTTCTGGCTGGCCATCAAAATCTATTGTCCCTTTATTCCATGGCAATAGAGTTGAACCTGAGATCAAAGTACCTAGGTAGAAATAGTGTTGCCCAGAATGCTTTGCAGGCAAATGTGGCTCTCCAGTGATGGGCAAACTTTTTGACTCGAGGGCCACCATGGGTTCTTAAATTGGACCAGAGGGCTGGAACAAAAGCAACCTGACCATGCTGGTACTCTCATCTTGGGCTGCTGGTGAAGGAGCGGAGGGGAGAGCAAGAGACCCTCGCTCTTTTGGCTCCGCGGGCCGGATAGAACAGCTGAACGGGCTGGATTCGGCCTGCGGGCCGTAGTTTGCCCACGGCTGGCTCTAAGCCGATGGGATGTGAATGAAAGTTGATTTTGCAGGTCATCTCCAATTGAAGAGATAAGCCAGCCTCCCTGGACTCTTCCCCCTTTCCACGAGCTGCAACATGAATTTATCTGCACCCCAGCTTTGACCATACAGATGAAGACAATTCCTAGCAGAATGGCAGAACCAAAAGATCACAAGAGCCTGGATCTCTGAATGACTGGGGCAAAGCAACCTGCCACCCAGGGCTATTCACGTGGGAGTTGGGACTATTCTATGGGAGAAGAATAAATCCTGTTATCTTTCTGCCACGATAATTTATAGTCACTTTGAGCAGAGCGGTAGCCCTAAAAATAACACTTGAAAATGGGCAGGTACAGAGTCACCCAAACTTGAGGTGTTTGCCAGCAGTTAGAACTGGGATGAGTTGTGACGTGTAACATGGGCTCTGTGACAGGCACGGGACACCCTTGGGTGTTGGTGGGGCTCAGCAGGCATCATCCAGAGCAGCTGTAACGAAGGGTATGCCTACCAATTGGGAGAACTGATGTTGTCTACCTCGAGATGCTGAGAACAGGAAAACACTGATGTGCCCCACATCAAAAGTCACAAAGACCAACGTTCTGAATTGCATGCTTTGAGATCTACCACTTTTTACCTGGGCATCCCCATGTATCATGCCTTACACTCTACATGAATTTCTTAGTTTACGGTATTATCTTTCTGCCACGATAATTTGTAGTCTCTTTGCTTGAGCAGAGCGATAGCACGAGGTCAGGGAAGCAGGCGAGTAAAGCGGCGTAACCTGGATTGTCTGCTGGCAATTGCCCATCTTATTGACTTACTACATTTTTAGAAAGCCAAACCATTTTTTAATAAGACTGCGATCGCTGAAAACAATCATGTTATAATAATGCCGTAAGCCCATCAATCAGCCATGCGACTGCCCAGTGCTGCTGAGCTTTTATTTTCTGAGAATTGGCAGAGGAAAATATCCGAGCTGCTGTTTTAGACCCGTAAGTGTTGAAACAGCACAAATCTGGCTCCAACCATGAAAGCAGATGTTGGGTAAGGTTCCTATTAACAGTCTGTAAAGAGGCCTGCACGCACAGGCCTAAATTGTCTCTGAACAATTACAGAGCCATTTGCAAATGTGTGCTTACAATCTGACAGCAGTGTAATTGCCGGGCAGATTGTTGACCTCTCTCGGGCGGTGCAGAAAGTCGCCTTTCTGAACTGTTGTGAACTCCACAGACCTGCCTGCTTTCTAAGAGGAGTTGGCCTAGCCGAAGTCGACAATCTGGATGACACTCGTGGCCACTCAATTTAAGGAGCTAAATATTTAGCGATGGAGGTTATTGTCTCCTTCCCCCCCCACTTTTTTTTAGTGGTGTATTTTATGACATCTATGTCCAAGGTTCTAGTTAAACATCCTTGGGTTAAAAGGAGCAGACGTCTAGAAAGTCTGGCTCAAATAAAAGAAAGTTATTGGTAGAGTGCTGATTCCAGGGAATCCACACAAGTTGGGCTCTAGAAGCATAGCACTGGGCAGTGACCTCAACAGCAAAAGGTCGTGAAACTTCTTCACTTTGCCTCCTGTTACATTGTGACAATAACTATCTGTATGGGTTGATTGATGTGGACATAGAAAATCAACAGAAGCTCATTGATTCGGTCCTCAGTTCCTTGGCAAAAGCTTCATTGGGCCTGGCTTGGGTCACCTATGCACACATATCCCTGAGTCACCTGCGTTACCAGGCTGTGGGGTTAGAGCATTTCTCAAGTCAGTGAGGTAGACAGCTCAAAATATCTATTCTCTCCTGTCCCTACAATCTGTAAAGTCTGAGGATTCTGCCATCCAGAAAGCTCAACTCTCTCCTTTGCATCCCCACAGCCTTGGCAAGCAGGTGGTTAAGACCCCTCTGTCTGCAGTCAGAAGGCCTGGGTTAGAATCCCAGCTCCAACATCAACCTATTCATGGACCTTAAGCAAGTTACTCTTCCTCCACAGGCCTCGCCCTCAGTGTCCTCTTCTGTAATGTGGGAGAAATACCCCTAAATACGATGAGAGAGAAACACCGATCAGCTACTCCCTGCACACCCCACACCGGGGATATTCCTGTAACCACAGCACATGCCCCTGACCGGAATGGAACCTGGGACCCTTGAGTCCGCAGGCTGACGCTCTATCCACTGAACCAAACCGGTTTAGGCAGAAATACATTTTTTGTTTAGGAATGTGAAGGAGGTTAAAGGAGCTAATATATGTGACCCCTTTAAGCATGCCCATATGCTCAGAGCAGTGCCTGGGAAATAGGAAGGGCTGAGTTACATGTTAGCAAGTAGCTATGACATTATTATAATTATAATTGTGGCATTTGTTATAGCAATAATAATAATCACTGTCATTTCTCCAGTTCAGAGCATCATCATTTTCCTATGCACAGGTTCCTGATCTCTCTTAGTTGACAGTAATATTTCTCACAGCCCATCCAGGCCAAAGAAACACCTAATTTTTTTGTTAATATTATATTCAAACAATTTAATGAGTGTTTATGTCCTACTAATGTGATAGCCCTTTGAAAATATACTGCATGTACATTGAAAGAAAAAAATACGTATTTACTTCAGTCTTAAATAACTGCAATTTCCCATTAGTTGGGCACCCCAGTTGGGCACACAGATAATGGAAGATTCAGATACAGTAACGTGATAGGGACCAATACACAGTCAAAGAGAGGCGGGACACCTGCACAGATTTGGGACTCAGGGAAGACATCCCAGAGGAGATGGTGGTTAAGCGGAGCCTTGATGGATAAGGAGATGCCATCCCAGGTAAGTAGGATGGTGGTGGTGATAATGGGGACTATTACACACCTGCTTCTTTGCTTTCATTATTTTATTTAACCTGTACAACAAATCTCAACAAATAGTGAGTACTATTATTATTCCCATTTTTAGATGGGAAAATCTGAGGATCAGAGAAGTTAAATATTTTCCCATAGTTACACAGCAGGGCCACATGTATGCATTTCAAAGTCCATATTCTTTCTACTATATTGACTTATTCCAAAATCAGGCTCATTTCATAGGCACAGAGGCAAGACTAGAAGATGAAGTGTATGTTTCCTGGAATCACTATGGGTGCGAGGAAAAACAATTCACACCCTCATCATGTCCTCCAGCTTATTCAGCTGGTGTTGCACACAGTGAAATGAGTCATTAGCTAGGGTGATTTTAATTAAAATGGACCATACCAATTAATAATTTAAAGTGCTGGCATACTTGTTAATTTAACAACTTTGTGCATAGTGCCAACTTTCCAGTTGAAGAACTGAGATGGAAAAATATCCCTCCATCCCTTAGACAAGATGATTAAATATAATTCAAGTCTTTTTCTTGTTTCCAGTTGGCTTCTTATATGAGAATAGCACAAGGTTTTGATAAAATCTCTGGAATGCTCATCCCAGGTCCAGCTGTCTTACATAAGGTCCTTAATGGGCTCTGTGTGCATCTTCCCTTCAGGATTCTTGATTGCCCTCCCATCACCCCTCAGCAACTTCCCTCTGCTTCCCACTATTGAACACTATTCAGATTTTAAGAGTCAACCCCTCTATGCTCACTTCTCCAATCATCCCTACTTTATAGCATGGACACTGCTCCATTGCACCCCTCTACCTGTTTAATATATGTACAATTTTGTGTTTATTCCAGCCTCAGCCCTGGAAGGGACAGATCCACAAACCATGAGACTCCTTAGTCTGACTTCCCCTGACCTGTGGTGAATGGGCCAGGGATCAGTGGTCAACCCAATAAACTAGATGCCAGTAATATATGACTTGTGTGGTCCACTTAAATAATTGAGCTCAGCCTATTAAATTTTCCAAAGAATTTGAACTATACTAGAAGATAATATGTGTTTGGAAACTATTTTGGCCAAGGGCATGCTGATGAGGAACTCAAGAAGTCAGAGTTTCAAGGTTAGTCAGCCAATAATTGGTGAAAGTGTGTCTTTGAACTAGGTACTAGGTATGTTAAAGATTCTACCAGATATAACTGGAAGAAGAAGAAATATTTCCTGAAGCAACTTAAGGTCTCATATTCAAGTCCATACATTTTTATTTTATTGGTGTAGCCTTAGTCTAGTACTCCCTTGACTTTAACTTTCCTCATTTTTCATTTTATATTTTTAAGACTTTATTCCTTACTTCATCATGATTGTCAATAGCACTTCAGTTTCCTTTCTTTCTCTTTCATTTATTTCCCGTGTGAATCTTGAAGTTTCCCTTCTGCTTATTTTGTTCTGCTTTCTTAATTCATTTGTGTCTCTATTACTTTGTGAACAGATTCTGCTCTGGGCTCATTTCATCTCCTTCCACCAGCCTGGAGTTCTTCTTCTAAATCTCCTACATCCCAAGGAGCTCATAAAGCAACCTGAGACATAACCTACAGGTGTGTTATTTTTTTTCTGACTCTAAATCTGTATGGCTTAACATCAGATCAAATAATAAATTGATGATAGTTTTTGCTAGAACTCCTAACCTGTTGTAAACACATATCAATGGACTTAGCCCCCTGTAGTTAATTGAATAGTGGCCCCCAAAAGATATGTCCAATTCCAAGCTCATAGTACCTGTGAATGGGACTTTATGTGGAAGTAGGTTCTTCATAGATGTAATTATGTATCCTAAGGAGATATCATGCTGGATTCACTGTGGGCTGTATATCCAATGACAGGTGTTCTTATACAAGAAAGGAGAAGGATATTTGAGACACACAGACACAGAGACACAGGGAAGAAGGCCATGTGAAAAGAGAGGAAAAGATTTGAACGATGCTGCCACAAGCCAAGGAATACCAGGAGCCACCAGACCTGGAAGAGGCAACTCCTTCTGTAGAGACTTCAGGAGAAGTGTGACCCTGGCAACACATTGATTTTGGACTTTTGTTGGAGAATAAATTTTTTCAGTTTATTTAAAAAATATTTTTATTGATTTCTGAGAGGAAGGAAAGGGAGAGAGATAGAAACATCAATGGTGAGAGAGAATAATTGATTGACTGTCTCCTGCATGTCCCCCATTGGGATGGAGTCTGCAACCAGGCATGTGCTTTGACAGGAACCGAACTGTGACCTCCTGGCTCATAGGTTGATACTCAACCACTGAACCATGCCGGCTTGGTAAATTCCTGTAGTTTAAAGCCACCAAATCTTCAGTAATTTGTGGCACCAGCCCTAGGAAAAACTAATTCCCCTCACTTCTGAAACCACCTCTCATTTAAGGAACAGCTCTTCCTCCTATCTCAGGATTAAGATGGGAACACTGCACTGTTGACTGCCCAGGGATTGACAACCAGCCCAAGCTCAGTTCATCATAGTTCTTACCTCAGTGGTTGCCTCAAATTTAGAACAAGCAGACCAGAGTCTGTCTGCCTGCTCCCTGGAGAACATCCTTGGGTGTTCTCACTAACTAGCTTAGTTGCCATATTGTAAGTCCCATGAGGGTAGGGGCTGCTCTTTGCTGGCACTCCCAGGGCCTGACATTGTCTGGCATGCAAAATTTCCCAATGTTCTGATCTCAGTAGTTCAACCCAGAAATCTGAGTTGTCCTTGATGCTCACCTTTGCCCTCTATAGCAGATACATCGCATTGAGATCTAGTCCATTTCCAACAGCAATTCTTATATCTGTTTCTGAAGAACTTTTCTAAATCCATAGTAGGTAGGTGGGAGATGATCCCAGAACAGCCCTTAACTAATGACTAGTGGAATTTGGTATGTCAATAGCACAGTTTCTTTGCCCCTCAGGTGAAATAAATTTTTTTCAGATGAAATAATTGTAAGGCACACTTTTTAACTACTTTCAGTTATCCATGATGAAAGCTGTCTTAATACCTCACTTTTTAGAGACTGCCTGTCCCACTCCCATACCAATGTGCCCATGTATTCCAATACCTTACTTTGTCTCAGAGTTTGTTTCCATATAAACCCAAACTAAGATACTCTTATATTCAAACTATCACCAAATTATATTGAATTTATCTTCTGAATATCTGTCAAATCTAGTTCTTCCTATCTCTGCTGACATGAACTTAGTTTAAGTCATCATAGACTTCTGCAAAATATACATATATCTGGTAACTATTGTTCTTAATAATTTTCCTCTACAGCTATAGTTATTTTTCCAACATTTATATATGATCATATTTCTTTGAGACATCTTTTTTAAAAATATATTTTATTGATATTTTACAGAGAGGAAGGGAGAGAGATAGAGAGCTAGAAACGTCGATGAGAGAGAAACATCGACCAGTCGCCTCTTGCACACCCCCCCACCGGGGATGTGCCCACAACCAATGTACATGCCCTTGACTGGAATTGAACCCTGGACCTTTCAGTCCGCAGACCGATGCTCTACCACTGAGCCAAACCGGTTTCGGCTCTTTGAGACATCTTGATGGCTTCCCATTGTTTTTATTTTTAATTTTTAAATATGTTTATTATTTCAGAGAGGAAGAAATAAGTAGAGAGAGCCAGAAACATCAATGAAGAGAGAGAATCATTGATTGGCTGCCTTCTGCATGCCCCAAATGGGATTGAGCCTGCAACCCAGGCATGTGCCCTTGACAGGAATAGAACCTGGAACCCTTCAGTCTACAGGCTGATGCTCTATCCACTGAGCCAAACAAGCGAGGGCTCATGTCTCAATTTTACCCTAGCCACTTATTCCCATGCTTGTAATAAAGTAGATGCTCAACAGATATTAAATGAAAGAATAAAACTAAATAAAAAGGCAGCTATTTTTCATCATAGAGCCAATTCACTGGGCTGAGAAGAAATTCAGTCCCTTCCCATTAGCCTACCTGACAAATGTCAGCCTAAAGTGACCAACCTTGTTGTTAGTCATCTCCCGCTTACTGAATAAGGTGATAAAGTGCCCCAACGAGAGTGACATGAATGAGCAGCCCTTATCTTTAACTATAATTTTGCTTTGTAACGAATTTCCATGCCTAGCTGTCTTGATGAGCTAATAGAGATAAGAATTCATCTGCAGTTCATACGCAAGTCTCCCCTTTTCTGTGTTTGGGGCCCATGCCCCTTCACATCTAGAATAACTTGACTTAAATCCCCATTGTAATTCCAGGGGGATTTTATCTCTTCTAATCAACTCTGGTTGAATTTCTCGCTTCAATAAATTTTAGTTCTGCATTCTGTATTTTGAAGTCTTCCCCCATCCCTTAACCCAAGTGCCAACCCAAATCCAGGACAGAACCTGCTTCTGATTTTTCCCAAGACTGCCTTTCATATAAATCTCTGAGTGACTTTAGTTGGAGACATAGGGGTGTCAGCCAGGTTAACTTACTTTGAAGCATGAGAGAGCAAAACAAAATTTAAATATTGTGCCTTCTAATTTTTACAAGGTTCTGTCCATTTCTGCCAAATCTGGTTCCAGGCTGATGCTATATTCCTCAATGCTCTTGCCCTTGTCTTTCTCTTCACTCTTTGCTTGCACTACCAAAGTGGCACTCATTTATTTGTAGAAGAGTTGTCTCCACCTATTTGACTCCTTACCTCTCGTGCCCACTAGGACTCACCTTCCATATCCAATAAGCCTTGCAGTGACATTTTCTAAATAAGAAGAATTTATCTACACATGGTACATTGATTCCAATCTTACTTTTCCTTACTCCACTGGGTCTTTTCATTTTTGTTTTTGTTTTTTTAATGAAATGACAGTGTCAAGTGAGGACAACCTTGTAGCAAAACCCATGGGTGCTAGATTGAAAAAAACAAAACAAACACCACCAAAAACCCTACACTTATGAAAAACACATTTTGTATGTCAATTTATTGATCTTAAAGGAGATAGATGATCCTGAGAAATGGTGATGGGAGTGAATGATAAGAACAGAAGTTGAACTTGACATAAGAAACTGTATTTGAGGAGTGGGCAGGGGAAGATATGGATAGGCAGTAAGGATCAGGCTAGAGAGCAAAGCATGTAGGTGAAAGAGGGTAGGAAGTGAATAATTTATATTAAAGGAGTGTTCAGGACAACTTTTGGAAGTGGGGTGGTGAGAGGAATAACTTTGAGACAAATAAAGATATCATTGGGTCACCAGCCAGTGGAAGTGGGCATTGGCCCTGGTATTGCCCATTAACATATAGGTGAACTTGAAGACATAAATCAATCTTTATGAATTTCAGGTTCCTTATGTGTAAAGCAGATTTGAACTAGTTGGTCTCTAAACAACTTCTACTTCTGAAATCTCTACTCTGGACTTTTTCGAGACGTATTTGAACATATAGTAGTACTAGTATTTAAGCAGTTTTGCTTAATGTTTTACAAAAGAAAAATCCGAGGAAAAGAAAAGAATTGCCTATTTGTCTACTGTTTGAAGCATGTGGAGAGTTCATTTTGTGAAAATACCTTTTTGGGGAGATTAATTAAAAATTCTGACACTCAAAGCAGGGATTTGGGGCAGGACTGTACAAGTACAGAACTCTGGGTAAAATTAGACAGGCATTTAAACATGGAACCTGATTAGGTATATAGTTAGGCATTAAGAAGGGGGCATTTGGAGCCAATATTCCAAACCCGAGTGCTTGGTTAGCTTTGTGTGTTTTGTTTGAATTATTGCATGTTTAATAGGATTTAGCTACAGTGCCTCTGCTTAACAATCCGTTTCCTTGGCAATGCAATCCTCAGAGGGGCAAAGGCCATATGGAAAACATGGGCCATTTGTAATTTAGTAACTGAGATGAAAGGAATAGAATTTAATTCAATGTACATCTTTGTATCCCCCATACACACACAGTAAGAAAAATAGTGATTAATATATGGCAGGCATTTAATAAATGAAAAGTACTATAATTATAACAAATACACAATATGTCTTGTATTATAGATGCCCAAACATTCTTTTTCAAAAAAATTATTAGACTAAATAACTACTCTTCTCAGTAGTTTCATTGGCATCATCCTTGATTCTGCTTATGTTCTCCTCCTGCATTCACCTGCAGTCCATACATAAGTCTTATTCATTCAGCATCCAATTCAGACCCCAAATTCACCCATTTCTCCCCATTTCCCCTGTGACACCCGGACTCAGCTGCCTCCCACTGAGATCAGCCTTCCAACAGTCCTCCCCCTCATTCCTACTCTAGCCTCCGTCCTTCAGTCAACACCTAGAATGATCTTTTGAAAACATGGGTAATATCCTATCACTTCATGGCTTAAAACCCTCTAGTACCTTTCAATTGTACCTATAATAAGATTCACCTTTCTTTCCTGGCTGGCTGATGAAATCAGCACATTCTGGACCCTGCCTACCCCTGACCCCTCTCACTCTGGGTCACTTCTCTGGTTTCATTCATAAGCTGAAATACATATGATCTTCCTTCTCTTCCTAAAATATTTCAAGATCATCTCCAGGATAAAGCTTCTGTACAAGCTGTCCCTTCTCCCTGGATTTTCATGGCTGGCAGTAGTTTTATTATAAATTCTCAATATACTTCTCTTTTCTGGCAGTAGTTTTATTATAAATTCTCAATATACTTCTCTTTTCTACCACAGGCCACTCTCTGTTACACACCCATATTTTCATTTTCTGCACACCACTTCTGTATATATTTTTATATTTTTATCTGCTTGTTTATCCCCCCCCCCTTTCCCATTAAAACATAAGTTCTGAGAGTATGGGGATCCTTTATCATACTTTATTTTCTGCCAGGAATGTAATAAATAGGTCTTGAATAGATAAATGAATTAATTTTATTGAAAATGAAATGGTCAAGTCATTTTGCCACAGAGAAGGAGGTCAATGCAATAATGAAATTATATCAATGATTAGGCAAAATAAAATATTTCCAAACACTTCAATATATTTTAATATTGACAATTTCTTTCACTAAAAGATAATTTTGTAATTGTGTATGCATTCTAATTGTTTTATAAGTATTAATGTTTTTCTTTTCTTAATGTCTAATTTAATCCAGCTAATTATCCCAGCTCTGTATGTGCATACATTAGGAAAAAATGGGGACATCTTAAACACCCAACAACTTGTGAACAATTATTTTTATTTTTAAAAATCCTTAATTGTTGAAGTCTTACATGTGTCTCCTTTATTGTAAACCATTTAAACAAATTATAGTAAATGATAGAAAAGTATATGCTTTTGTCAAATAATTTTATTCATATTTCTCCATTTAGAAGAATAGCCACAAAAGTATTTAAAATTCTCTTATTGGGAAGGAGGTTGGGATTATGACTATCCTTTAAATCAAAAACCTTGAGTGGCTATAATATAAGCAAGGTTTGAGTAGAATGAGAGTTTTTTCCCTCCAGATAAAACAAAAACAAACTAATCCCCACGTTTATAAAAGATGAAAAATAAAAATTTTAAATTCTGAAACTAGGACTTTCAGCTGCAGGATTCAGCTGGGGTGAGGAGATAAAGGTAATCCTTGGAGCATCTTTGGCAGGCATTGGCTAAGCTGATGGCTAAGCATGCCTGCAGCACCATGATGGAATATTGATGACTTCGAGACCTTCTTCCCTTTCATTCTCTCTCCTGCACCACTGCCTGCATGCTCTACTATAGCTTCCTTCAACACCCCCGCCCCCAGTCTATTATATTCAAGTACCTGCCTTACACTTAGAGAAGTTTGAGGAAGTTTTCAAATATAAGGGAGGTCTGTGACCGCTCCCTGTCTCGGGCATTAATTCTTATCAACTAATTTACATGGGGGCTGAACCATGTCCTGGGAAAGTAAATTGAAACTTGCCAACAATGGGGTCCAGCAATGTGCTGGCATGTCAGAGCTTGGTGGGGGACCCCACTGCAAGCAAGCTGCCGGGAGAACCACAGGGCCCCTGGAAGAAAATCAGCCTGGAAGGAAGAAATTCTGGACTAGCAGACTGAGACTGGACAAAAGCACCAGGAGTTCTTTGGAATTTCGGAAAAGGGGGATCATGGTACAAGATGAACAGCGCTGCCTGGTTTCCAGCTGCCGGTTCAGCAGCGCCCAGCGTGTGCAGCCTCAGAGGAGAAACACGTGCCCTCAGAGAGCTGAGGGTGCGAACCCTGCAGGGTTCCGAAGTGCTTGCCCCTCACTTGTCTTAAACAAGGTTGATGTATATCTATTCCAAGACCATCCCCTAAGGCTAGTTCACCAAGATTGGGGAGGGATGGGGGAAGGGAGGGAGGGAGGAAGTACCTTGCAATCATGCAAAATGTCAAGGCCACTGGACAGTCACAAGCATCCTGAACTGAAGATACGGGTGTAAGTTATGGCCAATTATTTAAAAACAAATAATCGGTAATTTTTTTTAAAACAAATTATTTGAAAACAAATTATTGTAACTAAATAAGAGTCTGAGACTTCACATGCAGAAGACACTTGCTTCTCGTTCCAGAGATTTTTAATATGAGACTAAAAGCAGGTCCTTTGGTGGGATACGTAGATGTTGAAAACCTTCATTCCTCTTCCCACATGGGTGAGGCAACTCTTTCCCTGTAGCCTCCTCTTCCACCAACTCCTACTGGAAACAGGTGGGTCTAAAAGGACCCACATAACAATGGAATGAACAAGTGTGTGCATTTACTGGTCTAAAAGGACCCACATAACAATGGAATGAACAAGTGTGTGTATTTACTGAGCTCTTTCAAACTGCTTAGCTGTCCTGGTAATGCTATGTGTGAGACTGGAACAGTCGTGCCGTGTGAGTAAGGTGGCTTGGTGACATTCAAGGCTTGCCTCAAAACACAGGCTGCTGCCTTGCTGGCTAAGTGACTGAGCATTGACCTATGAACTAGGAGATCACGGTTCTGACACAAGTCTGGGTTGCAGGCTTGATCCCCAGTGGGGAGTGTTCAGGAGGCAGTCAATCAATGATTCTCTGTCATCATTAATGTTTCTATCTCTCTCTCCCTCTCCCTTTCTTTTGAAATCAATAACATATATATTAAAAGAACACAGGGATACTTAAGCAAGGATAACTATAGCAGAACCTATTTTCCAGTTCTACCTACGTCAAATTTCCCATGAAAGAGGAGCGAGATCAGGTACATTACAGTAGGACTCTACAGTAGCTATGTTTTCAACATGCCCGGCATATTTTCCTATCTCCTTAGGCCAACTGTCATGAATGAACTTCCTGTCTACAGTGTCTACACCATTATTTCTTGCTTAAGATAGCCTTAATTGGGTTTCCATCCCTTGCAAGGGACCCTAACTTCAAATGTATTAACTACCAACATCTTTGACTTTTCCCAATCACTCCTATTGGGGTTCCTTTCATAGATCCCAGTGCTATTTTTCCTGCCAAGGCAGCAAAATTATAGAAATTTTAAAGAACATTATGAAAGTAGGGGATACGCAATACTAGGCAATATTAAGTTCAGAAGACCCTTATGAGTAATGCTAAGAAAAAACACTAAGCAGATGACAAAGTGGGAATATACTGCCAAGCATTCTATCCTTTCCTGTCCCTCTGCAGGCAATCTGATAAAATTCATTAATTTTGCCTCCCAGCTAAGAACACATCAGGAGATGAGCTTGATGAACTTTTTCATTAAGGCCATCCATGTTTGTAGGGCAGGCAGTGCTTAAATTAACGCTCATGCTCTGCTAGTTGGGAGGAAATAAAGTTGTGTTTCTGGGACCAAGCTCATTAAATAAATTCTCTTGGCTACAAGAACTCAGACCCCAGGGAGAGCTAAAAATAAACAAATTAGATTATCGTGATCGACTCGCATTTTGCAGTCCATTTTTCTATACTATAGACTTTCCCTCTCCAGCTCTGCAGTTGAAGCTTGGCTATGTTGAAGAGAAATGAACTATGCTGTCTATTATTTATTTCTCAATTTATCCTCAGTTACTCGAAGGTTTGATCAATAAAAATTAAATCATTAAGGAGCCAACATATTTTAAAAAGCAATACCAAAACACGTGGGTTATAGAATTCTGTTGTCAGGTTTAAAGGCCAAAGGAGAGAATGCACCCCCTCCCTCGGCATTTCATTTACATACCGCCTGCGGCTGCTCTGGCTCTACTTGGATTGAGTTCAATATTACCTCAGAGACAATCACTGGACTTGCAAAATATTGACTCTTGACCCTTTAGTAGAAAACGTTTGCTGAACCCTGATCTACATGTTTTTCCAGCATTTTCCTATTTAACCCTCTCAAAGACTGTCAGATTGGCTGATGCTATAGTATTTCCATTTCCACTTTACAAAAAAGAAATGGAGACCCAGAGAGGATTACCAGTAAGTAACTTCACCGAGTGAAGCTGGGCTCAAACTACTTCTAATGGTAAAAATTCATTATTCTTTCTTTTTTGTGTATGTTTTGTTGTTGTTGTTGTTGTATTTTTAACAAAACCCACCCCACCAGTATAGCCATTCCCATGACGAGGAGACCACCAAAGCCACAGACCTGGTGGGGGTAAAGGACACGGGCTCCCTCAGTGGCTGCTGGTCCCATTCTAGTTTTGAATCTGCACTTTCTCTTCCCATTTTATCCCTGTTCCTGCCCCTTGGACTTGCTGAGTGCCCTTGGCTTCCCTGATAGGACTCTGCAGGCATTTCTCAGTCTACTTTCTTCTCCACCGGCCAACAGGAAGAGGGCGCCTTTACTTCTCCGCCTCTCAGCCCCACACTCTACGGAGGATACTCTCTGCCCACTCAGCATTCGGACTGTCCCTTTACCTCAAAGGATGCCCTGGTAAAAGCTCTCAGCCTGGGTCCTGGCAAGTCCAGTTTCAATCCCTGGTGGCACGAGCATATTTCATTGGGGGATTTGAAGATGTCCATTGGGGTGGACCCCAGACATTACAGAAAACAAAAAATCACTGCTCTCTCTTCAAAGTCCAGCACCACCTGTATATAATTGATGATCGAGAAAAGATGGTGGAGAAAAGTAGGGGAAAAAACCCTGATTTTGGAGTTAGGTAATTCTGGCCCCATCACGGCTGACCCCACGCCGATGTGGCCAAAGTTCTTCAATCCCGTGAGACTCCACATTCTCATCTGCCAAAGGAGCACAAAGGTGCTACTCTGCAGGCTGTTGGAAGTGACGGGGACAATCAAAGTGAGCAGCCTCTGCAGGTTGCCCAGGACCAAACCAGAGAAGGTCGGACCTGCATTACCACCATTTGTCCACCATCCAGAACTGAAATATCATGGCTGACATGTACACATAAGGAACTGTCTGACATATAAATTGGGTCTCAAAAGAACTGTTGGCCCAGAAAGAAACTCACTACAGACTGATTCATTTGCCTTTCAGCATAACCATTATTGCTCGTCTCATTTTTGGTTCTTATATTTCCAGTAGGACATGGTCTCACTCATCTAGGGGACAGACCCAGAGATATGGAGCCATGGATCAGACTGTTGGACCTCAGAGGGAGGGTGGGGATAAAAGGGAGAGATCAACCAAAGGAATTTATGTGCGTACAAATGAGCCTAACCAGTGGTCACGGACAACAGGGGGATGAGGCATGAGTGGGGAGGGGTGGGGGATGGGAATGGGGGGATGAGGACAAATATGTGATATCTTAATCAATAAAGAAATTTTTAAAAATAAATAAATAAATTCATTTAAATGGTAACAACAACATTAACAAGTGAGCAGCCTCTAGACCCCTGACCAAGCAGGCACTGAGTAACCACTGTATTCTACCCCCATTCCAGGTCCTCACTGCAAGACTCCCGCCCATCAGATTTCTATTTCTAGAACAATGTGCCCACAGTGGCCTTTCTAAATCTCTCCAGTTTGATCACTGCACTTGTGATCAAATCGGTTGCTACTCAAAGCCTGGTCCCTGGGCAAGCAACATGGTCCTCACTCCAGAGCTTGGGAGATAGGCAGAACCTCAGACCCTTTGTAGAGTGGAATCTGCACTGCAAACACATTCCCAGGGATTCCTGCGCATGTTGGAGCCTGAGAAGCACAGCTCTGCCTCCTCATCTGCTGTCATTACCATCTGCAGTGCTTGTTCTCTAGTACATGCTATCTGGGGTATTAGATTTCTATGGCTGCTGTAACAAGTGATAACAGATTTGGTGGCTTTAAAACAGCACAGGTTTTATTCTCATGAACTTCTGGAGGCCAGAAGCCCAAGGGCAGTCTCCTGTGTTGAAACCAGAGTGTTGGCAAGACCTGGCTGCCTCCACGTGCTCCCAGGGAGAAGCAGTTCTGCTGCCTTTTCCAGCCCGTAGAGCAGCATCCCGTGGCAGTGGCACTCCTCTCCATCTTAGAAATGAGCAGCGCAGCCTCTTGCTTTAGTCCTCACACAGCTCTGTGCCTCTCCCTCTGCTGTATCCTGTGATTGTACTGAAGACCCAGCAGTCCATCCAGGGTTCTCTCTGGGATAGAATTTGAAGTTTCTCAACCTAATCACATGTGCAAGTCTCTTTTGCCATGTATGGCTATATTCACAGTTTCCAGGGGTTAGGATATGGATAATTTTGGGGGCCACTAGCCAGTCAGTCTATCACGCCTGGGTCTCTAATTTGGCACTTAGTAGGTCTTCAATAAAGGTTGATTGACATTTTTAAAATTTATTTGGTGGATGTCATACTTAGTATATGTCCACCTGGAGATGCGTTTATGGAGACAGGCAACTAAATAAATGACTGTAATTTGTCATAATTATTTATGAGCATATCCTTTAGGCTCACATGTTTTCAAATGAAAATGTAATTAACCTTCTAGGGTTCACAAAAGAGGTTAACTGAGTCTTGAAAAT
Organism: Vespertilio murinus; assembly: GCA_963924515.1. Lineage (NCBI taxonomy): Eukaryota > Metazoa > Chordata > Mammalia > Chiroptera > Vespertilionidae > Vespertilio > Vespertilio murinus. The sequence goes on from OZ004716.1 coordinate 19,102,859, forward strand.
GAATGGAAATGTGGCATGTGACTGAGATAGGGAGAGATAGTCTAAGCGGAGGGGGCAGCATCTGAATAGCACGGAGACACCAAAACATAGCCTATTCAGGGGGCTTTAGCATGAGGGGAAATGGAGTGTAAATGTGAAGCCAGGAGGTCAGAGGATGAAGCACAGAGAGTCCATAAAGATCATGGTAGCGAAGGTTTTGAGTGTTTCACTAAGGAAATTCTGGACATTGACATAACCAGGAAAGGTTATTTGCTAACAGTGTGGAGGCTGTTTTGTAAAAGCAAGGCACCACTAAATTACCGTTTCAGTTCCTGGTAGGTGTTTGATAAATATCTGCTCAATGTCTCTCATTTGTCCCATTATGCTTGAACTGCCATAGGAAAAGGGACCCAGAATAACAAGATGTTCTGTTCCAAGCAGATGCCACTCTGATCTGAGCTGGGGACACAGCTGCTCAGTAGTAATCAACATGCCAGTTGCTATTTCAATCCTTTTTAACTCCAGAGGGGACGCCAGGTATTAAATGGCGAGAGTGCTCTTGGCACAGCATGCCTGGAAGGCACCTCTATTCCCTCAATACAAGCTCAGTCTGTTCTCTGCTGGGCTCTTAGATTCAGAAGGTTTGTGTTGGTCTTAGTCAACTGCCTTTTGACTGGGCACCTCCAGGCAGTTCTGAGGTCAGCAAAATTAAGGAGCACCGGCCCAGCCACCTGAGCTGTCCTTCGGTTGTCAGATCAGAGGACCATCTGTTTCAACATAGGCAACCAACGATTTTCCTGGCTTGTCTAGAGATGCAGATGATGATGAAAACAATGACCATTTGATCACTTACTATGTGCCTAGTTCTTGCTTTCTCTGTTTCTAATACTATGGAGTATCACCCACACTAAGAGATTCATTTTATATTGCAATGCATTATGCATACATATGCTTGTAAACATTCCATCAAACCACCCTAAGTGCAAGCACTATGGCATCTTCTATTCCATTCTGCTCTGTTTTATTTTGTGTGTGTGTTTTTTTTAAATGTTGGTCATCATGCACAAAATTGACTTAGTTCAAGAGTAAAACGTGAGTATTATTTCTATTATCCTAGCAAAACAATAAAGGGTGAGGCGGATTAAGCAACATGCTCAAGACATCACAAATCTTAATCTACTGCAAACTCCATGCTCTTCCCATCATGTCATCTCTCATCCCAAACCAGAGTTTCTGCTATTGGGACAAATGCCTCAGTGAAATGATGACAACAACCACAGCAGTGACATCAAAAGCTTAGTGATAACAACCGCAGCAGTGACAGAAAGAATAATAATAGCTGACACCTTTTAAGCTCCGATGACACGGTAGCCATTGTGCTAAGTGGAAGTGTTCCGTGCCTACCTAATTTAAATGATGGAGAAATAGCAGGTCAGAGACAACATAATGAATGCAATGGAACGTGTACTGAATCAAGCACTGAAGGTTTTGCATTTGCTCAACACTCATCACTGCTCCCACTAATCGATTCCTGTCTCAGGTTACTCAGCTGTATTCTCAGGTTACTCAACTGTATACGGAGAAGATCAATGACTCACCTGACACCAGTTAATGACAACTGTCCCTCCCATTAGTTATATTAAGAATCAAAAGCACTAAAGCCCTTTGTAAACTATACAAATGTCAGTTCTTTACTTGTTTTACCTTTCTTGAAAGTCCCACTTTGCAAAGAGGTTGGAAAAATGCAAAGCCCTCAGCTTTGCCCTTTTATCAAAGAAGACAAATATGAAAGTCATAGTGTTCCCTGCTTCAGAAAAAGGACCAAACACAACAGGGCATTTTGCCAAAAAAAAAAAAGAAGAAGAAGAGAAGAAGAAGAAGAAGAAGAAGAGGAGGAGGAGGAGGAGAAGGAGAAGGAGGAGGAGGAGGAGGAGGAGGAGGAGGAGGAAGGGTAAAATAAATAAAGAGAAAAAGAACTTGCTTCTTTCCAAGGTAACAGTGATCTCTTGGCTAACATGTACCTTTCAAGCAGGGGCTTGTTACTTCCATGCCTCTTGGGATGTCTATCCCTTAACTACTATGCCACACAGGCCCTGGTGATAAATTCTGGGACTTAATTTTGGCTGCAGCCTGTAGCAGCTCATAGAATGTAGTATATTTGCCATCTCACTAGTCCCTCCAAGTCTCAGCTTCCAAAGCTATAAATTGAGAAAATGGTGGTCTCTTCTTCCTGGCATAGTTGTGAGGATCAGCACCTTAATAGGACATATGTGATCATGTCATCACTGTCTGAGACTCAGTTTCCCCATCTCAGGGCTGTTGTGATGATGTCAGGATGGGCTGTGTACGGGGTCCCTAACACTGTTCATGGCAGTAAGAGTGGCTCAATATCTCCTATCCCTCTTGGCTGGGAAAAAGGGAATCCTTTTGCTTATTCTTGGGGCTCTCTCTGTGCCAAATGATTTGCTTTGCACATAGTGGGCTCTTGGTTAGTATTTATGAAGAGAATAACACAATTTGAGGAGCAAGTTAACCAATATTCCAGAGGAGTGAGGGGCCCAGGCCACACCAAATCTCCTAAAGTAGGCTCCAGGAGAGGAAAAAATGTCACAGGAAGTCAACTTGCTGCTGGTGATGAGTATTCAGGAGACAAGAAGGCAGGGCACTGCAACCAGGGTTTGAAAGGTTAAGACTCACCTCAGGTCTCCCTGAATTCATTCATTCATTCATTCATTCACTATGAGACCTTTCTTTTCCTTCTCTGAGCTTATTAAACCCAAGGAGAAGTTTCATCTTTATCATCACCCTCTGAAACATCACCTTGGCCAGCCTCAAAGGCCTTCACTTCAGCCTTCCAAAGAACCAGTCATGAGGACTGGCACTCTTGCCAGACAGACTGCAGAGCAACAAGCAGGGCCAGAGCTAATGCAGCATTTCCTCTGGCACAGCTGTCTGCACTCTAGCCCCCTTCTTCTCACCCTTGCTGTGCATCTAAAGGAAAGTCACTTTACCTCTCTGGGTAGAAGATGGTATGCATGCTTGTTAATATGTAAATATGACACAGCTGTGGAAAAGAAAGGGAAAAAAAACAAATAACGTTCTCATGAAGTGACTAGTGTTATTTAATGTCACGCAATGTGCCCAAGGACTAAATCTTGTGTGTGTGTGTGTGTGTGTGTGTGTGTGTGTGTGTGTTCCACACTTTGGGAAAACCTGCTGTAAGGTAAGCCACCGTAGGGGCAAGACTAGAGTCAGGAGAGTGAGACACTCCCCTCGAGATGCAAGATTTAAGGGGATGACCCAAAAGTGATCTAGGTAAATAACATTCTACGGCGTGATTTCTAGAAATTGAAATGAATGAGAAAATCCATAACTGGAACATCAATATGTTAATAAAGATAGGATCCACCCCTGTGTTTGCACAACTCAGTCTGGCTTGCCTCATCCTAATCCTGAAACTATAGGTTGTGTTTGTTCTTGATACGTATGGCAGTAGTAGTACTTTTCACATCTAGAGAGTACTCTTCAATTCCCAAGACATTAGCATCCTTCATCTGCCTTCATCTGCCCTGTGGCCTCCTGCTCTGCCCCACCAATGCAGAGCCCTCTTTGCACCCACTGAAAGGTCACTTCTAGAAGTTGGAAGGGAAACAGCTCTTTAATTTAGACTCTTGATTTCCTACTAAATTCACTCACACTCATTCACTGTAACAGGTTTCTACTGGTTGATTTCTTGTCTTTCTTATGTATGAAAGGAGCTGAAGGTCTAAAAATCATTGTCCAGATGGAAAGAGGAAAGGAAAGAAAAGCAAATGTTCAGACCGAAGTAAAGAGGAAATACCACACTGCCCTGGAGAAGGAGAAAGCACCGGTCTAGGTCCCAGACTTCTTCCTTGTTCAGCTCCCGCATCTGCCCTGGGTGTCCCTCCAAACACCACCTCGCTTTCTCTTTAAGCTCATTGTTATAGGTTTTCATTTCCTTTCAAGGAGATAGATGTAATGAAAGAGCCACACCCACTTTCACAGTAAGTCTCATTAGCTCACCCAAGCATTTTTCATGGCTTCTTGTCCTTTTTGGTGTGAAATTGCCCCTCTCCCAATCAAGAGGTAAAAATGAATTATGGAATTTGTAAAATGTGCCAAATAAGTATCCCTCACTGCTTCCTCTGTTTATGCAAATCAGCCCTGGGCATGGACAGATGCACTTGTGCAGACTCCACAGCACAGAATCCTTGGGACTGTTCTGTGCTTCCTGAGCTTTGAACAGAGTGACAACACACACCAATGAGCATTCTTCAGCTCTGAGAGACTGTGGTTCTCATGACCAAGGACTGGCGGCATGGTCAGGGATTGAGAAGTATTACTGTTTGAAGAAGATTGTCTGGGGATTGGTGCTTCAGACAAAGGGTATATAAATTCCAGTTATGCCACTTATTTAATGCCGTGTGGTGTTGGGCAAGAAACTTAGTCTCTCTGGGTCATTTAAACTCAAAATGTTTAGAGTGGGAATAATGTCTTCCTGGCAGGAGTTCTGGGAGAATGAAATACGGTAGTGTAGATATGAAAGGGAAATGAATTGTGCTCCACAAACTGGGTGTAAGAAATGTCACATTTGTTTCTCGGAATAAAATTGGGCCTGCTAACCAGCCTTCTGCATCTCAACAACAAACAAGAAAGTAAAAACAGAGGGAAAATCTATGGTGATCCCTCTCCCCAGTAGGATGACAGAAACACAAAGATCAGATTCCCCTCAACTTGTGAAAGCCCTAGAGGTCTGCCAAAGGGCAGAGCATCCACTGGGGAGGCTCCTGGTCCTTGCTGATATGCGCTGGGAGGAGGAGTTCTTGATTGCTTTCACCGCATGGCTGAGAGCAAGGGCTTTGCAGAGGCTGAAGGTCCTGGTGCCTGGAGCTCAGCCTCTTTATGAGCTTCCTCCCCACAGCCACTTTCTCTGATGCCTGTCCCCTCTCTGGTGCCCAGTGAGGACATAGGATGAAGGACCCATCGCACCTCCCTCCCTCCCTCCCTCCCTCCCTCCCTCCCTCCCTCCCTCCCTTCCTTCCTTCCTTCCTTCCTTTTTTCCCTTCCTTCCTTCCTTCCTTGCTTCCTTCCTTCCTTTCCCGAAAAGGAGCCTTGGCCTCTCAGAGCCAATCAAAGCACTGAACTCTGGGGAGTGAAAAGCAGGGGTAAAAGTGCCCCCCAGAAGATCCCTGGGGACTAGGGTGACTGCGGGTATGGGTTTGGAACCAGCCCATGTGGTCGACCTCAGGTGTTTCACTTCCTTAGTGAGGTGCACCTCAGTTTCTCGTAAACAGAAATAAAACAAAGATAAAAGTACACTTTCTACCTCGAAGGATATCGTGTCAATTAAGGAAATGATATATATAAAAACATCATATACCACACAGCTATTCATTTAACAAAAACAACTTCTTTCTTCTCCCATTAATAGAGCTGAGAGGGAAGATGTATGCTGGAATATATATTTTCTTAAAATATGTAAGTATGAAAGCAATACATATTATTGGTAGAAAAATTATAAAGTACAGATCTGCATAAAGAATAAAATTTTCAGGATATTCATAAAGTCACCAATCAGAGGTAAATCACCATTAAAACCTTCCTTGGTATTTTCAGATTTTACATCAATTACAAATGCACACATGTAGGTAGCACTTATCCATGCTCCTCAACCTGCTTAAAATATCCTGGTCTTGATAATATTTTCAAAGGCCCTCTGGTTTTCAATTGTATGGCTATGGAAAACAAATTTCTTATCCTGTCTCCTGTTGTTAGAACTTTAGGTTTAGACTACTATAACTAATGCTGCAGTAAAAATGCTTAGAGCTCAAATACTTGCACGTCTTTAATTATTTCTTTAATATATCTTTCTGAAAGGGAATTGCTGAGTCAAACATTTATATCTTCTAAAGGCTTTTGTTTCACTTGCAGAAATTCTCCTCAAATGCTTGTACCACTTCCAAAAACACTCCATACAGAGCCTTTGTCCTAGGCCTACAATTGCGCTGGATTGTAGTATCAAAGACACACACAGCAACACACAAACACATTCTCACATACTTTTCAAATTTACTTGCAAAAGAAAGGAGGTCAGTATTTAAGTTTGTGTTTATTTCAGCCTACATTTTCAGATGCTTCTTGCTTACCAACTGGAACATTCTTAAATTGCCGCCCTGCCCAGATGAGCTCTCTTGTGCCTTTTCTATGAATAGGAATGGTCTAGTCACTTGAGCTGTGTCTCTCTGAAAAATGACTTTTACTTCTGAGCATATGCCTTCCCATGAAATCCCAGGTTAATCCCCAGATGTCCAAAATTATATATGGGAAAGTCTTTAAAAGATTATATAGCCCACCTATTTGCAATACTCTTCTTGTGGGAATAATTTTGCTTTGTACACAATTAGATAAATTGACCTGGAACCCTAGAATCTTTTTATTAAAAATAATTAAGCCTTCATCAAACTCTAGGGTGTTAACTGAAGTCAGTGAGAGCTGCTGCTCAAACTGTCTTGATTAATAGATTTCCTCTGAGTTTCATTTCTGGGGCAAGACTGTGGAAAGCCAAGTTACTCTTGAATGTTCCCCTGGCTTGTATTTCCTGTAGAATATTGGTATTCTGATAAACACCTTTGTCTTAGGCTAACATGTTATTTCTTCAAACCATGGCTGAAGCTTCAAAATACTACCTTTGCTCTGTCTCTTTTCTCACAATAAGTGGAACTCTTTTCTGCTCTATCCTAAAACTTGTACTTTTCTCCTCATTCCTGCTAAATCAGTGTCCGATTTATTCATGTTCAGGAGCTGAAGCTCTAATATAAACTGTTTCCTTTCCTCTCTTGCCACCTCCTTTGAGCATGAACTCAATGCCTGTTCTTATTCCCATGTAAACAAATAAGACACGACCCTGGCCTTCTAGAATGAGATATAGCAACAGGCACACAGAGACAAGACTATACTGATTTCTATACTAAGCACTCTCCATTTCCCTATTTTTGGAACTTTAAAATACCTTCTTAGTTGACCACCTCCACTAACTTTCCGGGATACGTTCAGTAGACTGTGACCAGCTCAGCAAATGTTTCCTTTGCTACTTTAGTTGTGACACCCTAATGCAAAAAGCAAAGGGAAGACCATAGTGGGCCTTAGTCACCTTTTCTGGTTGCCCAGCATCTCAATCCTCTGCCCGTGTCTGGGGGATGCCCCATGTTGAACCCAAGTCCCACGCTAGAACCCATTGACAAGATGTTGCTTTGCCAGTTAGGATGTAGGCTCATGGTCCAAGCTCCACTAATCAGATTCACACCCAACCTGGGCTTTGCAGCAAGGTAGCAGAGAATTGATTCTGGTGATGGGTGGCTGGAGCAGTAGTAGTGTGTCAGGATTTTAGTAACAACAGGGCAGTGGAGTAGCAATGGTACTCACTGTCTGCTCTTGGTGGTGGAGCACAAGCTGAAGTGTTTCATGTTTACTAGCAGTGGTGACAGCAGTGTCCTCACCTCAAGGGTTTCATGCATAATTTTGCTGGTGTCTTAGCTGCTTCCCAGCCTCCATGGTTTCTGCAGGACAGCAGAGCCTAGCTCTTTAATCTTCCCAGGGCTTCTGTGAGCTACCCATCACCCCTCCAGACTGATAAAAAAATACAAAACGAGACATTTATGTCATGTGAAGACCAAAAACCTCATAGCTAGCTATACAAGTCACTTTTGCAGCAGCTGGAATATAGGAAGTGAGGAGAAATCCCGTTATAACAGGATATTATGGGAAATCTGGATTCAAAATAACCTGCTTCTTGGTAGGTAATACCATATTTGTGTTATGAAGATTGACTTTGTTTGACCGAACAATACCTCCCATCACATTGAGCTATTGTTGTAATTTTGAATTTTATTGTTTGGTTTTTTTTCTTTCTACTGCTTAAAAAATGTAATATGTAAGCTTTTTTGGAGCTGTTTATAAGAGCTGTAAGTTTAAGGATATTGCAGTTGAATTGTGTTCATGTAAGTAGTATATGTCAGCGACAGTTTAAACCAATATGCTACAGCAGGTGCCAGCCCTGCTCAACCCAGATATCCGTAACACTCACCTCTGCGCTCCTACAGCCTCGCTGAGAGCACCTGCCACTCCCCGCCTGAGGGCCTTTGCCTATGGGAGCCCTGTTGGCCAGACAGCAGGGCAAGCCGTACGTTCTGAAATGTTAATGCTCCCGAAAGCAGCCACAGCTCTCAACAAATGATAGAAGGAGAATGACTGGTGCTTTATCAATGCCAACATAGGAAAACTGAAAAGCATATTCTACACCAAGCATGTCAAACTCGTGGCCTGGGGGCCACATGCAGCCCATAACGAGTGTTTTTGCAGCACAGCCAATATAACGGATGTAAGAAAACAATTTGCCGAGACCGGTTTGACTCAGTGGATAGAGTGTTGGCCTGGGGACTGAAAGGTCCCAGGTTTGATTATGGTCAAGGGCATATACCCTGGTTGCGGGCACATCCCCAGTAGGGGTGTGCAAGAGGCAGCTGATCAATGTCTCTCTCTCTTATTGATGTTTCTAACTCTTTGTCCCTCTCTCTTCCTCTCTGTAAAAAATCAATAAAATATATTTTTTTAAAAAGAAAACATTGATTTTATCACTTCTCTTGTTCTATTTTATACTATACTTTTCTAAATAAACCTATGTTTCTCTGAAAATTGAAGCTTGTGTTTTTTTGTGGCCCACATAAACTTAAACCTTATTTAGTTGGCCCGTGTTAGCCTTTGAGTTTAACATGCTTGTACACTCTCTGCTGGAGCTTCCCAGGGGGGTGAGTCCCAGCTGACCGACCACTTGCTTACAGATGCATCCTTCACCCATTTCCTTTCATTCCCCATCTAAGGTTTCCGTGCCACTACCAGTGCTTCCTGGGATGCTCTCCCACATAAACCCGGTGGATGCACATCCTAGTCTCAGAGTCTGCTCTAGGGGAAATCTTAACTGAGACACCTGCACACCAGTCAGCATTGTCCCGCCTCCCTGTGTTAGGGGCTGGCAGGGACTGCCTTCATCGCTCATACACTTGCCATACAATTTGATTATTTCCAAGCTCCATAGGCTAAGGCATTGCTCTGCAAACCGTGGCTCCTGAGCCACATGCGGGTCTTTGGCCTCTCGAGTGAGTGTTCTAACATCACTTCTTCAAAATAGACCTGCCCAGGCTGAAAACCGACTTCTGTGCATGGGCCACGAAGTTGCAATCGCACTGTACATGTACGCCCGCACGTGGTATTTTGTAGAAGAGCCACACTCAAGGGGCCAAAGAGCTGCATGTGCTCTCGAGCCACAGTTTGCCGACCACTGGGCTAAGGGTACAGGAAGAGATTGGAAGTGTGATTGCTACCCAGATTGGGAGCAAGGGTAGCAGGTTGGGTGAACACCTGTCTCTGCTGCGTGAAACTCAGCAGCCCCCAGGTCACAACCTCCTTCGGGGGGGTTGGGGGTCAGGATAAGGTCTGCCCAGGAGTCCCTAAACAGCGTCCCTGCCTCTCCCTCCCCAGGACTGCAGAAAGCCCCTTCTCTGTAGCAATCTGATCCAGCCTGAGAAACCCTGCAGCAGCAGGTCAAGGGAAGGAGGCGGGATGGCTCAGGAAGGCAGCCTGAGTGATGGTGACTCACACTGCCTAGAGATAGGGTGAGAGTTGACATTTGCAGTGATGTGCTGAGTATTGGAGACTTTTGTCTTCATTACCCTCATGTAGTCTCTGTTCTGTTCACCCCTCCTCCCCCCATCCCTGCTTGTGCTGCTCAGGGAATCAGCCCCTGCCCACAGACCTCATCCTACAGCCTGCCTCAGTTCCACTGTGGGCATGATTGAATTGAATCTTTAAGGTTAAAAAAAAAAAAAAAAACCACGTTGCTCATGATAACCAACAGGATAAAAAGGCACATGCAATGCCAAAACTCAAAATCAATATCCGAGAGCCTGTTCCTATTTGGAAGGGCTGTGGTGAATTAAATTAATGCGCGTCCTTTGATTTTTCCTTCAACAAAATATGAATGGTCTCTAAAACAAAATCGCCCGGCATGATTTAGTAGCCTTCTAAAACCAGCTCCAAATGTATGCAACTGTCTGGAAGGAGGCCCGCACGACACAGGCTTTTGAATGCATCCAAAGGACACACAGTCCTGCAGGTTGGAAACATTCTCCTTGTGTGTGCTGTCATCTCGGTAGTTTTCGTCTCTGATCAATGTCATTTCTGCAGGGAGAGGAGCCCTGTGCCAGGCCACTGCCAGCATTGATGGCTGATGTGACCTCAGCCCCGGGCTGAAAAGTCCCCTGAGCATCAATTAGTCCGAGTATCCGCCTTTGCCACCTAGAACAAGGACATTTCCAAAGTCACACAGGCAGCAAGTCAGAACCAAAGGCCGCCTCCCTTACAGGATCTGAGGATCCCTGGCTTAGAACAGGGCTCCTCAACTTGGACATCATTGACATTCAGAGCTGGATAATTCTTTGTTCTGTGCATTGTAAAATGTCTAACAGCATCCCGCCCTCTGCTCATTAGGTGTCTGTAGCACTGGTGTAGACCATCAAAAATGGGTCTGTAGGTTGGAGCATCTTCTCATGCACCAAAGGGTGGCAGGTTCAATTCCAGGTCAGGGCATGTACCCAGGTTGTGGGTTTGATCCCCTGTTGGGGCTTGTGTGGGAGGCAATAGACTGATGGTTCTCTATCTCTCCCCCTTTTCCTCTCTCTTTCAAAAAAAAGGCAATAAAAAACATTTTATAGTTTTACACAGTCATTACTCTGCACAGTCTCAACCAACTAGATATGGGCCATTAAAATAATAAAGGAAACAAAACTCTCAGGGAAATCAGCTCTTGGCCCAAAACATAGACATCAGGGAAATAAAAGACTGGGTTAGCTGGAGGATTCTTTCATGCTGATTTGTAGTATTATGATGTGTCAGCTTATAAGAAAAAAAAATGATGGTGATGGTATGGGCGGCGAAATTCTCCCACTTTCTGATTTCTCCTGGACCCCACCCGAGGAGTAAGTGCTCTGTTTACTTCTGAACCTGAGTTTTACATCCCCATCCACCCCATTACCATTATTCACAATGATGTATAGCAAAGTACTTCGGGGAGAACACAGCCCTCAGCAGCATTTGAAAGAGGCAGACAGCACCATTGTAGAGATGATTCATACAAAAAATTATATAGCCGCACACTAGGAGGAAAACCCCAGATAATATTCAGGGAAGGGGGTAAAAGAAATCACTCAGAAATTATCTTTTAACATAAACAAGGCTCCAAAAAACATAAACTACTTGATTTAAATCCCCCTTTCAGTCCTACGTGGTATATTCTCCTTCTCACTTGGTATGTTTACCAAATGACATTAAACAATTGACAAGATTATCTCTCTATGGATAACAGCCAGTTACGGATAAAAGAATAAGAGCAGGTGCAATGTTTCTGATTCTATTCATACATGATAGGGTTCCTAGAGAGCTGAGGCAGTTCTGAGTGTCTTTGGGTCATGAAAAGAGAATTGAACTTGTTGAGAAATTACAGATGAATTCTTATGGAGAGAAAAATCCAATAGTGTGAAAACTTGGGGAGAGAGGAAAGAGAGAGGGGGTGGGGTGGGGAACTGGGGCTCAAACCCACAACCTAGGTAAGTGCCTTGACCAGAAATGAAACCATTCCTGGTGTATGGCACAACATTCCAAGCAACTGAACCACCCACCGGGGTGGTAGAAACTCTATAAAGTTGTTGAGAGGGTGGCATTGAGTCCCAGAGGTTGAGATCCGTAGATAATTTTGTGCTTTCACAAGGCACAAGAACTAGCCTCCATTCTCCACACAGGCTAACATTCATTTGTTAAAAGTCCCTCAGTGGCATCTGCTAAATGGCACTGCTATACCTCCCAAAAGTATCTCTCCTCTTCTACATTAATTATAGAACCCTGATTTTTCCCGGGGACATTGTCACCACATTTCTCAGCCTCCTCTGCAACAGCATGTGGCCATGAGAGTTTGGTAGATGTACTGTCAGGGGAGGGGTGTTGGGGGGGGGGGGACTCATAAAATCTCCTTTAAAAGGAGGCGGTGGGTCTTTCTCCTCCTCTCACTCATCTCCATCCTGCTACTTGAAACATGGATGATGGCTTCATCTTGAACCACAAGAATGAGGGTCGATCCTCCATTTAGTTGATTTAGCGATGGAAGGAATATTGATTCTTTTTTTCCTCCATTTTTTTATTAAGGTATTATATGTGTACATATCTTACCATTGCCCCCCCCCCCCACACCTCCCATTCATGCCCTCCCTCCCCAGAGTTCTGTGTTCCTTGGTTGTACTTATATTCATGCATACTAGTCCTTCGGTTGTTCTCTTATCTCTCCCCAGGTCTCCTTCCCCTCCCTGCTGTCATTTGACAATCTGCTTGTTTTATGGTGACTATCTCAGGACCACACGAATAGAGCCCTATCCTCCTCCGGTTCTCACCACCCCTCCCCCTGGGTCCCACTGCTTCCCCTGGGACACACAGCTCACCTGGGGCACATGGCCCCCTGGGACACATGGTTCACCCGGGGCACACGGCCCCCTGGAACACAGGGCTCACCTGGGGCACATGGCCCTTTGGGGGACACGGCTCACCCGGGACACAGGGCCCCCTGGGACACACGGCTCACCCGGGGCACACGGCCCCCTGGGAGAAAATTGATTCTTGATGAGTTTGTGGGGCTTTCATACCATCCTTATGTCACCTATCTTCTTTAAACCACTTTTTTTAATTTGTTGCTGAATCTAATACTTTACCATCACTTGCATAGTGAAGGCTCCCCTGACCCTCCAGATAACACCTAATATCCTCTTTCTAGCACTTACCATACTAGTAAATGATTGATTGGTTATGTGAGTTTTTGGTTTAACATCTGTAGCAGGGACTGTTGATGCTCTTGGAACTCACCATTGCCACACACAAGACCCAATGGCTTTCAACTGAAACACCTGCAACTCATTTCAGACAGCTTGGGCTAGATGTCTATTTTCAAACAGTTTGTGTACAGGGCAGAGCAGAAGAAATATATGAAGGACCCTTCGGAAATATCCCTCAACCCAGTACTGACAGAGTTGATGGATACTTCATTTACCTTGCCTCTTTTTGTTGTTGTTAACCCTGCATTGATTTTCAGGGACAGAGGGAGGAAGGGAGGAAAGAATGGGGGAGAAAGAGAGAGAGAAAGAGAGAGAGAGAGAGAGAGAGAGAGAGAGAGAGAGAGAGAAACATCGATTGGTACCTTCCAAATGTATCCTGACTGGGTCAGGGATAGGGCCTGCAACTGAGTTACGTGCCCTTGACCGGAATTAAACCCATGACCCCTCTGTCTGCAGGCTGATGCTCCACTGAGCCAAATAATATGTTGCCCCTTGATAGGGTTACCTTTGAAGTGTGCTTTACACTAGAGCCATCTAGAGTTATCCTACAGGATTTAACCTGCGAGATTATACACCTTGTGTTGACTTCTTTCCCTCTCCTGTCTCATTTCCACAGACTCCTACTTCCTGGAATCATCACACAAATAACACTCAGGTCCTTGAATTAAGAAAGGGTTGCTTTTGGGGAATCCAACCTAAATTGATATATAGTGTCCTAAAAATGAATACACATTTTTTTTCCTGATAGTTCAATTGATGTTTTTTTTTTCTTCAGATTTAATCCATAGGAGTTCATAATTATTCAAACTGTGTATACATTTTGGGGGACACCCCATACATCTACTTGATTAGAAAACTAGGCTCCATGAGGACTGAGAATATGTTTGTCTTTTCACCATTCTACCTCCAGTACTTAGCAGTAGCCCAAGGTCAGTATTCCAAATGTGCTGGATACATTCTGGTTCACATTATTCCCACTCTGACACATCTGGAGTTTGCTGCCTATGATTGGTCCTACGAGATATCAATAGGCAGCGTATTTCACCTCATTCAGCATGAACTGCACACCTATCCAGTGCTTCTCTCAAGATAATGCTGTGCTCATGGCATTCATGCTCCATTATCTCTTAAATTGCATCAACACAAACTATAAGAAATTGTGCACACATCCTTTGATATGAGCCCCTGGATTTTAGTAAGCGGTCTCATTGCCAGAATCTGCTGCCTCTCTTCCCCATTATTGGCCTTCTAAATGTGTTTCCTTTCTCTTGACCTACTCTATGTCATTTCTGAAAGGTACAGCAGCAAAGACATTATAGCATGGTGGTTAAGAATCCACATGTTAGAGTCAAATGGGTCCCACTTCAAAACCCAACTCTGCCACTGAGTAAGTAGGTGACCCTGGGAAAGTTACTCAGTTTCTGTTAAATTTCTGGCTGTGTAAACTAGGCATAACAGTGTCTATGGCACAGGAGTAATTTATGTGTATGTATAATAAATGATTCTCATTGTGTTCAGTAAACTACAATAGATTTAATAGTAAGGGATATAGTTGAAGACACTGAGTGTCTGCCCCAGGTAATATATTTCTCTGGAAAATTATTCAACCATCCTAAGTTATTTAAAACCCATTCTTTAAATCATACGAAAACTGTTTCCTATATATTCTTATTTAAATACCTAACCTTTGTTGGGTGACACTCCCCTAAGATGGCCAACACCTTGAGGGATTCCTGAATTTGACCCTCTACACTCCTCTCACAGACACTTACACCGGTTCTCTGACCATATACAAGTTAATCGAGCTGAGTTTTAATGCTATGTTTCAGCAGGAGTGGCCACCGTTTCACATTGTCCTACATGTAAGATATTTCACAACTGAAGCTCCAAGTGAATGCCCAAGGAATCAATTTTATAAATTGAAAATAGATTTATTGTGTTTGTTTGAAGAGATGCCTTGCAGTGTGGCTCTTACAACATTCCTCTAGAGGGGAGCAGGTTTGGGAATACTTAACCATCCAAATAGTGGTATATGGCACTCAGAAGAAGTATTCCTCCCCAAGCAGCACGGACTGCGATGTGTTTCCTTTCGGTTGTCGTGACAATCAGCTGCATACCAATTATAATTGGGGGTTTGTAAACAGCCAGAAGATTCCCTTGGAGAGAGCAATTACTAGTATATTCCCTTTAACACACTACAGGGCAAACACTTTATCTAAAACATGCTGTGTGCTGAGTGCAAAGTAGATTTACTTTACTAATGCTGAAGGAAAACCTTCGAAACCAAGGCAAGGGATCTTGGTGGGACAGAAACATGAGGAGGCCAACATAAGAGCAGAGAACATAAAAAAATACCATGGAATATAATCAATCAGGGGAAGAACTGATTGGGCCCATCCAAATAAACATGCATGGAAGTTGTTAAGAGCATCAATTTGGAGTTGGTTTTGTATCTGTCTTACTATAATCCCTGTGTTCCTTTGAGCATGAAAACTCACCATGCGAAGACTCAATTTCTTCTTCTGAAAAGTGGAAATGATAATGCTTACCTAATAAGGTTATTCTAAAAATCAAATTACAAAACATATCTAAAGTGTCTGGAACAATAGACACCCCCAAAACAGTACCACTGGTGATCCCATTGTCCCCTTGGAATTCACCATTACCTATATAGATAGATAATGGCTTCCTACTGAGATTTCTCTGCTTGTGGATTTTCTTTTTTTTTAAAAAAATTTTTTTTATTGATTTCAGGGAGAAAGGGAGAGGGAAAGAGAGACAGAACCATCAACGATGAGAGAGAATAATTGATTTGGCTGCCTCCTGCATGCCCCCCACTGGGGATCAATCCTGCAACCCAGGCATGTGTGGAACCATGATCTCCGGGTTCATAGGTTATCTCTCAACCACTGAGTTACTCTGGCTGGGCATGCCGGGGGATTTTCTCATCCCAGGTACATGGGGTGGGAAGAAAGTGGCAGGGAGTTAACACTTCCACAACAGACCTTAGCCAATCATGCAGAAAATGTAGTGATGAATACCCACTTCCTCATTCCTCTCGCAGGACAACTCTGAGGCTTGTTCCACTCTGCCTCTCATGGGTCTCCCGTGGGCTTGAGCCCCATTTGTCCCCGTGGGCTCAGCAGTGCACCTGCATTGGCTTCTCTCACTTCCCTGTCTCACTGTCCTACTTCCTGGTGGGAGCTTCCTGGGATTACCTCCAAAATGAGCCTCTGGCACTCAAAATCTTGATCAGGATAAAGTCCAACCTAACACAATGCTCAACAGGCTTAATAATTTGGACACTTGGGTTTACAGTAAAATGTTCAATTTGTTAACCAAGCCTTGTCTATTCTGCTTCCTTTCAACTCCTTCTATCCCACCCCATAGCCACTGCCTCCACTGAGGTTCTTCTTGCTTATTTATCTTTTTCTGCACCACAGTCTCTGATCCACCTCCATGCTTCCAGTACCCCTACCGTTTAATTCATCACCCACTTACTACCAAAGTTATCATCCTAAAATACAGTTCTGCGAATGCCAGTCCCTTATTGTTTTAAAGACTTCAGTGGTGCTCATTGCCTCCATGATTATGTGATATCCTATATAATAAAAAGGTAATATGCAAATCTACCAAATAGTACAACAACTGATCGCTATGATGCACATTGACCACCAGGGGGAAGATGCTCAACCCAGGAGCTGCTCCCTAGTGGTCAGTGTGCTCAGCCACACACCAGCAGCAGTGGCAGAGCCTTTCCCGCCTCCGCTGCAGCGCTAAGTATGTTTGGCTTCGGCTTAGGCCCTCTCCCCATGGGCATCAGTCGGTATCCCGCGAGGGCTCCTGGACTGCTAAAGGCACAGACCAGGCTGAGGGATCGTCCCCACCCCCTGCAGTGCATGAATGTAGTGCACCGGGCCTCTAGTATTTTATAACATGGTATGTAAAACCCTCAAAATCTGGTTTCAAACAACCTTCCCATCTCCAGTGACTGCTACACACAGGCAATAGCTCAGCTCACCCAGAAAAAGCCAGTGTTGTGTCAAAGCCCTACTGCCCGTCACCTTTTGTTGTGTTTGAATGTACATGTGATCTGCCCTGTCTGAAGCATTGGGCTCAACCTTCGTGGTCAGCTCCCATGCTCTGTTCTCCATGAAGACTTCACTCCCTGGGCAAGTGGGTGGTTTTCCCCTCTGGGCTCCCACTGCGGCATCTGTATTCACCGACTCATTTATTCATATAACAGGCATTTTCGGAGCATATTCTACTATAAACCAATCATGCTTTAAGTTTCAGGGAAGCCATGCTGGATAAAAGGCAGAAAATGCGCAAAGATCACAGATGGGAAAAGGAAATAGACCTTATCAGGAAATCCTATAAAGGTTTGTTACTCACTGCCATGAGTTTACCATGAAGGATGCTAACCCAACCTGGGGGTTGGAGAGTCTTCCACAGGAATGGACACTTGAGGTGAGAGTGAAATAGGAGTTATCACCAGGTGAAGGACATGGAACATAGGTCCCAGGCCTGGGGGCTACTGGAGGTATGAGGAAATACAATACATGTACTCTTTGAGGAATAGGCCAGGGTGTTTAAAGCACAGAAGCATCAGGGAAATGGAGAGAGAAGAGACACTTACACCATTCATCAGGAGTGTCTGTTTGTGGGCTGTGTCATCCCTGCCTCACGCTCCCAGATGAGTGCCTCCAAAGTAAGGACCACGTGCCACTAAAAATCATATCTGCCTGGCACTTAGCACGATGCAAATGAACAAAATGAATGTATCCACTTGATGGATGAGAGTTGAGGCTCAGAAATGTTGAATGCGTAGCCTAAGATCCCAAGGCTGGCAGAGGCTACACAGTCACTAGAATATGCACCTACCATTCCTCAAGTAGGTTTCTTATAAACTGGCACAAAGCAACCCCCCAACTTTTTTTCCTTGAAAACTCAAGTTTTTTCTGGGAGTTCCTTTTCCAAGGGCTCTATAACAAAAAATAAAGCACAAAGCCAGTTACTGGTGTGTGTGTGTATGTGTGTGTGTGTGTGTGTGTGTGTGTGTGTGTGTGTGTGTGTCTGTATGTGGGAGGGGGAATGAGAGAGAGACAGGGAGGGAGAGCACAGGACGCTTTCTATAATGACCCCTGATGATGCAGGTGTGTGTGGGTGTGGGGGGGAATGAGAATAAGACACTCTTAGTGATGCTGAGTAAGGACCACCCTCACTGACCCTGGATGTCCTGAGCGAAATGACTCAGAGTTTGAACTCTTCACATGGGTGAGTGGGATCTCTTGCCTCCCGCTTCCAGAACCTCTCTGCACTTCCAGCCGGGACCGGTGGTGTGGGAAGCAGCCCAATTTCCCGTCTCTCCCGCGGATCCGTGGGAGAGGAGGCAACCTCATAGCGGGAGGCATCCTCTGGGCCCAGACATTCATCTCTGTCCATTTCAAGGCCCAGAGCCTGAGCCGTATTTAACCGAGTACTGCGCCTGCAACGAAGGACGCGGTGGCTTTTCTGCGTGTTTTATTCACGAGCCTTGAGGAAAAATCTGGCTCTGGTGCTGCAATCAAGATCCCGATTTGATACTGGTCCAGAAACTGGAGTTGAGACTTCAATTTGGCAGGTAAGTAAGGAGGTGAGAGGAGGTGAGCGGGTGTGGGCGCAGCTCTTGTGAGGATTACGGCGGAGGCTGTGGACCGCGGCGGCGCCGCTCGCGGGGGCTGCAGCCATTGCACCACGAGCACCCCACATTCAACAGGAGGGACCGCGGGAGCGGACCTCCGAGACCCCGCAGCCAGCCGCCGCCGCAGCCCGTGCCCTCGCGCCCCCGCGCCCCCCGCACCATGGCCAAGGAAGGCGGGGAAAAGGCGGAAGAGACGGAGCAAATGATCGAGAAGGAGACCGGCAAGGAGCCTGCGGAGGGCGGCGGCGGCGGCTCGCACCGGCTCGGGGACACCCAGGAGATGCGCGCCGTGGTGCTCGCCGGCTTCGGGGGGCTCAACAAGCTGCGGGTCTCCAGGAAGGCCATGCCCGAGCCGCAGGACGGCGAGCTCAAGATCCGCGTCAAAGCCTGGTCCAGTATCCGCGCCTTTCTAGCTTTCTCTCTGTGCGCCCGGCGCTCCCTGGAGCTTGGTGGCGGGGCTTGGTGGGGCCGGGGACCCGGGGGTCCCTGCCGCGGGCGCCCCGCTCCGCGCCCCGACCCTGGTCTCAGAGCCTTTCCGCGGCCAGCCGCCGCCGCTGATGCTGGGGAGGATGCCGAGAGGTGGCCCTTCTCCTCCCCAAGCCAGGTCCAGGGGGGGCCAGGGGAGACGGAGCTCCCCCGGGAGGGGACTCCAGGGTGGATGGTGGCATCCGGCACTCTGCACTCTGGGTCTTTCGCTGCGGGGGAAGCAGCCAGGAGAGTGTGTTCCATGGTAACATGGTTAACAAAATAACTGTAACCGTCGGCTTACTGTGCACCAGCCATCGTTTTTAAGTTTGATGTGAGCAATCGCATTTAATACTTCCTGGGACCCAGTGAGTTAGGTGCTTTCAGCATCTCCGTTACAGGTGCGGAAACCAGGTCTGAGAGAGAGAGAGAGAGAGAGAGAGAGAGAGAGAGAGAGAGAGAGAGAGAGATCTGCTGGAGATCATCCTGCCTCCGCTAAGTGCCACGGCCAGGGTTTGGTCATTGGTCCTTGTCATCTCTATGTGACCTGCTGATGGGGCTGGGGACATGTGTCCTTTTTCCTGCTCCCGCACACTTCCCTCCTGCGGCCTGCGATGGGGAAAGGCACCGGGAAGCCAGGGTTAGGTACCTAGGTAACCTGTCGTCTAAGCTTGGTGGTAGTGGTGTTGGTATATGTGTGGGGAGGGGGCCGAGGGAAGAGGGGATTCAAGCCTGAAGCCTAACCCTCCCTCTTCCCACGCTAGCATCTTCTTCTGCCTGTCTCTGAAAGGGGAAAAAATCCCAAACCTGATCAATCTCCCCTGACCTCCCGCTCCTGGCTTGGATAGACTCATCAATCCGAGTGACCTTCCCCTCCCCACTCCTCCTGGGGGAACTTCCTTGGAACCAAACGGATGCCAAGCGGTGTGTTTAAGCCTCTCTGGTTGCTGTCGCGATAGGATCATTCCCCTGCGGTACTGGGGGGAGGGCTCACCTGGAATGTTTCCTGGCCCCAACCCAGTTCCATATGCAGCAGCCTGGAAGCTCTCAGGGGAACTTGCTGTTAGCACAGTCAGGTGGCATATCGCTTCCCATCTACTAGTATGGATTTTAAATCCCGCAACAGGCACTGCTTCTTAACACAGCAAATAAATAAATAAGTAAGTAAGTAAATAAATAAATAAATAATAAGCAGGCAAAGGAGATTCCCCTGCCTTGCTACTTTGAGAGCAGACGCAGGTTTCATTTGCCAGACGGGAAGGGCAGCCGGTGAGAGAAGCTGGGATAGTCTCTGGCTGGCTCTGCATATATGTTGCTGGTCATGCCTGACTCTAAACAGGACTCTTGGGCTGGGCCTCTCCGTGGGGAATTCAGGGCAAGGAAGGAGGCTTTTGCAAACTGGGACTCCCATATAGTTCTGTTTTGTTAACTCTTGACCGGACCAAACTGATTGATCCCTGAAGGCAAAGCTTACGTCTGACGTTTTCACAGATAAATCTCCAGTGCGTGGCACAGTGCATCCTAAATAAGTTATCGCTGAATGAATGGATAGAGGGGGAAAAAATGCCTGGAGGGGGATTGTTGCATCATTACTTTTCTTCACTTGCTGATGGAAGAATGTCTGCCTAGTAAGATTAAAATCATGTATATTGATAATTCACCTTTTATAACCACCAATCAAAAATATGTTATGTGTGTAAGTGCGTATGCGTGCGCGCATAGGTATAATTAGTGACTCTCCATCCAAATTGAGATTGATTCTAGGAATCTGAGTATGTATCCAGGGAGTGAAAATGTTGAAGCTCCTTTTTGAAGAAAAGGCTGTCATTTGTAGTGTCAATAGGTGTGGGTTCTCCAGCCTTATGCTAAGTGCATCAATGCTGACAGGCGCTGAAGCATTTTTGAGATAATAAATGTCAAGATGAAAGCTAGGAGATTGATTTTTCAAAGCCAGATACACAATCCTGTTCTTCATTAGAGCTGTATGCATGTGTGTACACACACACACACACACACACACACACACACACACACACACGGCAGCCACTGCAGATCCTTCGCCCTAGTTGCTCAGAAAGCCAGCCAGGGCTGGGGGGGCATTTGGAATACAGGGTTGCAAAGGCCCCAGATTGATTTCCATTTCACCAAGCTGGAAGCAGAGTTTTGCAAGGGGGGATGGGAATAGGGTTTTGAAGATTGCCTGCTGGGCCCGTCTTCCTCCACTGGGCCGGGATTGGCTGGCCAAAGATGCTCATTGATTGTTAGTTTAGCCTTGAGAGCCAAGATGACTCATTCTGTATTTTTATGAATCAGTGGATGGCCTCCTGGATGAAGGTCCCCCTTTTATCTGCTCTCTATTTTTAATGGATAAGCCGTATGCTTGGGAATAAAGCGTAGTTCATCTGAACTAGTATTCAGACCTGGTATTCAGAACGAAGGTCCGAGTTGGTGTCTGTATAAATTTGAAGGGAATGGAAGAGAAGGGGTGGAGGGGATACATATTATATCTCACTTACACCCTCTCACTTATGGCCTGATGAGATAGGTATTAATGGTAGAGCAATTTGGGGCTTGGAGATGTTGAGGAATTTGCCAAAAAAAAAAAATAAATCACACAGATAGTAGAGTTAGGATTTGAATCCTGGTCTGTCTCTCCTGAAAACGCTGTTATTTTCCTTTTATTTTATTTTGTCTCTCTCCATGGTAAAGCCACGAGAAATGTGATTTACTTCTCCAGACCTCTGGCATGTAAGCTTGCTTCCCCTTTTTCTGTGAATATAGCTCCTTTGATCTTTTTATGTCTGGCTTAAGGGAATGCTCTGTGGCTGTTTTCAGAGTAAAATGGCTTTTCCTCTAAAGTAGAGACATAATGGTCAAATACAGCTCAAAAAGAACCAACTCAAGGAGCGTGGGGTGGGGTGGGAGGGACAGGAGAGTTTTCTGTCTCAATTGTTACAAGAGCATTAGCTCTGATGGGGAGCTCATTTTATCAACCATTCATTGAACAAGCTACATGGCGAGTGATTTAAGCACCAAACCGAAGCAGCACGATGCCTTTGGAGAAAGATGGGCCTGAATGGAAGGCAAAGCCCCACCACCTTCTCTCTGTGGACCTAGCTCTCAACTCCTCTGAGCTTTCCATGCCTGGACTGAAAAATGGGGATAATAAGATAGACTTCGTGGTATTGACAGGATCAGATGCAGGAGAGAGACTGACCCACAGTTGGCACTAAAGAACCATAGCTACTGTGACTGTTGTCATTTCTTGGTGCCTAGATAACTTGGAGGCTGTCATTGTAATCACATATATAATTAGGCAACATCATGTCACATCTGCTTAATGATTAAGAGCAAGATCTTCCTAGACACGAGTCCCAGCTCTGCTACTTGCGAACGGGGTGTCTTAGGACTGGTCCCTGGAAGTAGAGCCTGAGACAGGGATGTTTATTAAGTGGCTGATTGAGGGTGCTTTCAGGAGAATGGGAGCAAGAGGAGCAGGGCAGGGAAAGAAGCTGAGTAAGGATTTGGTTTCAGCCGGATCCCATTAGGAGTTCTGCAGCATGAATTGTGCCACAGATCCAATCTGACCTAGGGAGATAGTCTGACCTTGAAGCAACAGGAGAAGCATTTTGTAACCCTCCACTGCTCATCCTTCCCACTTTCTTCGGTTGGTTTTGGATTGTGGGCTACTTCCTGAGTGAGGGCACGTAGCCTTTCAAGCAGAGGTGGCTTCTGTTTGACCAAGGGCAGTCCCCCTGGGAAGTGGGGAAGCAGGGAAGGGGACAGCGCGGAGGGAGCAACCAGCACTCCCAGCAGGTGGTGGGTGGGTGTACTGCCCGGCAAAGGGGATGGGGTGAAGCACAGACTGTGTGCCCTCTACCCTGATGGTTAACCGTGAACAGGCTGCTTACTCCTCTAAACTTGAATTTCCTATAAAATGGAGATACACATGGCACCTTCCTTTATAGTGTGGTAATGGAGTTTAAATGAGATGCTATGCACAAAGATCTTTCTGGCGATGCCTGGCACATAGCAAGTGGTCAATAAATGATAGCAATTGATATTTCAACTATTGGTTTTGGTTTCCACGGACACGGTCTATAGTTTGTCATTCACACGGGGACTCTTTTGAAAGGGGCATTAAAATAATTGTTCTGGGACTATAGGAGCACGGTCCCTCCTAAATGATAAGGATCGAATCGATGCCTTTGCTATGAGCAGTCTTGTCACAGTAGAGCTTCTCTGGGGAAGGGGCTCGTAGAATCTGGGACGGAGGGTCCCAGGTGGGGCTTCAGGAATGTTTTTAAGTGGCCATTAACAAGCCTTGTCTGGTTTGTGGCTCAAATTGGCTTGTGGTGGAAAGGCACTAATGGATTGGGGACGTTTATTTTCCCAGACTGATTTACAGCAAGAGGCTTCATGAAACCGCTGGAATGAGACCAATCGGATGAAAAATGGTCCCAGCCAGTCATGGCTCCATTGGTTGATCTGAAAATGGGCTGAGGGCAGCCCACACTAGAGGAAAGCCAACAGACTGATGGGACCCTATATATCATGAGGGGAAATTATACTGGAGATACGAGAAAGAACTAACATTTATTGAACCCTTGTTATGAGCCAGGAACTGAGTTGCCTGTTATATACTCTTTGTTTCATTTTATCCCAATGGCAACCCCATAAGACCGGTACTGCCATCTTCATTTTAAAGATGGGGAACTGCCATTCAGAGGCATGTCAAGATCACTAACTGCTAAGTGGACCAGTGGCATGATAATCCAAGTTTTGCCTTGTTCCCGATGCTTTACATTTGGGAGTTGGAAAATCAGAGAGACAGTGACAAAGGTGTGTGTGTGTGTGTGTGTGTGTGTGTGTGAGAGAGAGAGAGAGAGAGAGAGAGAGAGAGAACACAGACTGGAATCAGGAATATATAATATATAGAGAGAAATGTTAACTAATATGACTCAAAATTGTACAGTGACATCTTGCCTCCACCCTCCAAAATGAAATATGTTTTTGCCTGGACAGCAAGGCTCAGTGGTTGAGCGTCCATCTATGAACCACGAGGTCTATGAGGACATGATTTAATTCCCAGTCAGGGCATATGCCCAGGTTTTGGGCTTGATCCTGTGTGGGGTGTGAAGGAGGCAGTTGATCAATGATTCTCTATCATTATTGATGTTTCTCTCTCTCTCTCTCTCTCTCTCTCTCTCTCTCTCTCTCTCTCTCTTTCTTTCCCCTTCCTCTCTGAAATCAATAAAATATGCATTGTTTTCTTTTTAAAAGAAAAAATATGTTTCTGCATCACATTCACTTTTCCTGCCTTCATTTCTTAGGCATGGGATGTTCTTGGGATTCTTCAAGGATCAAATTGCTATGCCTGTTGACCCAGGATACCCATGCTGATTAAACCCAGTCACCACTCCTGAGATCCACTCAAGACATTCGAGCTCCTTCCTCTGCCCCCTCGGCCTCAATTGGGCTATTGCTGCACTGGCAGCCTGAGCACAAAATGGCCCCAAACAACACAGCATTAAACTGTCACTGCTAGGTTAATCCAAGGAAATGCAGCCAGTATGATCTTCCTGTGTTTATGAAATAAACAAATGGAGTACATTGAGATTAAGCAGCACAGATGTTGTAAAGCTGAGAAATTGCTTGGAGTGTGTCTGATACCCAAGCCAGGAGCCACCCTGGCACAGAGATGGGAAGAAAGTGTTCGGAATCACTCCGTGTTGGATGGAGATGTCAGGATTTGACAGGAAAGGATGACTATGCTGAGTCACACTGAGCCCCATTTGGTGATGGGAAGATGGAGATGCTACCTCGGGGTTCTTTCTTATTCATTGAGGTTTGCATGCTCCCTTTAACTCTGTCCTCACTGGTGAGGGCTGGGGATGATGACCATGTCTGGTTCTTAAGCCAATAAAGGGATGGACTTCATCAAAAAGGAAAGTATAGAATAACAGACAGAGAGTAGGTTCCCATAAACATCAGCCTGATCTTAATTATCAGGCACTAGACAGAAACCAAGGGCAGGTGGCTCATGCTGAGCACAGGGAATGATGACTGATGACCATGCTCACTCTACCTGCCACTTGCAGCATCTTTGCAGGGACAGAGCTAATATTCTTGCCCATTTTTCATCTGATTCCCTCAATTCCATGAGCATATTATCCTTCCTTCCTAAAAGATGACATTGGGACTCACAGATGAGAGCAAATAGTGAGAAGCTTCAACAGATCTGACTGCAGACTCATTCTGCCTCACCATGCTTGTATGATCACAAGCAAATAACACTTTCTACTTGCCGGTATCACCACCTTGGTAATAACACTCACTTTTTGGCATCATTTTTTTAAAATTTTAATTTTTAAAATTAATTTCAGAGAGGAAGGGAGAGGGAGAGAGAGATAAAAACATCAATGATGAGGCAGAATCCTTGATTGGCTGCCTCCAGTATACCCCCAATGGGATGGAGCCCACAACCTGGGCATGTGTTCTTGACTGGAAATGAACCTGGGACCCTTCAGTCCATAGGCTGACTCTCTGTCCAGTGAGCCAAACCAGCAAGGGCATGGCTGGTTTGGCTCACTGACAGAGAATCAGCCTGTGGACTGAAGGGTCTGTGAAAGTCCTGACTGAAGACTGAGAGTCCATGAAAGTCCTGACTATTCCTTGCACACTGCAGGTACTCAATAAAGGTTATTTTTCCTTTCTTTTAAGTCACTGAGCTGTAAAAGACTGAATGAGGACTTGATGCCATCCACTTAGTCCTTGTCCTCTCAAACTGCATAGGGTGCTGGCTTTTGAATTGCATTCCCAGGGTTGGGAATAAATTTGAACTGATCTATTGCTACTGTCACACCGGCTGCCTGCATACCCACTGGTAAGCAACAGAGGTTTCTCTGATACCTGGGTGTGCATACATAGGCCAGCCGCTGGACTTTGGTTCATTCTCATTCAAGGGAACCAAAATTCATGAGTTTTTGGTACATCACTGACATTCAACACTGACAACAGAGCTCACCCAGGCATGGGAAAATAGCACTGTACTCATGGCCCCCAAGTTCATGGCACTTCTCATTCTTAATAGGTATCTTTTATGACATCTTGACATTTGTCATAGAAGAAAAGTTCAACTTGAAACAAGAAGAGACTCTTCATAAGAAAGGGCAGCCGGAGTGCAATTTCAAATCAGTTTGATTCCAATATGTGTGATCTCACACAGAAAACTTGCTGGAGTCATGGTATTAAAATGAGTAAATTTAATGTCTGAAGGCCCAGGAGACAAAAATAGATACTCTAGTGAAAGGGGCTGTTTCATCATTGAATGTGATATTTTCTTTGATGAAAGCATGCAGTGAGCTTCTGACTTCAATCTCCTTCTGTGTGTGACTCTTGACCCCCTAGCCAAGCCTCATCCCCACCACTGGTCTGGAGTCATGAACCCTCTTGGCAAATAAAAGCACTGGGTCCCCTTCCTCTTGACTTCTCTAAACAGATGTAGTCGCCAGAGCATAGTGCAAGATAATTCTCTTCTGTGAGAGGAATGCTAATGATTTATTTTTTGGACAAGACTATACACCCAAACTGGATGGGAGGCAGTATGCTTTTTTTGTTATAAAATAGTTAATGTTGGAAGTGGAATAGACTAGAATTCAAATATTGGCTCTGATAATTTTAGCAATTTTTATTAGAGGCCTGGTGCACAAAATTCGTGCACGGGTGTGTGGGAATGGGGGGATCACTCAGCCCGGCCTGCATCCTCTCCAATCTGGGACCCTTCAAGGATGCCCAACTGCCCAGATTGGGCCTAAATGGGCAGTTGGACATCCCTCTCACAATTTAGGACTGCTGGCTCCCAACCGCTCGCCTGCCTGCCTGGCTGATTGCCCCTAACTGCTTCTGCCTGCCAACCTGATCACCCCCTGATCACCCCTGCCAGCCTAATCAACATCTAACTGCCCTCCCTTACCAGCCTAGTTGCCCCTAACTGCTCTCTCTTGAAGGCCTGGTCCCCCCAAATGCTCTCCCCTGCTGGCCTGGTCCCTCCCAACTGACCTCCCCTGCAGGCCTGCCCCCCCCCCCCACAACTGACCTTCCCTGCAGGCCTGGTCCCTCCTAACTGCCCTCCTCTGTAGGCCTGGTTGCCCCTAACTCCCTTCTCTGCCAGCCGGTCACCCCTATCTGCCCTCCCCTGTAGGCCTGATCATCCCAACTGCCCTCCCTTGTAGGCCTTATCCCTCCCAACTGCCCTCTCCTGCAGGCCTGGTTACCCCTAATTGCCTTCCCTTGCAGGCCTGGTCCCTCCCAACTGCCCTCCCCGGCTGGCCTGATTACCCACAACTGCCCTCCCCTGCTTGCCATCTTGTGGCCATCTTGTGGCATATGGAGGTGGCTATCTTTTACCATATGGGGTGGCCATCCTGTGTGTTGGAGTGATGGTCAATTTGCATTTTATTCTTTTAATTAGATAGGATACCCATACTCTGTGAATATAATCATGACTATGGGGCACATTTTTTGTGTGTGTGATTATAAAATATAATTTATCTTAAGTACTTAGCAATGATGTTGCTCATTTAATATTTGTTGAATGAGTGAAGACCTCTGTCACATAGTATATGTCCAATATATATTGATGGTGGAGAGGAGATACAAAGAAATAGGACATTAGAAAGTTTCTCTCTATAAAATTTTCTATCCAGACCCCATTTATCTCCTCCAAAGGGTATAAGATCTTAACATCAAAAGAGGCCCGGCCATGGCCAGATGGCTCAGTTGGTTGGATCATCATCTTGTACATCACAAGCATACAGGAGGCAACTAATCTATGTTTCTCTCTCTCTCTCTCTCTCTCTCTCTCTCTCTCTCTCTCTCTTTCTCTCTATCTCTCTCCTCCCACTTCCTCTTTCACTAAAAAAATTTAATAAAAATATATTTTCAGGTGAGGACTAAAAAAAAAAATGTGGTCCACATAGGATGTTCCACTATACCAAGATATAAGCAAGAATATCTAGATGAATTCCTGAAACACAGGAGAGGGGAAAAAATCCCAAATGAATTGTGCTCCTACTGTGTGCCAAAAACTGGGCCAAGCTTAGAGATATTTAAACAGAAGACCAATCACTTCTGTCCTGATTTCTTTTTTCTTTATTTTGGCTTTCCTGGACACCATGATGCATTTGTTGCTGGAATTCTTGGCTCTCCCCTTTTTTTCCCCCCCGTCCATCTTTTTTTCTTTTCTCTCCTCACAAGTTAGCTTCAGGTATCCCTACTGCAATGAGCTTCCTTCTTGGCACTAGAAAAGGTGGTGGCCTTTAGGTCCAGCTGCCTGGTGCAAGTGTAGTAAGACCCAATGCAAAGAGAATTTTTTTCTTCCAATTTTCATATATCAAGGCAAGAATCTGATTGGCCCTTTGTGAATCACATACCAGCCCCCCTGATCTCTTTTTCTCTGGCTCAAGAGAATGAGGTGCTGTGATTGGACATGTGTGTCTCATAAACACCTACCCTGACCTAGAATGAGGCATCATGATTGATAGCCCCACGAAGAAAGCATGAAGAGTGTGTGTGTGTGTGTGTGTGTGTGTGTGCACGCATGTGTTATGTTGGGGTGGGGGTAGATACTCTAAAATGAAAGGAGGACAGTTAGCAGAAGACAATAGTAAGAAACACACAGGACTGATAAAAATGGTAGCCACCTGGGGGATAAGAGTATGTCTTATTCACCAGAGAAAGTAAAGAATCTGAGGGGGACTAGAGAAGACACCTCCATTCTCTACCCTGGGACCTTAATTTTTCAGCACAATGTTATTGAATCATATTAAATAACATGTATAATATTTTCAACTTTGAGGCCCATCATTTTTTCCATTTGCAGAGGGTATTTATAAGCATCCTGGGGAGGGGTAGAAAATGCCTCACGTTATGATAGAAAAAATGCTCATTCCCCATCCCTTTAGATGAAAGCCATAAAAGGTGTTTGTTTGTTTGTTTGTTTGTTTGTTTGTTTTTTATCCTATTGACTGAATGTATTGGGGTGACACTGGTTAACAAGATTATACAGGTTTCATGTGCACAGTTCTACAATACATCATCTGTACACTGTGTTGTGTGTTCATCACCCCAAGTCAAGTTTCCATCCATCACCATTTATCCCCCCTGTATCCTCCCCTCCAGTCTTGGGAATTCCAGAAACATTCTCTATTATCGTTTAACTGATGAATGCCAAGCTTGGTGCTTAATAAATTTGTGGAGACTGGGTGAATATGACATTTCCCAAAACTTTAACTACATTTCTGCAGAGGCTGCCATCTCACTTGTAGATAAGGCTTTCTTAATACAAACAGTGGCCATTCTAAGCCAGTGTGGCTTCCAGCTCCCCTCTGTCATCTCAGCTTCCACTGATAAGAGGCCTATATCTCTCCAGCATGCAATGTTTTCAGGAAGATTTACCTCTCTTTTACACAGTCTGTTCTCTTGAATCTCCAAGTTTATCTCTAATAACTACTTTCCCTAGGCTGGGGAAGGTGGTTTCTGACTTCTCAAGATGCTCTGTAATTTTCTCCTTATCGACATGGGCTCTCTGGAGTGCGGGAGGCCAGGGCTCTTGGAGAGCACCCACCGTAGGGCTTCTGATGATTGTAATTCCAAGAGCACTTGCTTGTATACCTGGGAACCCCAGAGCCCACCAGCTGGATATAAGAACAATGCTTACCTAAAAAACATACTGTGCTAATCCTTTTGCAATATATTCATATATCAAATCATTATGTTGTACACTTGAACCTAATGCAATGTCAATTGTATCTTAATCAAACTTGAAAATAATTACTTCCAACTCTTGGAGGGAAAACAATTTTCAAACAAACCGTATGTCCATGACTCTGTCCCTATCTTTCATTGTAGGTATCAGGACCCCCACCCTTCAATATCTCCCAATAATTGCAAGGGTTTCCCAGGGGCTATTGCATGGGCGCTCAGAACAGTTATCCTGGTTCCCCATTGCTTCCGGCCCTGTCCTGTTGCCTGTTCTGCTCCTCTCTCCTTACCCTGAAGCCATGAAAGACTTTGCCACTTCCTCTCCACTCCAGGCCTGGCCCTCTGCTTGGGCTGTGGTGCCCTTTCCACCCAACACAGATTGCAAAGCAATGTATATTTAATGGGCCTCCTTCTTAGGCTAATCAAATTAATAATGATGAAAGCCTTGGCATTACTTATTTATTATCGTTATCATCATCATGACCTTTATTGAGTGCTCTCTGTGTGCCACAAGTACTGAGTTAGGTTTTTTTTTAGGGGAATTTCTATGATACCAAACCTTTTACAGCTAAAGAAATAGGATCAAAGAGGTGAGGGAGCTTGTTAAAGACCACACAACTAATAAGGCAGAGAGCTGTGATGTGACCCAGGGTTTGTCTCTCCTCTCTAGAGTCCACACCTTCCCTCACTGTACACCCACCTTTTACTGCTCTGTCCCAGACACAGCCCCTGGAGCTGACCGGTGACCTGAGTCATGGCCGCTTCACACCCAGAGCCAAGCTTTCCTCTTGTTTTGCCACAAGCTTCTTCATCCGGGCTTATGTTCTCCAACTCACACTTAGGATGAGTTTTGGGTTTTTCCTTTCCCTAAGAAGGCTTCTCTGCTTTTCATGCAGATAGATGTATATGATGGGGCAGCCCCACTGGCTGACACAATCCGAATTCTACAGTGAGCTCTGAGGAGGCTTTCCAACTGCATTCTGCACAGCCCCCTGCCCTTCCTCCCAACACAGACACGCTCGCTCCTTTAAATAGACTATCCATCAAGTTACAGACATCCTTAAAAAAAAAAAAAGAAGAAGATTCCTTGTCTAAGATTAGAAAGAATTGCTTTACTTATCTACGCCACATCTAGTTCAATCAGCTAATGAGATGCTATTAAACCTGCAGTTCCTATGATTCATCTGAGCGACTTTGTGATTGGATCCTCTTCATCCTCCTGGCTAAACTTGCTAAAATTGTTCTGATCGGGGACCTTGTAATAAACTCTGACTCAACATTTGGCAGCCGGGACCGGAACCAGGGGCGTGTAACGCAGCTAGCAACATGCCCACCTTCCCACAACGGTGCTTTCGGGCTTATCTGCCTTCAGATCCTTGAGAACCTTCTCTGTCTGGCCACAGAGGAGACGGCCCATGCCTCTGGGACTGCTGCTTCATGGGAAAGAAAGCAAGGCAGTTTTCACCCTCTCCTCTCCTAGGTGTCTCTGCCCCCGGCCAGCAACACTTAGGAGAGACTCAACTTCTTCCTTTTGCTCTTTTATTAACAATTTTTTCTTTTCCTATTTTCTCCCCTCCTGCTTCCACCTTTTGTGGCCTTGAAGTAGCTGGACCCATTTGCTCTTGAATAGAAGCCCAACTTCCAACATACTTGAAAAGCACTGTCAGATTCTGTTTGGTCCTTTAGAAAACACACGACCTGGATCCATTCATGCTGCGGAGGGAAACTTCTCAAAAATACACTTTCCGTTTGTATCTCCCCAGTGCCTCCTGTTACCGCCACTGTCTCCCCGCACTCTCCCAACTCTCCCGGGCCCTCAGCCCCCGCCCGCCCCCTCTTTGTATCTCTGCTCACCTTTCACAACTATTCTTTTCTCGTTCAGGATTAGATCTTGGCTCTTCTCAAAGCAGGCCTTTGCTCTTCCTTCTCCCCCTTGCCACTCCCAGCATACACACAAGGCTGCCAGCCAACCATGGCTGAGATCAGTTAGCAAGAAGAAAGAAGGAAAGAGCTTGAACCACTCCTACGTATGTCCCTATTGACTCCTGTAGTTGGAGGAACCATTGTTTGCATGACTGGAATGTACTAAGCAGTGAACTCTGAACAATGGGTTTTAAAGCACTCTGCCTTGCAGTTGCTTGTAGTGTATGGGGAAGACAGTAGGGTAGTGATTGATGACTGCCTCTTTTGTAAGCTAATTAGAATTAAAAGTTCAGTCCCTCAATCATACTAGTCACAGTTCAGATGTTCTGTAGCCACGTATGGCTGGTGGGCGCCATGTTGGATGCACATACATACACATTTCCATCACTGAAGGGCAATGCTGCCTAGTCTTCACCCCATTTTTCCTATTGAAACAACTGTTTCACTAAACACTTTTGTCAGCAGCAATGACTTATAAGATAACTGTTATAGCAAAAATAGACTATTTCTCTATGGGGACCCTGTCCCTCTAAGTCTCCAGTAAGAAGTCAAGCACTGCCAGACACTATCTTTCCCCTCCATGGAGAGGTGGGGTGAAGCTGGAGAGGTTGGGGAGCAAAGGACACACCGCTCCTAAGTGATACTTCCCTGTGGATGCCTCCATGCCTCCTAGAAAGTGAGTCAATAACTGCCCTTCCTATGCTAACTCTGACCCTTGTACCACCTCCTGTGGGCAACTGTCATGCTATGTAGTCATTTATTTGTTTATCTCTGAACTCTTGGGAGGCAGAGTTGTCATTGTCACAGTTGTAACATTAGTGTCATGCTCCAAACCATGGAAGGTCTGCTGAATTTAAATGGAAGTAGATCGAATGTTCTACATAACCAATCACTGCCAGGAACCAATTTGAAGCCAATGACTTGGTCAATATTTCTAACATGGGGCATAGAAATTTTAACTTTTTTAGGAGCCTTCTTAGGATGAAAAACCTGCTGTGTCCCCAGGAGAGGCTGAGAATAAATAAATGACTCTAGGCCCCAAAATCAAGGGGGTCGTCTTGGTACCAAGGAGAACCTGTTGTGGGCCCAGTTATACCATGCTTTGCAGTTTCTGTTGAAAACTGGCTCTTGATATTTAGATTCTCAATCTATTTCTTTGGCCACTTTGTTTTGAGTACTAATTCAGATGTATTATCTGAATCTTATTTCTTCTCCAGGAGGGAACAAAAGAGGCTTGCTTGTACAACTATAACTATTAGCCTTCACCATCAGCCCAGGTTTCATGGATAAAGGGATCCAGGTGGGGCAATAATAAGCATTTACTTAATAAGTGGTAGGTTACAAAAACATCGACCATGTCAGACACTGAGGGGACCCATGGACTAGCAATGGTCTGAGAATTTAGAACACACTCCAGCCTCGCAGGTGATCTCTCTCCTGAGGTCCATCCAGGACAATTCTGATTGTTCTCAAATGACAGATGCCATTGGGGATTTGCAAAAGGGTGTCCTTGCTTTAGACAAGGAGAAGCAGATTTGTATCAGTCTATTCTCACAGTCTTGAGATAACAAAACAGGTGTTTAAACAAACCCAAAGTGAAAAAACAGGAAAAGAGTTGGGAACAAAGTCTTTTAAGATCAATGCCTATTGCCTTAGGCATTTTCAAGTTATCAGTTGAGATGAGCAAACAAAAAGGAAAACTTCAGTTCTGAGGAAATGAGGGAATAACTCAAACACCTGCCTCTCTGCCTCCACTTGGATTTGGAGGTAAATGCTGAGGAATATAGCAGCAGCGAGACTAGAGAAGAATAAAGAAGGGCACACCTTCCCTGATGCTTTTGCTCAGAACAAAGCCTCACACTAAGCCCTCTCCCTCTATTACTGCTGGCTGAGAGTGCCTTGGTGCTGGGTCATAGATGTTCACCAAACTGAGAGAATCCCAAATTCTGCCTTTGCAATTCCATGGTGTTCTCATAATGTCCAAGTCTCCTCCAGCATTCTGTGATCTCTGACTTCCAACAGACACAAAGAAAACCCTGCGCTAGTATTTTTCATGGGTTTTCCTTAGCGATTTACCTATACTGCATTTATATATATATATATATATATATATATATATATATATATATATATTATTGATTTTTTTTTACAGAAAGGAAGGGAGAAGGATAGAGAGCTAGAAACATCAATGAAAGAGAGACATCGACCAGCTGCCTCCTGCACAACCCTTACTGGGGATGTGCCCGCAACCAAGGTACATGCCCTTGACCAGAATCGAACCTGGGACCCTTCAGTCCGGAGGCTGATGCTCTACCACTGAGCCAAACTGGTTTAGGCATGCATGTTTTTTTTTGTTTGTTTTTTTAATAACATAAAATTGTTTATAAAGCCCTATAAAAGGCCCGCCTTTTCTTCTCAGCATTGAGATACAACTGACATATAATATGAAACTTTAAAGGGTAGAATAGGTTGCTTTGATAGTTTTATAAATTGCAAGTTGATTACCACCAAAGTGTTAGCCAACACCTCCATCCCATCACAGTTTCCATTTCTTTTGTGTATGACCACATTTGAGATCTACTCCTGCATGCATTTTGACAGTTCATCTGCCTTTACCCTTCTCTTTTTTCTTTGTCTCCATCCATCCCTTGATTATTTGATTTCTTCAATTACTCTTTTTTATCTTTCATTCCTTCAGATCCCTATTTAAAGATCTCATTCTCCTCTCTGCCTTCCCAGCATTAGTGATAAGATCACCCAGACCCTTTCTCATCAGGGACTTCTGTGCAAAGGAGCTCTGTAAATATTCACCATCAGTTACAACTGCTCTGTAACCACAAGGGAATGAAACCCTGAAAGGGAGATCATGCCACCCTTCTTGTCGCAGGGGTGGGCAAACTTTTTGACTCGAGGGCCACAATGGGTTCTTAAACTGGACCGGAGGGCCGGAACAAAAGCAACCTGACTATGCTGGCACTCTCATCTTGGGCTGCTGGTGAAGGAGTGGAGGGGAGAGCAAGAGAACCCTCCGTTCTTTTGGCTCCAAGGGCCGGAAAGAATAGCTGAACAGGCCAGATCCGGCCCGCGGGCCGTAGTTTGCCCACGGCTGTATGTAGTGGGTACTGAACACACCACTCAGAACAGCCTTTTAGGACCCAGCTGTCCCTTTTTCCAGCTACTGGGAGAGATGGCTCCTGAGGGCTTATGGCAGCATCTCTCCTGAAGAATTGCCTTCCTTGCCCAAGGTGCACATCCCCATCCCCACAGGCAGCTCTCCTCTGAGGAGTAGCTGATGCAAGGGTACAAAGGTCCAGTCTCCTTGCCTTGATTCACGAAGACTTGAGGAACCATATTGACTCTGAATTTTCTGTGGATAAATTGAGTCTATTTTACTGCTACATCAATGTTCAACTTCTCCCTCTACCCAATCCAGATTCCATCACACCCAAACAGGGTGTGGTACCCTACAGCCCTCCCTTCTGCAGGCAAATCTCAGCCTCAGAACCTGCTTCTCAGGGAACCTGACCTGTGACACCTTCTTTGTGTGATGATGATGATGATGATGATGATGGTGATGATGATAATGATAATAATGATGATGGTGGTGATGGAGGAGGAGATGATGATAATACTATGTGAGGCACTCTGTCTTATATGTACTCTCACAAGGAATCCACACCAATGCCCACCAGGATGATGTGTTACTATTACATTTTTAAGATGAGAAAATTAAGAATCAAGGAAGTCAGGCACCCTACTTAAGGAGCCAGAAAGCTAAAGCTAAGAATTAGATTCAGCCCCAGTGCTTGCAGAGGACCACTAGGACAATTCTTTGGGGGAAGTTCTGGGCGTCAGTGTGTTGTGTTAGCACATGTGTCTGATACTTGTGTGAACCCTCTGCCTACACTTCTATAAAACTACTCATCACAGCTTTGCAATGGGATTTTCTGGGTCTACTTCCCTAGGAGAATTTTGAGTCCTTGTTGGATATCCAGTACCTAATCGGTGTTCAGTGTATAGCAAGTGTTCAAGTGACAGATGAGTTGAGAAGTCCCTGCTTTGCAATGGGGGAAACAGAATGATGGTCTCTCAAAAAGAGAGAAAAGTTCAGAAGTTAAGACCAAAGGCGCCGGAGTCACATCACTTGTGTACACCACATGGCTTTGTGAACCTCCATGTGCCTCAATTTTGTGCATAATATAACTTATCTCTTAGCATCATATGGTTGTCATGAAAATTAAATATTATATCATGCTTATAAAGCACTTAACATGGTGCCTGATACATAGTAAGCACTCCACAGATATTATCTATTACAATTACTAGCCACAGATAATTGTTTTTCTCCCACTGGCCCATCTCAAGAGAAATTAGAATGGGGTTCCTAGATATTGGCTAGCTTCCTGGGGCCCCTCACACAGTCGCAGAGCCCTCTGTGAGAAATGGCACATATTTTCTTGGACATTCTTCATATGCACAGCTGACACTAGTCTACTAAAGCAGTTTTTTCTAAGTCCTAATGGCACACGAGAGTGTGGTCCTTGGCTAAAGAGACTCTCAGAGTTGGGATTAGGATGTGCACATTTAGGAAAAAGTAAGAATAAAATAAACACCATGAGGTTCCAGACGTGCATCCAGATGATTGCACAGGCTCAGTCAGGCTGTGCCCATGTGGCCAGCAATCACTGCTATTCGGAGAGAGGGCAATTCATTGCCATCACCCACCAAGAGTGAGGCCACATGGTCTTACTGCATACTTATTACACATAAATTCAAAGTGTCTTAGAGATAGTTCATAGAATCATAAGAGCTCATGAGTCAAGGAAACTTGAAACCTGTCAGCTAATCCTGTTTCAATTTCCCTCCAAGACATCTCATGATCTTCACAAACATCCTCAGTAACTAGGAACATGACAGCCCATTTAATACTTTTATCAGCAATTTGGACTTACATGCCAATAGCCTGATAACTACATTTTCAAAGGATACAAATCTCAGAGGAAGAGCCAAGAATGAAAGAATTTAGGATTCAGGAAAGAGCCAGGCAAATTGGAATGATGAACCTAATCTAATAAGACCACATTTAATAACGGTTCATATCATCCATTGGATTACAATAAAAAAATTCAACTGCCCTAGTGGTCATGGGAGAGCTTTTCATTTTCTTATCTATTTAATAATCATCTATTAATTTTTATCTAGCCTCATTCCAAAAAGGATTTGAAGTTGCTTAAAAAGACATGATACAGCTGTGGTTCTCTGTGTGGTCTCCAGACCGCCAGAAGCAGTATCACCTAGAAATCTGTTAGACATGCAGCTTCTCACTCTAGACCTAATGAGTCAGGAACTGAGAGACCCAGCAATCTGTGTTTTAGCAATCCCTTCTGGGAATTCTGATGCACAATAAAATTTGAGAACCACTGTAATAGAGTTTAAGATTTTTAAAAATGGAAACTCAAAAGCATCCTGAACATTGAGAGGATGTTGAGTGTTAGGATAACATAGAGAATTAATGACTCAAGCCCTGAAATTTTGGGAGAGGGGCACCACAAATTTGGCTCAGACCTTCCTAATAGCCAATGCAAAGAAGAAGTATAATCAGCACACTGTACTGGGCCTGTAAGATTCATACCACCAAACCTTGTGCTGAGATTCAAAGAAAATTCCTCTGCTTGAAGAAGCAAATATATATTCCAACAAATGATATGCTTAACAGTGTCCCTTTAGTAAGAAGGACAATGAATTTCTGAAGGTTTGGGTTTTTTTGGCCATCAGCCTCTTAATTAAATCAATGATGGGGCAAGATTTAATTTCTACTGAGTGTAAGATCAAAATGCTCTATGGTCTGCATCAGTACAGAAGTAGGCTGCTTGAAGCGGGACATTTTTTCTGATACTGTTCTTTGTCTAATGGTCTGTCAGTGTTTGGATTCCCAAGGTCACTGCTGAAGATACCTACAACCTGAGGAAGAAAGATGGCAAGGGATCTAAAATCCTTTCATTTGAACAACCCCTGCCCTCAGGGGAAGAGGAAAAGACAAGGAGCCCTGTCTATGTCCATTTGTCTCTGCTTTGCTTATCTCCTTTAGGTCAATTTTATCTCAAATTGGAAAGTTAACAAACTACAGCTGAACTGATCTTCTGTCATCCACTTAGTGGTATCTTTTAAGAAATCATTTGTGTCTTCTTTGATATTACTATTGTATCCAAAAGAAACGAACAGATCCCAAACCACAATGTTGGGGAGAACACCTAGCAGCCCACCATGGATAATAGTAAGAGCTTAGCAGTCAAAAATTCAAGCTTGGAAGTCATATGAAAAGGGCTTGTATCCCAGGTCTGGTACCTACTTGCACAAGGTACTTTATCTTCTCTAGGCCTCACCTTTAACTTGCAGAAAAGAGAGATTAAAATAGTTCAAACCTTAGACCTCACATGTAGCATCACCATCATGGGGGATGATGATTCCAGTAGACTCTAGCACAGGGGTGGGCAAACTTTTTGACTCGAGGGCCACGATGGGTTCTTAGACTGGACCGGAGGGTTGGAACAAAAGCAACCTGACCATGCTGGCACTCTCATCTTGGGCTGCTGGTGAAGGAGTGGAGAGCAAGAGAACCCTCCACTCTTTCATCTCCGAGGGCCGGATAGAACAACTGAATGGGCCGGATCCAGCCCGCGGCCGTAGTTTGCCCACGGCTGCTCTAGCAGATGGACTCTACCGGAATACTAGCAGACTACAGTAGGACACAACATGAAGACAGCTAAGCTACCCTGAGACTTTACAGTCTTGATATTCATCATAATAGATAACAGAAAACATTGAGGACAAGGCCAGCTTGCCTTACTTTAACTTCCAGACAGATATTAGTATCCCAAGTTAGTGTCTTTTATGAAGACCACCAAGCATCTCTCCCTCTCTATCTAAACTTTAATTTTGATATTTTAAGCAGAGCCCACGGGATAAAGGACCATCAAGTGACCATAGTGTGGGAGCTAGGAGGGCTTCAGAGACTCAGCCCAGACCCCACAACTCACTGGTGGCAGCCCAGGAACTAGCACCCAGGAACCCTACATCTGTTTCCTTTGACCATTTCCTCTTAGTCTTCTTATCTCTGAATATTGAAAGTATGGATTTTAGTAACATTTACTTTACTATTTGAGATGTTATGGTGTCCTAGAATATACAATGAATAAAGAGTTTGAAGACCTTCATTCAAGTCTCAGTTCTGCCAGTTACGAATTGAGTTATCTTTGACAAGTCAGTTTCTTATCAGAGTCTCATGTTCACATCTATTTAATAGGAATAATTATAGCTGCACTTCATATCTTTCTGGGGTTGTTACAAGGTTTATTGAGATGTGTGTGAAAG
Organism: Vespertilio murinus; assembly: GCA_963924515.1. Taxonomy (NCBI): domain Eukaryota; kingdom Metazoa; phylum Chordata; class Mammalia; order Chiroptera; family Vespertilionidae; genus Vespertilio; species Vespertilio murinus. The sequence continues at coordinate 19,141,991 of OZ004716.1, forward strand.
CACAGGGTAATCTGCATTATATTTTGCAAATTTAAGAGTGCAATTATTTAATCCCAAATTTCCTGTATTTTCTATCACATCCCTCATCCTGTAATTTGAGTTTTTCAGGGTCCCTATCTCAAACCTCTGCCTCCATTCCTTCAGGAGACTATGACTCAGTAATAATCCTTTAGGTCTAGCCTTTGACTAGGCTTTAGTCACGGGAGGGGAAAAAATAAAAGTCTTAGTAAAATTATACCAGTGTTTGAGAAAATAGGATTACCTAGCAGAAAATTATGTCAAGCACTTGCCAGAATTACTTTTTTTGGAATGATCTTAAATGTTTAAGAGCCACATAAAAATCAGCTAAGTGTAGCATCTTAACATCACCCTCTATGTGGATCTGAATCATCAGATACAGTAATTTGCCAACCCCCCAAAAAATTCCATGTGAAAATCAAATTATCTTAGAGAATAATGGAAACCATAATTATAAACACATATAGCTTGATCTTCCCTGTTTATTTTTTTCTGGTGGGATGGAAAAGAAAAGTTTTAGATGGACCCAACTTTAGGTTCATGGCTTCTCAATTCACTGTCTGTGTGGCCTTGGGCAAATGATTTATTATCTCTAAACAATGATACTGGTTTTGTATGAAAACATAATGAGGTCAATGGATAAGATTTATGGTTATTAATTGTGGTATTTGCTTTAATGTATATCTTTTGGTTTTATGAGACAGAGACCACACACATAACCAAAACTAAGAGGTTCTATTATAAAGACTTGTGCAGTAACTATTAAAAAACTCTTGGAGCTGAAACCGATTTGGCTCAGTGGATGGAGTGTCGGCCTATGGACTGAAGGGTCCCAGGTTCAATTCTGGTCAAGGGCATATGCCTTGATTGCGGGCACATCCCCAGTGGGGGGTGTGCGGGAGCAGCTGATCGATGGTTCTCTCTCATCGATGTTTCTAACTCTCTATCCCTCTCTCTTCCTCTCTGTAAAAAAAAATCATATATATATATATATATATATATATATATATATATATATATATATATATATAAACTCTTGGAAATCAGAGAGCAGAAGGCAAGCTGAAACTGGATCTCACAATGGGTAGAGATTGGTTCCTCCTGTTCTTGGTCACAACAGTGAAAACTGTAAAAAATGATCCTGGTATAGGCTTTTGGGTTGACTCTACTGCTCTTCATGTTTTTTTTTTCTTTAATTATTTTACCTACTGAGTTTTCACTTAGCTTCCCTAAAGCACTAGTCAACTAGGTCTCTCAAGCTCAATTCTCTTTCAACATGCTTTCTGGTAACAAGTTGTTCACTTGCTGCATGTTTTCCAATTCATAGTTTTTGAGCAAACATTCAGTTCCTTTATTTCATGCTAAGGAATGGGTTCCGGCTTAGATTATGAATGGCCACTCCTCCACCATTGGGTGACCACTGGTATAATCATCTATCAGAGATAAGCTATAGAACATGGTGCCTTGGGTGTGCCTCTTCAGCAAGGACAGTGGGTAAAGTTCCCACAAAGAAGTCTATGTCATGTGTAATGGCTCAGGTTCTAGAATTTGCTTGAATTCTAATCCTGACTTTGACAGTTTCTGAAGATGTGACCTTAAACAAGTTACGCAAGCTTGCTGAGTCTCAGGTCCCTCACCTGGAAAACGGGTATGATAGTTCATACCTCATAGGAGTGTGGTTGAGTTATAAATAGCAAAAGTAAAGCACTTAGCACAGTTCCTGCCACAAATAAAACTCTCACTAAATGCTCACTATATCCATATCAGGAGGTGGTGTGGGCGGGCACCATGAGAGGGTCCACCTACAGAAAGGTACTCCATTAACAATTATTCACCTCTCCTTTGTGCTGAGATAAACAACACTGACTCATTTCCTGTCCCCGAAGATGTAATTGCTTCCAATTTTTCCCCCCTGAAAATGGGTGGCATTCTCCACAACCCTGATGGGGTCACTGCATAACCCACTGAGCAAATGGGATCATATAGGATTTTAAAGTCAATTTTAGTCCTTCTCACTGGAATTGAGTAGATGGCTCTCAGTTTCCCATCACCGTGTCCATTTCATTCTGGATGGGGATTGAAGGCAACCCTATTGAACAGGGTAATGAGTGTCCATGATAATGACTTCACCTGGGGGCTGGCATGTTTACCGAACTGTCAAGTAACTTCTGGCATTTCTCCATCAGGGTCTGGGGAAATCATAGACTTTCACACAAAGGAAAAACGGTTTGCTGAGATGGAGCGTTTGATTTGGGACATAGAAATTCCTTTTAAGTTATGCTTTATTTAATTGGTGGTGTTGAGAAATGGGCTGTTTCACAGAAATGAAGATCATAGACAGCTGATGTTTTTCCATTTCAGTTCTGAAACTATTTTAACCCTTGTTTAATAGAGTCTTCCTAAACTGTATTACATACTTCTGCCTTCTTAACAGAGGTTGCAAATTTCAAGGCTAATGTCTGAGTACTTCCTATGTATATGGCACCACATTTATGTGACTAACTCTCATTAATTTTCCTCATAAGCCTGTGAGATAGGTATTAACATAACCTTCATTTCACAGAAGAGGGCATTGAGGCTTAGAGAGGTTAAGTAACTTATCAAAGGTTACACAGGTAGAAAGTGATGGAGTGGGATTTGTGCCCAGGACTCCCCAAGCCCTTTAGAAACCGGCCATGTTATTGGAGAACACTTTGGTTAAGAAGTGACCCTAAAGGCTATTAACCTTCAAAGTTTGACCTTTGCAAATCCACACACACATTTCAGAAATATGTCCATTTCTCTGAGCATCCCTTTTGAAAAGTATGCAAACTGGCAACACAGGTTTTTGAATATTCAGGAATATTCCTTCATTCAGCAGATGTTACTTGAGTACTCACTATGTTACTGTGCCAGGCATCCTGGATGCATAGGAATATGAGGCACACAGCTGCTTTCAAGGAGGGCACACACTAGAGGCACTCCAGAGGGACAACATGTGAAACTTGCCTACTTTGTGAGCAGGAAACACTTGAGAAGATGGTGATTTTTTAATGTACCTATCAAGACAATTGTCCTCCTCATTAATACCTGCTCTCTATGGATCAAACTGATGAGTTAAGACCAGATGGAATTAGATGCTTCATTGGCTACAAAGAGGCCAAGAAAGAAATAGGTGAGCCGAATTTAAGAGATAGTTCAAGTTATCTTGCTTGGAAAAGAAACTGTAGTCAGATATTAACAAGCTTTGGGCCAGACCAAGGAGTTGGTTTCTATAACCCACTCTTTCTTAGATGGTGGTTTATAAAACCAGGAAGTCTATTAAAAACACATCTGGCGGAAAAAAAATACATGTTTTGTGGGATGTGTTTTCTCATTTAGTTAGTAAATGGGTGTTAAATGCAACTCCCAATTGTAGCTTTTAAAAATATATACAGTTTAGACCTCATTGGTTTGGTTCAGTGGATAGAGTCTCAGCCTGCGGACTGAAGAGTCCCGGGTTCAATTCCGGTCAAGGGCACATGCCCAGATTGTGGGCTCAATCCCCAGCAGTGGGAATGCAGGAGGCAGCTGATCAATGGTTCTCTCTCATCACTGATGCTTCTATTTCTCTCACCCTCTCCCTTCCTCTCTGAAATAAATAAAATTACATATATTATAAAGTTTAGAGCAGTGGTCAGCAAACTGCGGCTTGTGAGCCCTTTGGCCCCTTGAGTGTGGCTCTTCCACAAAATACCACAGCCTGGGCAAGTCTGTTTTGAAGAAGTGGCGTGAGAAGATGTTTAAGTTTAAAATATTTGGCTCTCAAAAGAAATCTCAATCGTTGTACTGTTGATATTTGGCTCTGTTGACTAATGAGTTTGCAGACCACTGGTTTAGAGCATCATTACAATCAAGTATACAGCTTTCCAAGGTGATCACTTTGACATACTTTAACTATAATGTTCTTATCTTAAAAGTAATATGTTAATAGAAAATATGGAGTAACTTCTCTCATCCAGAGATACCTAAAGGTTATGAAAGCAGCCCTCCATTATTCCTACATCCAGTGGTCCATCCCTGTGATCTCTCTTCTTCGAGTTACCCTCCTCCATCTGGACACAGAATCATCTCTTGATGACTCATATTCACCATTATGGGTGCTGTTTATGGCCCTGTGCTGATGTAAGTTTGTGTGATAGTTGGGAGTGTGACGGTTCTTTTTGAGACCTTTTAAATTAGGCCCTTTTTCTCCTACTTTGGCCAACGGCCATTATGTCTGGCTGCTTTCCATGTGTCTTCTTATAACTTCTTCCTGGTGTATTTTCTACCCATGATTAAGTGCTAGAATGGCTAATGGCCTGACTAGTCAATGTGTATTTCTAAAGTAAGAGTAAGCTGGCTCAGAGAGAGTGTAAACTCTGCAATGGCTATTTTAACTGCCAGGAAAGTATTGCTTGTCTATAGAGATAATTGAGGTTTGCTTTAGTGGTGACATTGAGCTAAGTGATGTTACTATTGGCCACCCTTTTCCAGAAAGGAAAAGAAACAGAGAGGAATGGGGGGAAGGAGTAAGGGAGGGGTAGAGAAGGGAAGAGAAGAAAAGCCTTTGGGATCTCATTTTGAATTTCTCTCTTTTCACATTTGCTGATTACAGTGGTTTAAACTTCATTGACTTGATGGTGCGACAAGGGAATATCGACAACCCTCCCAAGACTCCTCTGGTGCCAGGTTTTGAGTGCTCGGGGATTGTGGAAGCTCTGGGGGACAGCGTGAAAGGATACGAGGTAACATTCTGACTTTTGACTGAAAGAATAATATCAATCTGGAGTCCATTTAGATAATGAAAGATTATGCAAAAATGCTTGAAATAATCTATAATGTGCAGTGTTACTGATGTCTTATTGGTTGGTTTTATTAACAGTGTTTATATTTTTCCCCACCATTTTTAAAATTAAGGTATTATATGTGTACATAGCTTACCATTGCCCCCCCCCCCACCTCCTATACATGCCCTCCCTCCCCAGAGTTTTGTATCCATTGGTTGTACTTATACCAATGGACATGCATACCAGTCCTTCGGTTGATCTCTTATCTCCCCCAGATCACCCTCCCCTCCCAGCTGTCATTTGACAGTCTGCTTGTTACTTTACTGTCACTATATCTATCTTTCTTTAACAGTGTTTATAAATGATAGGATTCCCAAAGATCTCATGTACCATCTTGGTGCTCCTGGCAACAGTCTGGTGACCAGAGAAAATCTTGTCATTCCCTCTAGTCATATTATACAGTTAATTAAATAAAGAGTATTCAGCTTTTGTTTAACTAAAGTGTGTATACTCCCCTCCTCCCACCCATGGATCACACTTTCCTATCACTTCTAGCTCAGAAATCAATTACAAAACACTAAAGCTGGGGAGAAATAGCCTCTGTGTTTTTATGTTTTGATTCTGTTAACTATCTACTTAATTGATACATTTAAGTAATCATTTATTTCAGACAAGTGGGGATATGATCTTTTGGGGTGAAATTTAAAATATATATATATATATATATTGATTGATTTCAGAGAGGAAAGAAGGAGAGAGAGGGAGAAACATCAATGATGAGAATCATCGATTGGCTGCCTCCTGCACACCCTACACTGGGGATTGAGCCCATGACCTTCTGGTTCATAGGGTGACCCTCAAACCACTGCCATGCCAGCTGGGTTTGGGGTGAAATTTTAAAGCCACAAGGTAGTGGTACCTGAGAGTGAGATGGAGTTGGCCATGGGTTGATGGATTGGGAGTACAGCAGTGGATAAAGAGGGTTATTATATCATTCTGACTATTTCCATACCTGCTCAAAATTCTCCATAATAAAAAATTTAAACAGTGAAAAGATATAGGACTCTTTCTCCCATTATCATGCAAATAAAATAGAATTTGGTCTATAAAATCTGAAACTGTGGGCAAATCAATCACACAAAATTGCAGTAGTTTGGAGTCAGGAAAACCAATGGAAATTAGGTACAAGAGCTCTCTCTTCTAACTAAGTGCCTCCCCAGAGAGACATGAATGCAGCTAGCATCTGAGAATCCACTATATAACCAGAAACACGGGCAAGTTCTCTTTTTTCAGCCTCACCACAGCCCTGCGAAGTAAAGATTGTTACTGTCTCCTTAGGGATGAGGTTCAGCAGGGTTTATTACTTTTCTGTGGAGTCCAAAAGGTGGTACATAGTAGTAGAATCTGGATTCGGGTCACCAGAGCCTTTTCACTCCCCCATGATCTTTGCCCTTGCTCCCAACCTACAATTGCTGCAATACTAACTGCAGGAAGAAACATCCTATAAAATGCAATGCCAAGATGCCCTTGGAGTTGACTTGGAGCCTGCTGATCAGTGCATCTGAGCCTCAGTATACTCTGAAAGTATCAATATGCTCCACATTCATTATGATAAATGTCTAGAAATATCTTCTCACCCCTCATTCTTTTTGTCCACAGTTTTCAGATAATATAGCAGAAAAGTGTTGAGCAAGAAGTATGTGTGTTTTTTCTTTTCTTGTATATGACTTTGCATTTTCTGTACCCAGATAAGCAATATAACAGAGGCAGCAGCATCTCTCCCTGAAATTGCTGCATATAAGAAATATCTGCTCCTCACTCCTTCACAGGATCCCAAAGAAAGAGATCATACTGCTAACTCAATTAATTGAGCATTGGATTAATAACCCATTATTTTAGAATATAACAGCAGATAAAGACTATGTTGACTTTGGTGTAGAGGGAGGACTTACTCTTCTTGATTACCGTATTTGCCGGCGTATAAGACGACTTTTTGGCCCTGAAAAATATGCCTCCAAGTGGGGGGTAGTCTTATACGGCGAGTATATAACAAACTCTGTATTTTTAGTGGAAATGTTAGGGGGTCTTCTTATACGCCCAGTCGTCTTATACGCCGGCAAATACGTATTTTTCAGGGCCAAAAAATCGTCTTATACGCCGGCAAATACGTATTTTTCAGGGCCAAAAAATCGTCTTATACGCCAGCAAATACGGTATATATATTTTCTCTTCTATAGAAGACCTTTCTTCCGGCTAGTTAGCTCTGGCTTGCATATTGTCCAACCTATCCTTCTCCCCGACTTCTCTCTAGTGACTTTCAGTGGCACAAATAAAAGACACCACCTACAGGTTTCCAGTTGGGATGATATGAGAGCAAACCAATACTAAAATCCCTTCTATAATTTTGATTTAAGATTTTTAATCCTGTTAGAGATGGAATTCCATGCAGCAGCACACTAACAGCTCTCCTGGTTGATCGATTGCAACAGAGGCTTGAAAAACTGTTGCCAGAGGCTCAGCAGTAAATGAATAATTCCGACTCCATTACCCAGGACTATTTTTTTCTTAATAGAATGAAATAATGAAATGAATTGGATTTTTTAAAAAATTTTGCCTACCTCTGGTCTCTGGGACTGGGGCTGGTCTGATGGCTTAGCCACTTTTGCCATTTAATAATGAAATGGAAAAGAGGGAGGCAGTCAGCCCTGCTTTGGTGCTGTGACCCTCACTGTGGTTGAAATACTCTTCATTCCACTCTATGTTGACACTGGAGACCATTAGCCACACTGTTTTGGATTTTGATGATTCTGTGCAGAAGAGGAAGCCAGTGTTAGACCATAGTGATCCTCTGGCCCAATTCGTTTCATTTAAGGTGATATTCCCAACATCTGCCATTTAGTCTTCAACATTCTCCGGGATTAAGACATTCATTGCCAGTAGGACAGCTTCTTCTTTCCATCAGTTTCATAATTAGACAGCTACTCCTTCCATTTCATAAAGTTTACTGGGTCTATATTTAGCTTTTGATCATTAAACAGTGAATTCCATGAGATCAAGAACCATCTGTTCTTTTTAAGTCAACACTGATTGCTCTTTCCTCATTTTACATGCATACTGCCTAGTGCATTGCAGGCATATTATGTTACTTAATCTTCATAAGGATCCTTTCCTAATATTATACCCATTTGAGAACTGAGGAAACTGAGGCTTAGAGTTAAATTAACATCCCAGACTTGGTAGGTTCCACTGTTGTACACCCTTACATAACTTTTGTCTTTTTTGAATCCCTTATCTCACGTGTAATGAATTATTTTATCTGCAGTCAGCCTGCCTCGATTCAAATCCTGGCTCAGCTGCTCTTTAGCTACATGACCTTGGACATATACTTTAATCTCCCTTTGCATCAATTTAAATGTCTGAAATGTACAATCATTCATCTGTAATATGGGATTCTTATAGAATCCATCTCATAGGAGACTTTTGCAATTTGTTGAGTAGGGATAGAAGAGAAATGCTGAGCTACAAAGAAATTAAAACAGCAGTAAAATCCATTATAATTATATATATGACAACACACATATAGGAAAGCCATTAATTTATTGAGAATTTATTAGGACCACAGCAATTTGAGTATTGTATTTGAAAGTCATAATACAAACCACTAACATAAATAGCAGCATGGTTCGCTTTAGCTAGCACTTTGCAGCTCCTACAAGCTATTAGTATTGGTTCACTTATTTGTTTTTTGCTTTAATAATTATAAGGTATGGGAAAAAAACTTAGCATACCATCATAACTGCTTTAACAAGATGATTGTTGTTTGCTTTTGTTTTTTTTAATGGTAAAACACAGTACTCAGCCATGCCTTTATAGGGGTTTTGAAGATTACATGAGTTAAAACATGCGATGTTTTTAGGACAATGCCTGCCATATAATATATGTTTAATAAATGGTAGTTGTTCTCACACCCAGTGGCATATTCCTATTTGCCTCTGAGCCTAGTTGCTCTTGCCAAGTCTCCACTTAATTCACATGGCTCTTCCGATGCACCGCATTCCTGTCCACAGTGATCGGTAACTCAGTGCTAACCTTTGATGCAAAGCCACAATGAACTAGCCTGTCGGAACATCTGTGTGGGTTGGCAGAGAACAAACAAGAGTAGAGATTTTACTCCTAGCCTTGGCCCATTAACCTTTCTTGTGGTTCAGTTTTTCTCAGTTCCAAAACAGAGAGGTTAGATGAGAGGTTGAGTGAGTAAAATGACCAGACGCTGATGTGCTCCATACTGTATATTTATGCTTGAGAAGAGGGGTAAAAACCTGGCCTCCATGGTCCCTGGGAATATTTTATAGATGGGCTTCAAAGCGTCCAAAAATGCCTTGTAATTGGGAGGCAAATGAGGGGTGCAAATTTGAGGGTGTTATTGTTTGTTTTTTTTCTGGGAAGGAATCTATAATTTTCATCGTATTATTGAGTATTTGAGAAAACCCTCAAAAAAGTTAAGAAACCTTCACTAACCCTGTGCTTCCCTATGCCCAGATCGGGGACCGTGTCATGGCATTTGTCAATTACAATGCCTGGGCAGAGGTGGTCTGCACGCCCGTGGAGTTTGTCTACAAGATCCCCGATGACATGAGCTTCTCTGAGGCTGCTGCTTTCCCCATGAACTTCGTCACAGCCTACATGATGCTGTTTGAAGTGGCCAACCTTCGAGAAGGGATGTCTGTGCTCGTGCACTCAGCTGGTGGCGGCGTGGTAAGTTGGTGCTTGTGAGGCCTCTTCCTCAGGCCATGATGGTGAAAGTGGAGTGATACCCATGTGACAGTGAGATTCCTATGTGAGCTATTTCCAGGAGTAGGGGTGATCTTTGGTGAAGCTCACATCATGGATGGAAGAGATCATATAGATGATTGTGTTGTCGATAGGGTGAGCCTCAGAGATGTTTTCTCTGGAGTTTGGGAGGGTCCCCAAAATGGCATGTTAGGACTCAGTGGGTCTCAGAGATGGTTACTGTAAGCAGCACTCTCAGTCTTGGTTTGATGATAAGTTGTTTCTGTCAATCACTGTGAAATGCCTCACGGTCCTGTACTACTATTATTTGAAATGATAAAATGGTGGACGATTTACTCTTTCAATACATTGCAATGAATTCAAGATTGTTCCCATATTAATGGCATCCTTATTCATTTGTGTTCTGATGTATTTTCTTGAGTGGGAGACTGAGATTGTACTAGCACAATCGGAATTTCACATAAACCTACTAGTAAGTACACCTGTGAGAGAAGTTGCACATGCGAATGTCATCTGTCAGGCATGTCTTTGACAAGGGGGGAAATAATTGCTGCTCTGGAGTTCAGGGATTACAGAAATTTCTTCCATGGCTTGGATATGTCTCAGTGACAGCCACTCAGTACATACTGCATGCCTGCCACATGACAAGCCCTCTGTTTTCTTCATGGTCTACTGTGGTTGAGTAGAACTCCAGACTTTTAGAGTGAGAGGTATTACTCATTAATTCAACGAGTATTTGTTGAATATATACTATGTTCTGGAGTCAGTGGGTTAGAGATTGATAAGAGAAGGTCCTGATATCATATCTAGCAGGGTTTGGGAAGTTCTCAGTGTTGGAGATACTGTAGTTTGATGAACTCAAAGATGTGAACTCTTATGCTTGGGTCTAACTTGGGGGTATTTTCACTGGAGGTCATGCTAATATTGAGTTTTTACCATTACCAAAACCCTACAATGTATAAAGCATTTTTCCTTTCTAAGAAGACAAGTTCACATACAAAAAAAAAAAAAAACGGGAAGGCAAAGAGATGACACTTGAGGAATGCCTTAAGAGGAATATCTTCAATCACTTTAGCAAATTTGCTAATGGCTTTTGACTATGAATAAAGATATAATAAAAGCTAAACATCCCTTAGAAAAGAAATAGATTTCGGTGCCAGCTAGTGTGCGAACAGCAAGCAAGCCATTTAGAATCCTGGCATTTATGATCTCAGTGTGCTCAGCATACAAAGCGTTGGAGACTTGTTTTCATATTATCAACAGAAGCACCAGTCTTCACAATGATGCTAAATGCAGTTCTCCTGAGAGTCAGTTTCTAAACATGAGCACTGATGATGTTTCCTTTTGTGTTTTTAGATTTTTCATTTAAATGGCCATATTTCTGGAACAAAGAGGCATGTGTCAGGAGCATGTGTCTCACAAAAGAGAAACAAATTCTGCAAATGAAAGTTTTTACTATGCCATATTCTGGGCTTTACAGACATTATAATATAATAAGAACTAAAATGTGAAACAGATAAAGTCACTGGGGAAAAGGACAATAAGGGTAGGAAAATAAGTTGTCACACATAATGCAGGCTATGATGTCATAAAGCTTTGCTGAAGATGGACAGTAGTCTTGGTACTTAGCTTCCTAATACTGTGTGCAAATAGAGAAAAATGAATACATAATATGTATTCAATAGTGTCCACTTGGTGGAAATAACCAGTTATTATAGAGAATTATAACTAGTACTGGGTTTTGAGAACTGAGTTGTTTTTTTGTTTGTTTGTTTTTCATAAGCAATGTATACAGAAATGTGATGAACATCCTCAACAAACTGTTACAGTAAATGCCATTATTTCCTTGATTCTTTTTTTAAAAGGTGTATCTCTAGTATAGTCTAGTAGCACCAAAGTAAAGCAAAATATAGTGAAAGAAAGCAAATATCCTGGGGCCAAAGGAAGTAGTCTGTCTTGATCTTAGGTTGGTTTAAAGGTGTGGTTGTACTGCCCATCTTCGGTGAGTGGGTCTCCTTGAATAGTGTTTCTTCCCCCCAAGATTCGATGGGTGGTTTGAATCACAGTTCAAGGTTACCATTAAAGGAATGACTTCTGGCCAAGTGCACACTTACATATATGAACACTCAACCAAGCGATGGTGGAGTTGACCTTGTCTTATAAAATCTAAGGAAGCCTAATGAGAACCAAGACCTTTCCACTGCCCCACAGTGGGAAGACCACTGAGTCACCCTCAGGTAGAAATAGATTCCTTCCAACTAGTCACTGCTTTTTAGTGGAGGATGCTCCTTGGGAGCACTATTTTACTTTATTTTTATTTTTGTTGATTTCAGAGAAGAAGGGAGAGGGAGAGAGATAGAAACATCAATGATGAGAGAGAATCATTGATCACCTGCCTCGTGCACACCCCACTCTAAGTATCAAGTCCACAACCCAGGCATGGGCCCTGAGTGGGAATCCAACCATGACCTCCTGGTTCATAGGTTAATTCTCAACCACTGAGCCACACCAGCTGGGCTTTGGGAGCACTTTTAATGTATTATCTGTATTACCCTGGAGGGGAATGGAGATGCTTCCCATCGCTGTTGGACCAATCTGATAAGTGCAGCCATTGGCTGCTTGGTTACTGGCAGGCGGGATATTACCCCTCACTCCCCTCATAGTTATCCATGTCTATTTCCTGGCACCTGTGAGCATGATACCTTACATGGCAAAAGGAATTTTGCAGATGTGATTAAGTTAAGAATCTTGAGAAGGAGAGATTATTCTGGATTATTCAGATGAGCCCAATGTAATCATAAGCGTCCTTAAAGATGAGAGAGGCAAGGAGGAGGGCCAGAACGAGGTTTAAAGATGCTACAGTTCTAGCTTTGATGATGGAGAAAACATCATGAGCCAAGGGATGTGGGTAGCTTTCAGATGCTGGAAAGGACAAGGAAATGGATTCTCCTTCTGGTGCTTTCAGAAGGAACACAGCCCTGCTAACATCTTATTTTAGCCTAGTGAGGCCTGTTTTGGACTTTTTATCTTCAGAACTGTACCATAATAAATCTGTGTGTGTGTATGTGGGGGGAGGGGGTGGATGGTTTGAGCCACTGAATTTGTGGTAATTTGTTATAATAGCAATAGGAAATTAGTGCAGACATTTCTCTGGGCTGCCTTCCATTTCATCGTGGAGAGCCCACAGAGGTCTGAACAAAAGCAAGTAGCAAGTAGCAGAACTAGGATTCATATCCTAATCTGGCTGATTCCCAAGACTAATTCTCTTTCCATTTTATAACCTAAAATGGTGGGAGAACCCAAGTCATTCATTCCTTCATTTATTAATGCATTTAACAAGTATGTGTTCAACTTCTACTCAGTGCTAGCTATAGATTTTATTTTACTTTATTTTATACTGTGGATGAGGATCTTCATTTTTTTTTTCTTAATTGAATTTGTGGGGGTTTCATTGGTTAATAAAATTATATAGGTTTCAAGTATACAATTCTATAATACATCATCTGTGTATTGTATTGTGTGTCCACCACCCAGAGTCTAATATTTCATCACCATTTGTCTCCTGTTTACCCTCTTCTACCTTCCCCAAACCCCTTTCCCTCTGGTAATTATCCTATTGCTATCTGTATCTATGAGTTGTTGTTTTTTGCTTAATCCATTCACCTATTGTACCCAGCCCCCAGCTGTCGGTCTGCTCTCTGTTTGCTAGTTTAGGTATGTTATAAGTGAAATCATATGGTATTTGTCTTTCTCTGATTGGCTTATTTCACTTGGCATAATATCCCCTAGGTCTATCCATGTTGTCCTGAAAGGTAAGATTTCCTTCTTCCTTACAGCTGCATAGTATTCCATTGCGTAAATGTACCACAGCTCTTTTATCTACTCACTAGAGGCTTGTGGGGATTGGGTGAAGCCTGCAGTCTGACATCCCCCAAGGAGTCCTGGAATGTGAGAGGGCACTCTGCAAAGTTGCTGTCCTTCCGCAGTTCCCCGCGTTGAGCATCTCCTCTCTGGTGGTCAGTGTACATCATAGCTACCAGCTAATGGGCCGGTTGCTTAGGTTTTTATATATATAGATGTACTGATAGCACTTGGGCTGCTTCCAAATCTTGGCTATTATAAATAGGGCTGCAATGACCAGAGGGGTGCACATATTCTTTCAAATCAATGTTTTGGGTTTCTTTGGATATATTCCCAAAAGTGGAATTGCTGGATCATAAGGCAGTCCCATTTTTTATTTTTTGAGGAAACTCCACTGTTCTCCACAGTGGCTGCACCAATCTGCATTCCTACCAACAATGCACAAGGGTTCCCTTTTCTCCACATCCTCACCAACACTTGTTTGTTGATTTATTGATGATAGCTATTCTGACAGGTGTGAGGTGGTATCTCATTGTGGTTTTAATTTGCATTTCTCTGATGATTAGTGAGGTTGAGCATCTCTTCATATGTCTATTGACCATCTGTATGTCCTCTTTGGAGAAGTTTCTATTCAGATTCTTTGCCCATTTTTTAATTTGATTGGTGTTTGTTTGATGTTGAGTTCTTTTATCAAATGTATCATTGGTGAATAATGTTCTCCCATTCAATGCATTGTCTTTTCATTTTGTTGATAGTTTCCTTTGAGGTACAAAAACTTTTTAGTTTGATGTAGTCTCATTTGTTGATTTTTTTTCTTTTATTTCCTTTGCTCAGGGAGATAAATCAGAAAAAAAATTGCTACAAGAAATGTCTGAGTAACTATAGACGTTTCAAAGAGCCAACATATTGTGGCCTGGGCACATGTTTCCTAACTTGATGTTAAAGAGGTAACAAGAAGATTAAACCTAATTAGAATAAAGTTTCCTAAATTGACTTCATAGTATGTGTGCAGTTCTGATGCCACCAAGATTTCTTTCTGATTTTTATCAAAGTCTGGGATGGAGAATTTGCAAACAGAATATGACAAATGCCAGTTTTAAGCTATAATTTTGAAGGAAACTTTAATACAATATAGGAATATAATTTCATCCAGAGCATGTTACTTTCTCAATGGAATTGCCCAAGTGTCTACACATCTTTGAAGATACTGTTTTCCTCTAACAACAGCATAACAAGACAGTCTGAGAGGGTAATGCCTCTATTCAAATGGTTGAAATAGGTCTATAATCTCTTAAAGGAAATATAACAAAATAAGCAACCAAGTGGGACTCATGTTAAGAATTTCAAGATGAGAGTTTTGCTGCTAATTCCATTTCACAAGCTACTATGACTTTGAGCATCTTGATTGGTGATGTGCTCCATTTTTGGAGAGTAACATTACTGTTACTAAGTTTTTAATTGCACTTGTGTGTGACATTTTATGCTTTTCAGTTTTTAGAGTCCTTTTACCTTTTCCTCATCTCCTCTGAACAGTGAGAGTACCAGCCTGATCTGGGCCACAGATCTTGGAAAGAGAAACAGAACTTAATTTTCAGACAGAGTTAAGTAGCTACTGCTCAATTATTAAATTCTATTCATTATGGATGGGGCATCTCCCAGTGTCATTCAAATCACTTCAAAGGAGAAACCACAGAAGGAGGAGCGGAATCTATAGAATGGGCACCATGAGGCTCCCTGACCTCATCTATGGGCCCAAGAACAGATGGCCCTCTCTGAATGACTGATTAACCATACATTGTCTTAGACTGGGAGAGCCTAGGTGAGTAGGAATACTCAGTGCATTGGAGGATTGGGACATATTGGCTAGTCATCCAATTTCAGCAGAAAGACATGACTGTCAGCAAAATCACCATAGGAGAATATTTTGTTGAGACAAAACCATCCTTGACCATGGAAGGCACTAAGCTACCCAAGCTAAGCAACCCAGGAATTGGAGTTAGCTCTTCGCCAACATGTTACAAGTTCCCAAATCCTATGATCCAATTATTTATTCTTTCACTCATCCAAAATATATGTAGTGAAGGTCTACTCCATTCAGGGCATTGAATTATACACTAGGTATTCAAGAGAATATGACCAATTTTCTTCCATTGAGAAGCTTGATAAATCAAAGGTGGGTATATAAATCAAATGGCCATGTGAATAACTGCAAATGCTATAAAGGGACATACAAGCTGATCTGAGTGCTTATAATAGGGACCTGAATCGGGATAGAGGTGGGAGATGAAATCAGGGAAGGCTTCCCTAAGGACATGGCATTTGTACATCAATCTGAGGCTTACAAGCAGGTAAATTGGACAAGATGGGGAGGGGGGGTGGCGGGGGCATTCGTAAGAATTGGAGATGGAAGCCAGGTAGGCTTTCATGTAAATAATTCCAGATAATAGGGTATTTCTTATATCTTCCTACCTCTCTCTGTTTGTGCTATTAACCATTGCTTTACTTTTGGCCTCAGTATCTCTCATCCAGATTACTGCTGCATATATTTAACTGGCTTCCTGCCTGCAATTTCCTGTCTAAATCAGCCCTCTACTCACAGCCAAAGTTGTTTTCCCAACACACCAATCTGCTCTGGTCATTCCCTGCTTATAATCAACAGAGACCTCCACTGTTGTCAGGATAAAGTTCTGCTTGCTTCTTGGCACAAATGGCCCTCATCATCTGGTCTCTCTCTCTTTCTCTCTCTTTCCATGAGGGATGTGGCTGAGAAGGCTATCCACCAAGCTCTGTGCTCTCCTGTAGATAGAGTTGCTGCTGGTAAGTGGCTGCCCAGCCAGGGACTGTATTTTTACGTCACCTTCCCCACCTTTGCCCCTCCATCTAGCTGGGACTATGCATCTGTGCTTGTGCCAAGGAGGTGAGGGCAGGGCCATGTGATGTGTATCATTTCCAGGCCTTTCCCTTCTTATGAGAGCCTTTGCTCTCTCTCTTTCATTTCCTGGCAGATGCTAAAGATGGCAGAGCTTGCACCCTCCCAGGAACCTTAATAACTACACTTTCATCCCTTGTCCTGTCCCTCCCCCATTGCCATTTAAACTTTATGTGAGAAAGAAGAAGAAAGAAACTCCTATTATTTAAACTACTGACATTCCACGGTTACTCATTATAGCAGCTAGCATTCCCCTTACTCCACACACAGGGCATGTGGCTTTCCCACCTCTCCAGGCTGCACCTTCCTTCACCCTCTGCTCTCCTAAGAGTAATGGTGGAGTCAGGGGCCCTGAAGTCAGATAGTCTGTGTCCAAAGCCCACCTCCCTGGGCAAGCTACTGAACTTCTCAGTGTCCTCATTCATATAATGGGAAGAATAACTGTACACTTATTCCTCAGAGGGTTTCTATGCATATTCAATGAGCTTATGCTCAGGAAGCACTTCACATTAGGACCAGGCATATAATAACTGTTAGCTATTAACATTGTTATTAATTATTGATTTATTCGTCTTATTCTCTTCTCCAGCCTGTATGTCCCTCCATCAGAGCAATTGGTCTTGTTCATTTTGTGGTTGTTTCCTGGCACATAACAAATGCACTAAACATTTGTGAATCAACAAGCGTTGCAAGCCATTTTTCCTATGCTCTAGAAAAGTTATCTGCAGAGCTAATGGGAGCCCTGTTGCATTAATTGCATTAATCCCAGAAGAAGAAAGTGGCCTTGCAAGTTTCCAGTTATAAGCAGTGTTTGGTGCCCTTGCTCATGCCATCCCAAATTCTGAATATTCTTTCCAGATTTTTTTTTTTACCATACCTGATTGCATTATTAGTTGAATGAGGTCTCCTCTTCATGGCCCCTGTGGCTTCCCCAGTCATCATCCCCTCCATCATCCCATGCCCAGCTATGCTCAGTCTGTATCCTTTAGCATCCCAACTAGCATTTGCACAAATGAGATCTCAGAGCAGAAAGGAAACAAAGATGGACACCAACTTGTGTCAAACATAGCTCATGGCAGTGAAGAGATCAGGTGATGAGTTCTAGAGTGAGGCTCCGTGGGTTTAATCCCTCCTCCACCCTCAGATGCAATTTCCTCCTCTGTAAAGTGGGATGGTATTAGTGCCAGCCTTTGACAGTACTTATGAACTTGGGGAGCATGCTTAGCATATGATAAACACCCAGTGAAATTTAGCTATTGTAATTTTCCAGGTTAATGAAGAGGTTCAGTGTTGTTTTTAAGGCTGTAGTGTTAATGAGTAGGAGGGTCATATTTGAACCTAAATATCTAGTGCCAGGAAGTCCTGATCCAGTGTCCTAAGCACTAAACCACAGCAGTGGCTTCAGAAACATCTGCACTGCTCTCATTTTTTTCATTTGACCCACCATGTGCCTCTGGATAAGGGGGACTTCACTATAGCAAGATCTTGTGGTCCTAGAGGCCTGCAACAATAGGAAACAGAACCTCTGAAAGTTTAAAGAAAACAAAGTGGCTCTATCTTACCCTTTGTTAATAATCATAGGGATGATGATTAATTGTATCTCAGCATCTATAGGAAAGGCCATGGTCTGGGGACTCACGAGAATGGATAAAACCCTCATTCTCTAACTGATGACCCCGAGAAATACGTCCTCACCTTCCTAAATGTCAGAGATGCTTCAGAGACAAATCATAAAGCCAGGGCCCACGTCCCTGCTTCTGGAACCTCTGATCTCATGACCAGTGGACTTTCACCTGAAATGTGGACTTCTCACAAACCAGGTGAAGGTTAAAACAAATTATATCTAAAAACACTTCTTCTAAGCTATCTATGCCTGCAAGAGACTCATTTAATTTTTTTTCTAGATGCTTTTAACTCCTTTAGAGTCGATCATGACTGGGTTAAAGAAACAATTTTGATCATAAACATTAAAAAGGTTAAATTTGACCTCTGAGACAAGAATCATTGATTCAATATTAGTTGAATTAATAGATCAGTTCACAAAGGATTAAGAACTAAAATAGATTGAGTCCAGTAATTTCCTTGTCTATCTATGAGGTGAATGCTATTGTATCCTCATTTCAATGGAGGAAACAGGCACAGAGGGGTCAAGTAACTTGCTCCAGGTCACACAGTGATGAAGAGGAAGAGCTGGTATGTGAACTCTTTGAATACAGAGCCCATGTTTTTAAGTACAGGGCTGTGCTGACAGGCAGGCAGTGCTGAAAGAAGTCCGGCTTCTACTTGGAATAAGCTGGAATGGATTCCACTCCAATGGCTTCGTCAATGGGCTTTCTTCCCCAGTACTGAGGACAACCAGGGGTTTCCCCAGAGCTGAGGAATCCTTGGGAGGAGGGGAGGAACTTCCATTGACACAGCCAACTTCTTGAAGAGTTGATCGGATTTAGTCCTGGGGTTGCCCTTGACATTAACTATCCAGCTGAATTAAGCCCCAGCTGCCATGTCCGTGAAGGCAGGGATAGTGTGATCTCATTATCCCTCTATCCTGAGCACTGAACCTAGTGCCCAGCATGATGCCCAGTTTGACATGATATTCTTTGAAATACATTAGTAGAGGAAATGAAGGAAGAAAGAGAAAGGGGAATGAAAGGGGCCAAAAAGATAGCACGCAAGTTATGGAGACAGTATAGAACTTAAGGGCCTAGATTCTGAAAACCCAAAGTTAGTTTTATCTTCCATCCTCTGGTTTCCAGGTGAGAGAGCCGGAACAAGTATTTTAATTTCCTTGGGCCTTGTTTCCTCATCTATGAAATTCGGTATAATACCTAGCTCATAGTTTTTATATGAGGATTATGTAATCAGCTTCGCATACTGTCTGGCACAAAGCAAACTCATATGTCAGCTGCTATTATTACTATTGTTATCATTATCTGATTAGAAAATAGTATTCAATAGTTCTCTGGCATTTGTAGCCAGAATCAAAAGAGCACCAAATAGGACAGGCAGCTGGTTGTTGAAACTTTGGGGCAAGGGGCAGATAACGTCAATCTCTGCTCCCTCTGTGCATCTTCCCTGACAGCCGGCTGCTCATTGTTCTCATGTACTAGCGAGAACAAGCCACTTTGCAAACATCACTTTCTTCAAACACATAAGACATAATTAGACTTTTAAGGAAAATTTAACTCCATCATTTAAGTCCTTGAACATGCCAAGAACTCTAAGCACGAGGACTAGTCTTTGCTGAGTTTATATGACCCCGAGGACCCATAACTTCCCAGCCACACACCCGAAAGGCCACAGTTGCTTTTCAGAATATTATTGCCCTTATTAAGATGAAAAATCAGTTCAGCGGGAGAAGATGAGATGAGTAGTAAGCAGCAGCCTAGTCTGTTCTCATGGGCACCCACCACACTATGGGCATGACCCTGGGAATCCTAGCCCCCAGGCTGGCCACTGCTCACTCCGATTGTGTCCATCCTACAGCTTCACCATGAAACACTCAACTGTATCCCTTGTGATGCTGTCAGTTTACCTCCTAGATCAAGCATGTCAAACTCAAAGGCTAACACAGGCCAAATAAACAAAGTTTAAGTTTACTGGTATGTGGGCCACAAAAAAACAAAAGCTTTAGTTTTCATAGAAACATAGGCTTATTTCGATAGAAGCATGCTGAATACAAATGGCTGAAATAAATTAATAATTGTTAATATAAAATAATAGAACGTTTTAATAAAAACTAATATTTTTTTCTTGAACATTAACTTACCAGACACTGAATAACCACACAAATTAATAAGGGTAACACAAATAAACCTATTTTTCTTGTCCTCCAAAAGCAAAATATTTCCTGTTGCACATACCAAACAAGTCAGTATAAGAGTAATGATGTGGCAATTGGCTGCTAACATATTCACTGCTAGTATTAGTGGAGAGAAATGGTGCGCCTGTGCACAAGGCACGTAAGGGAAAAGAATGCAACACGATTACAGTAATCACTCATTAGCAAACTTTGTAGTTTGTTATTAATAATTATATATAACAGGATATTGTAAAAATTAAGTTACAAAATTTTTATTAAAATGTTTCTTACATACCATTATATTGGCTAGGCTGCAAATATATTTGTTGTGGGCCACATACTACCCGTGGCCTGCGAGTTTGACATGCTTGTCCTAGAGGAAGACTTCCCTATCTATTATTCTCTTACTAGCACACCCCGTCCCCTATAACCCTTTATACCACAGTGATCCCCTTGTTTACATTTTTAGAGAATCAGAGAAATAGTTAACAACAGCTGTTAAGCATTCAGTCTTTGGAGGAGATTTCCTGGATTTGAATCCTGATTTCTATGACATTACTTAGTTGTGCTTTAATTTCCTTATGTTTAATATACACTGAGTGGCCAGATTATCATGACCTCTCAATGTATAATAATCTGGCCACTCAGTGTATGTACTATATAATAAAAGGCTAACATGTAAATTGTCCCCTCGATCAGAAGTTCGACCAGCAGGTAGGCCGGCCAATTGCCCATGTCCCCTCCCCTGGCCAGGCTGGCCGGACCCCACCCATGCACAAATTCATGCATTAGGCCTTAATACATATATGTATATACACGGAGAGGCCAGATTATTATCTGTTCGGAGATCATAATAATCTGGTCACTCAGTATAGTTATTATACTTAGTTCATAGTACTGGGAATCTGGAACGAATCAATATGTGTAAAACATTTAAACAAGGATTGAACAAAATAAGTACTTAATAAATGTTGTTTAATATAAGTGTAGTGGGTGCTGCGATGTGCTATCCAGAACACCCTTCAGGACTCAGGCACTCATTTCCCTTGGCTGCCAGTACCGTTAGCTACAGATGACTCACCGCTGGATCCCTCTCCACGGGAAGAGAGCTGCCTCACTCAAGGGGCGGTCTGCATCTAGTCATTGCTGATGGAGGACTGTGAAAGCCCTCCATCAGTTCCCCTCCTCAATGGAGACAACTTTGGAGATCTTTGTGGAACTGACTAAAACATCTCTTGCAACCATCACAGTTCAGTGTCTCTCTGTTCAGCCTTCCTTCCTTCCCTCACTCATTATAGATGCTATTCCCAAGAGTACTCCTTGGTGCAATCTTTATTCAGAGTCCTTTGCCAGGGGTCCTGGACTACAACAATTATTGTGGTGACCATGTTGATTATTCAGAATCATATCTACTGTATAGCCCAAACAAGCCTGCTTGCCTACCTGCTCCACTGGTTGAATTCCCCAAAGATGGCCCTCATTTAGACCTTGCTCCTCAGCCTTATGCTTACTTAGTTCAGAAAGTTTATCTTCTTTCTGAGAATTCTCCCTGCTATCTGTTGAGTGACCAGAAGAAGCTAATAAATGCTAATGGGTTGAATAAGTGGGTCGACAAGGGAGCTGGAGAATACTTGTTTCTAGCTAAACCATTTGCATATCTCCTCGTACTAATAAACTCAGAATGTGTGCTAGCCAAAATAACTTTACAACATGGCCCTAGGTGTTAGCCCCCTATGGTGGGATTTGATGAAGTAAGAAGCAAAGTTATTTTGGGCTCAGATTAAAGAGTAGAAGCTCAAACAAACGATTAAAGGTGTATTTCTCTTTACTTGGACAAATTACTTAATCTCTCAGCTCACCAGTTTCTTCATCTTTATAATGAGGATTAAAACGTTAATATGAGTGTTCTGTGAGTTAATTCATATAGAGCAGTGGTTTCCAAAGTGTGGTCCCTGGGCCATCAGCATCACCTAGAACTTGTTAGAAATGCATGTTCTTTGTCCCCATCCTAGACATACCATGGAATCTGAAACTATCTGGTACTATGGAATCTGAAACTCTGGGGTGGAACTAATAATTTGTTTTAACAATCCAACTAGGAGACCGCAAAGCATGTTCAAGCTTGAGAACCAAAGACACAGAGAGCTTGGAACAGAGCCCGACACTCAGAAGTTCACCAGGAATTAGGTGCCACTGTCATTGTGTGATGGCATTTTGTAATGTACATTAAATGCAGACTTAAGGAATATCTTTGTATTAATTTTCATCTTCTCTATTTGTATATACTTGTTTATGCTTACTATGGCATAGAAATTTAATGTCTTGGAATTCAGACCAACCTGCATCTGCATTCCAGCTTCAGCAATTTACATGATCCTAATCAAGTTGCTTTTTTAGAAAAAAATTTATTTTCCAATTACAGTTCACATTTATTATTATCTTGTATTGGTTTCAGGTGTACAGCATAGTGTTTAGACAGTCATATACTTTACAAAGCGATCTTTTGATCTTTCAAGTTGCTTTACCTCTCTCTCTACATCTTAATTTCTTTGTGTGAAAAGTTAGCATAATAGCATTACCCTCCTATGGTGGTTGTTCAGCTAAAAAGATAATGGAGACAATCCTTAAGGCAATGCCAGTTCCGACTGAGCATGCAGTAAATGGTGCCTGTATGTCCAAATGATACCCTACCTCGGAGGTAACAGGTAATGGAATAATGATCTTATACACATTTTAATGTTTGCAACCCAGGTTGTTGTGTGGGGAGGAGGGTGAGCTGGGAAATCTTTGTAAAGTGGCACCTGTGTGTGTCACACTGGAATGAATAGTTATTTCAAAATCTCTCAACACCAAACCTGTGGACTCATCATCCACTTAGGAGCTTTTCTGATGCCCAGCTTCTCTGGCTGCTCCCCCAGCTGGTAAAAGGGCTGGCTTTTTGCTGGAGCATGAAGTTAGTAGTTAGAAAGTGTCAGTAACACATGTTAGTGTAAAATGCCAAGAAAGCCCCTAAGGAGTATTTGGACACTAAGGTTGCTATTTATCCTCCTTGGTTTAATTTTTTATTTTGTGTCCATAAAATCTGTCTGGCATTCATGAACATGTTCCTTAGCCTGCAGCAGGCATTCAGGTTTGCATGCCAGGTTGTTGACTCAGTTGGTAGTAGAGTGCAGTGGTCAGGGCTCTGGATGTGGCAGACATGGGCTCAAACCCTGACCCTCATTCTCACTTGTAAAATGAGAAAACTAATTTAACATCTATCAATTAGTCAGCACAGGGTCTGGCACATAATACCTACTTAGCTATTTTTAATTCTCTTGGAAATGATATTATTAGACTATCCAGCATGGATTTAAGGAGGCATAATTCAAATTATACAAACATGCTTGTTTTTGCACTATTTTTCTCCTATTTATCTTCAGGTTTAATTGGGGTCACAAAAACTCCAATTGCAAACCTGAAGCAAGCTACATAGATTTAAAAGTTAATCATTAGCCCAGCCAGTTTGGCTCAGTGGTTGAGCATCAACCTATGAACCAGGAAGTCACAGTTCGATTCCCAGTCAGGGCATACGCCCGAGGTGTGGGTTCAGTCCCTGGTGTGGGGAATGCTAGAGACAGCCAACCAATGATTATCTCTCATCATTGATGTTTTATTTCTTTCTCCCTCTCTTTTCCTCTCTCAAATCAATACAAATATGTTAGAAAAAAGTTAACCATTAAATCAAAGGCCCCCCTCTACAATCATAACGTGTTTCTCATGCATATTGCTAAATGCTCTTATACAACTCTGATGTTGGGCAGGCATGCGCATTTGTACTTCCTCCTTGCCAACCCATTGCCCATGGCAAAATGTCAGAGCCACTGACCAGCTTGGATGATCCTCTCTCATAGATGTCTAGGCCATACTGAGGCTGAGTCAGATGTACAGGAGAGGAAAGTCCTGTCACACTGCCTGCAGACTTGTCTCCAGTCTCCAGGACTCCTTGCCTTTAAGACCTGGGGCTCCATTGTTCTCACAGGAGAAAGGGAGGCAGGAGGAGTTCCACCCAGCAAGAGCCTGGAGGCTGGTTCTTCTGGAGGGCCATTGTCCTGAGCTCAGCTAGGGGATGGGATGTGGTGTCAAAATAAGAGTTTCAGCTAAGGCAGGGACAAGCCTGGACCCCACTTTTTCTGAAAGCCACGGTGGTGCCCAAGACTGTATCCACCAGGGGAAGCTTCCAAGGACTTTCAAAACCAGGCTGGCCACTCTTTTCTAAGGGAAAACGTTGAAAACTCTTTTGGGGGCCAAATGAACCCTATATGCCATGGAGAAAGACAGGATGGGCCAGCTGAAAGAGAGACACGTTTCTGGGTGTCCACTTCGTGCTGACACTGCGCTGGGCCCCGGCAGACAGGCTTGGAGGAGACAGTCATTGCACCCGGAGGACCCCATGGTCTCTGGAGGAGAGTGTGGAGTCTGCTCTAATTGAAGCAATAGAATACTCAGGAAAAAATAATTAATTCTTCATGGGGGAGGGATGATATGACAGCAGAATTGTTAAAGATAAATGGGAGTTTTCTAAGTTGCCAGTAAAAATGGCACAAAAGCTGGAGGAAAGCATGGAGCTCAGATGTCCTGGAGGTGGTGACAAGGGATAAACCACCGGAGCCCTGACCCACCTTGAATGTTGGCTTCACAAGACTCTTCCCTCCCTGTCTCCTAGCTCCCAGTTATTGATTTCATTTATAACTCCAGACAGATGTATTGATCGGTGGATCAATGCCAAGATACTATGCAGAAGCAATTTTTTAAAAAATTAAAATTGTCAATTTTTAATTTTTCAAATTCTATACCTAATGTGTATATGTCTTATAGATGGAAAATTAGGCATGGGAATGCATTTTTTGCTAATTTTTTACAAGCATTCTGTCAGTGCCTTGCACTTATTATATTATTTATGCTCATAAGAACCCTATAAGGTATCAACCCATTTTGAGATTTAGGAAATTGAGGTTTGCTGAAGTCAATTAACCAAGGCCACATGACTGGCAAAGAAGAGGGATGTGGAATTCACAATGGGGTGGGTCCTTCTCAAAGCATGTGTTGTAAACTACTAAGGTAGGTCAGGAAATGAGGAAGAAGACAGCAGGTCCGGGTCTACCCATCTGCTCATTTTTTCTGCCTACTCGCCTATTTTTGGAGCATCATAATGACCTTGCTACACGCTGTCTTTCTCCATGGCCTCTGAGGAGCCAGGAGGGCAGTGGGAGGACAGGAATGAAGTTTGTGGAACAGGTCAAGGTGGTTAGGTATGCACCCAGCTTAAGAGGGTGGGCACTTCTCTCCTCTCTCCAGAGCTCCAGGAGAGGGCTAATCCCAGTAGGCTTGCCAGATTCAGCAGGTATGGATTTTATCTGGCAATTCTTATTTTCCAGGCCCCCCCCCAAGAGTTCTTTCACAACAATTTCTAAACCTTCAAGGGAATTAATTACCCTAGTGAGTCTGAAAAGCTGGATTTGAGGTGATTAGGAGACGCATCCAGTCAGAATTGCATTAAGGAGGGCAAATATTTTAAGCTTCAAAAAAGCGATTAAAATGAGTCCTATTGTCTGGAGCCCATCCCCATGATGGGAATATGGCTGTATATTCAATGCCAAGACCTGGACTCCCCTTCCCGGGGCCAAGCAGAGGCCAGTCTTACTCCCAGCTGCTCAGGGTTCTTCCCCAGCACACACCTCTGCAGCATGGAGGGGTGCTAGGACCTGAAGACTGGGGCAGTGAAGAGGTGACAATGGAGGAGACCAGTCTTCCTCAGCCAAAAAGTGCATGACTCTACTAGTCACCAGACAGGCCTTTATTGAGCAATTACTATGTGCAGGCAGCATGCTAGATGTCTAGAATGCAGAATATGTGTATATGTGTACAGTTTATAAATACCTATAAATAAGAATGTGTATATATTATAAAGAATCAAGGATATGGATATATATATATATATATATATATATATATATATATTATCACAGGGAATAAACAGGGAGAAAGATACACTGCCTATTGAGTCATCAAAGATGACCTCACTGACTGGGTGACATTTAAGCAGAGACAAGGAAGTAATTATATGAAAAGCAAGAAGAAGCACATTGCAGGCTTCAGGAATAGCAAACACCCCAGGAAGGAAGTGCTGATGGTATTAAGCCATTGAAAGAGAATTATTATTCTTGTCTAATCACAGAGTTGGCTGCTGAGTTCTAGCCTATTACCCACTAGGGTTTGTGGCAGACACCCCAACACCCTGAGGTCAGTGTAGACAGCCCCAGTTCAGCCAGCAGATTCCTGCAGCTCTCAGCCTGAGGTTGTTTTATGCAACTTGGCCCTTGCTGAGGACAGGCCGGAAGCTTCTGGGAGTCACAGCCTTCAAGAGCATCTCTCAATAAATGAGAGATGGAAGCTGGGGATGAATACCTGAGCCTCCTCCCCCAGGTGGGAGAATTACAAGGTGTGTTCTACATGGCCTCTCAGACATGAGCTCCAGCTGTTCTCTGGGTAAGCCATTTTATAGGCTTTCTGCCTACCCCATTTCTTCATCTCCCTTCCTGGGGACAATTCTCAAATAAAAAATGTACACGCAAATTTTCATTGTATGATCTGCTTTTTGGGGAAACCCAAACCCTCTGAACAAGTCATTTATGATCAGCCAAAGATTAACTCAAGCATCTCTTCCCATCATCTCCTCCCACAATGTTCTTATCTCCAGCCATGCCTGTCTATTCATCTTCCTCTTGCAACCACACAATTTTCCACCTGAAGGCCCTTGCTGGCTCTCCTTATTTCTCTACCTGGAAAATTCCTATTTATCATTTAACTATCACCTCCTCTTAGAAGCCTTTCCTGCTCTCCCATTTGTACATCCTCAACATTGTCTTACTAGACTCCATCCACCCATCCATCCACCCATCCATCCACCCATCCATCCATCCATCCTTCCACCCATCCATCCATCCATCCATCTATCCTAGAGATATGTATTAACTACCTCCTTATGCCAGTCAGGCACCAGCAAGCTGCACCTGTCCTGCCCAGGTCTTCCTGTCTGGATGGATCTTTTTGAGGTCAGAGTAGGTCTTAGACATATCTGTGCTTCTAGTACACAGCACAGGGTTCAGGATGGAGTGGGTGCTTGGCAACTGCTTGATCAAATTAAATAGATGAGCTTTACCTGTTCCAGGCAGACAGCATCTGTGTAATGATAATGATGTTCTTAATTACACAGAGGTGGATACATTTATTAAGCATGTGGAATTAATAAGTGAGTATGTTATCATCAAAATGTGAACGACTTGTAGCCAATTTCATTACTTAAAATAGCTTGTAAGCCATCAAGCCAGTGACCATGCTTGATTTCCCAATACGAAAATTATTCTTCAAAGCAGAAATGGCTCTCAGCAGACTCTACTTCATCATTCTGTGAACCAGAGCCTGGAATTCCTGCATTGCCTTCCAAATTTTCTTGTTAGAATTGTGCTAAGCTGTTTGACATTGTCATTTCATACTGGTAAGGTACCATATAAAATACAATATGCAACCTATCTACTGGCAGTATATTTTAAAATATATTTTTATTGAGGGAGAAAAGGAGAGAGAAAGAGAGAGAGAGAGAGAGAGAGAAAGAGAGAGAGAGAGAGAGAGAGAGAGAGAGAGAGAGAGAGAGAGAGAGAGGAGGCAGTCAGAGACAGACAACCCAGGTATGTGTTCTGACTGGGAATCAAACCATGACCTTCTAGTTCATAGGTTGACACTCAACCACTGACCCACACCACTGGACACTGGCAATATCTTTTAAAGAAAGAATCAAACAGGCAGCCAGTCTATAATCAAATATTGAACATCTACACTTTGTCCCACCATGTTGTAGATACAAAATACTGCAGATAAAACTGATTTCTAAAACTTACAAAGATTTATGTACCAAGATTTTCACTGAAATATGGTTTATAATGATATGGTTTTCTAATTTCCCATAAAACAGGGATTGGTAAAAATGGAATTATGGTAAATCCACACAATAGAATATGTCCCAACCATTCAAAATTATGACGTTAAAGAATTTTCATGACCTGTAAAAATGCTCACGATATAAGTTTTAAAAAATTGATCAGGGAACACATGGCATATTCAGTGTGATTCCACTTCTGTGGACAACCAAATATTGATACATTTTTCCAAGTTGAAAAGCTACTGGAACACAATAAGCCAAATTATGTAGAGTACTTACTTCAGAAATATGACATTATAGTTGACATTTTTATAGTTTCCTATATTTTCCAAATTTTATTCTTTACAATTGGCATGAACATATGTTGTCTTCATAATACTTCTTAAAAAAGACTTAGTAAGAGATTAGAACAGATCCTTCCATTGCAGAATGTGGCACTTCACTCTCTCATCTATCAAGAGATTATTAAAATGCTCAGAGTCTGTGCTGTGCTTTGGGAAGTAATGGCTTCAGTCTCGCCAAGAGTTTTTGTGAATGAGGAAGCAGAGAGGAAACAATGGAACTGTGAGTGGTTTACCTTTAACTCTTGTGTTGATTGTGATCTATAAATATTTAATGCCAAAAGCAGTGAGTAAATGGGCAGAGGAAAGGAGACAGAAGCCAAACCATCTACTTTCCCCTCTGTCCCCCATGCTTCTGACCTCTAAGCACATGGTCTTGGTATTGTGTTGCCCCAATACTGTGTCAGCAACGCACTACAGGGCCTTAGCAATGATTGACCCAGGTGTACACCTGACTTTTGCTACAATGGAGGACACATGTATGCCTGTGCACCGGAGTGTGGCCATGGAAGAGCTGTAAAATGCAGTGTAGCATGTGATACAACTTGATGTGAGTAAAATAAGCAGCTTAGATCGAAGCTGTTGCCTCAGGAGGATTGCCTATTTACTGGGCCTTGTGGGAAACTTGTCTTATGCATACATGTAGAGAGCCTGGTCAGGCCACTAAGCAGTTCTAAAATCAAGTGACAAAACCAAGGGGACAGTAGGATGACTGGCATTGCCTTTTCAGACTGTAAAGGTAATTACTATGCTATGGTTGTGAATAGCAACCTCATCTTCCCTATTTCTTAGCATTGTTTTGACATTTTGATTCATATAGGTGTGCTAACCAAAATTCTGTTACATAAAAGTAGGCTTAGAACACTGAAATATCTATAAAAATGCTCAGGTGGAGGGAGAGAGTCCCACTGTGCCACATTTAAGAGGATTTTTACCCTACAGGCTGTTGTCTGTAGTTTCATTGATCAAAGAGAAGACATTGAATGGACTGACCATTGGTCAGGCTGGAGAAAAGAAGAGTCAGGATGTGGAAGTAATAATAAGAGGTATGAGACACACATTGTCTATTTTGTGTGTGTGCCATGTCTCCTATGGACAAAACCTACAGAGAGGCTATTCATAGCATATTATAAATAGAACCACTGAAACAATTAGAATTGGCATCAAATAGAAGGGGTGAACTTGGGAGGCAATTAGTTCACCATGTTCACGTCATTAGTTTTTCTCCTGGAAGTATTCAGGAGGGAGCTGAGTCAGGCTTCCTCCAACAGGAAAGGAGATGGAGTGCGTGACCCAAGAGCACATGGAGGTATTTGGAGTCTGCAAATCTATTTCTCAGTGCTCCTTGTGTTTCTCCCTTCCTGTCTCACATGTATGAATGACTGGCTGGAGATCTTGTTGGGGAGACAGAGAGGAATTGAAGTCCTTAACCATAGTATTAGCTGGTGCCAGGCAGGATATCCAATCATGCATGAGGTATCATCCTTCACTCCTGCTCACCTTGAGGAGGGCACCATTGCCACACACGTGTGCAAATACTAATGTTCATGTGACCTGCTCAATTCCAGATGGCTGGTAAGTGTAGTTAGTTGTACTCCACAGGCCCTTCCTGTCCAGAGCCTACCATTTAGTATTCCTATAACCTAGTACAGTGCATGTGCACAGAACACAATGATTTCTGTGTGTGGCACATACATTTTTACTGACTGGGACAATACACACATTTTTTAAAATTTGCAGGACAGTGAAAAGGATACCATGAAAGGAAAAGGGTGTGGCCTGAGATGTGTCAAAGAAGGAAAAAAATGTGAAGAGATTTTCATTCATTCGTTCCCACATGTTATGAACACTTCCTGTGTGCCTGGTGTTCTACAGGGTGGTGGGGGTGGGGTGGGGACTCCAGATACAGAGATATTAACCATAAAGCATTGAACCTGGTGATATCACTCTTTCAGTAAGGGAGGCAGCTTGATAAACAATATTAAGAGTGTAATAATATTGCACATGTTGCATTTACAAAGAAAGTCCGTTAACTGAATGTTAACATTCCTTGGGAAGTGAACAACTCTTCAAAGAAAGCGGATATGGGGAAAAGGTCAGCGGCTAGCTCTGAACATCCCTGTGGGAATGCCCATCTAGAGACCTGCCTGCATCCTCCTTTCCTAGAGGACTCAATTTTAAAGGCACTCTCATCTGGAAGCTTTCGATGCTGCCCTCCAGCTGGGAAGGGTTCTGCACCGCTCAGTTCAGAGCCTCAGCCCTGGGGTTTGAAGCTGCAGAAAGAGTCCCAATGTCTGATCTCTGAGGGCTGGCAGGGGCCGGCAGTGATTTGAGAGCTTAAATTTCCTGCCCAGGCGGGTGCTTCCAGTTAAGTTGTTGGTCACATCTGACAGGTGTTGAAGCCAAGGCCAGGCTCCTATGGAGAGGCCTGGTAAGGAGGTATCCTCAATGGACAGGGACACTCAGAAAAAGATAGGAAAGTCAGACCACTGAGTGGTGAACACCATCCTTCCAAGTAAGGGCAGTTGCGTCCGCTGGGCACTATTGCAGGTTGGTCTCACAAATCCCAGTGTTTAGGGCTCAGGAGATGGAATAGATGGGCAAAGATGGTAGTAGAGAGTGAGCTTATACTTCCTAAGCCCCCACTTTTTGGACAGTGCATTTCAGACCCTCTCTAGGTGTGTCTATTTGACAACCCTATGAGGTAGGCAGTATTATCCCACCTTTCAAGATAGTTGAGAACAATGGGCCATGTCATTCAAGTGATGAGTGGTGGATCCAAGGTCAAAATTCAAGTCCCACAATGCCTACATTTATGCTTTACTCTTCTGGCCACCATATTAGTTTCTTTCCTTAACTTATATTAGATGGCCACACTCTAGTAGATGGGATGACTCTATTTGTCCAGGGCATTTCCAGTTTATGCCTGTTGAATGAGCAAAATTAACAATAGCACCTCCCTCACTCTCAAAGAGTACCCTGATGTAGACAGTGATTACCTTACCTAATAAGTTTTTGGTTGAAATAGACACATTTATCAAAACCACAGCTCCAGACTGTGGGGACAAATCATAATTTGGCTGGACAAGTGAATCCGGCATCCCACTATGCAAACATAGTCATCCAGGAAATTTACTCGGATGCACCGGGTGGAAGGCAGCCAGCCTGGAAGTGGCAGGGCCTCACCATGGTTGAGAGCCCTGGTAAGGGGATTGGGCCATCTGGTGGACTGGACTGGCTTCCTGGCTAGGATTCCAGCCACATGGATGCTGGAGTCCAGCTCTTGGGCAACGTGGGAGTCTGTGGGTGATGGGTTGCTCTGTGGCCACCCATGGTCTTGGTTACTTGGAAAGGGGTACTGATGACAAACACAGACTTGGCATGATCCCCATGAGGGCTTATTAGTAGAGTACCATGTGCATTTGGGAAAATTATACACTGCAAAAAAAAACCCTTCACCCTGGGGCAAGCAGGGGATGCTGTTTTGTATTATTTTATGAGATGGTCAGTCATATGTGGTCACAAGGAGGTAGAGGAGAGGGGCAGGAAAACCATCTTTATTCTGTTCTTGGGTCCTAAAGACACAAGGCACAAACCACCACTCAGAGCCACCTGGGACCACACCAGGTGGTCAGGAGGCAGAAGACAGGAACAGAGGAAGGACTTAGGCCATGGCTTTTATTAGAGTTTTCTGCAGAAAAGGCAAGGCAGTTGGACAGGTTAGGACTGGCTTGTCTGAACAATTGCAGCGGGGTTTCGGCTACAGGAATGGTCTCTAGTGCCTGGTATGTGGTCCTGGGATAATTAAGGCAGAGAAATATTCCCTCTTGGGTGTATGGGACAGATTGAGAAGTCTGGCTCTGGATTGGTTAGTTTGCACATCAGTGGCATGCTCCCAGTTGAGCACTTTGTTATTTCTTTAAATTGGCTAGCCCAGGGAAGGGCAGTCTCTCTCCAGCCAGAAAGGTTCTTAAGATGTCAAAGTAACATTAATATATAAATTGTTTTAAACAAACAATATAGATCCTCCTATTTCAGCTGCCAGGGCTCGCTGTGGCTGCCAGGAAGTAGGGGAGTGGGGATTCCTAGCCATAAATTGAACCCTTTCACACCAGCTACCTGCCCTGCAGCGGAGTGTCACAAATCCCTGGATGCCCGAGAAAAGCACTTAACCTGGAACAAGTAGGGTGAAGATCTTAACAGCCTGTGCATTCTTTAGCAGAGGTGGGAACCATCTTTCTGCCAAGGGCCATATGGATATTTATAACATTACTAGTAGCTCTGCGCATGAATCCATGTGCCAGTAGCTCTATGCGGGGCCTGGCTGCTCTGTGCCCGCTGCCCAGAGGCTCTCCGTGGCCCTCTGTGGCCGGGGCGGGACACTTGCCTCGTCACCACAGCAACAAAGCAAGCATTCTGCCAGGCTACTCACTCTGCCTACTCTCAGTGGTTGTCCCTCTAAAACTGGGGGACTCTGGCCCAGCTGAGGGGAATGGGTGCCACCATCTTGTGGCTGTGGGTGCTGGGTGCTGGCATATTTGTGATGGAGTGATGGTTAATTTGCATATTACCCTTTTATTATATAGGCTATGTGGGCCATACAAAATTATCCACTTAAAAATTAGCCTGCTCTATTGGGTCAAACATTTAATTGACTCACTTGGCAGGACCAGACCAAATAATTTCATGAGTCTTATATGGTCCGTGGGCCAGGTGTTACCCAACCTTGCTTTAGTGTAAGAAGAGCAAAAGGGGCCTAGGATTTCTTGAGTATTTGCTCTGTGCCCAGCACGGTACTAAGTACTTTATTCTATATTAAACAGCACTTTGCCTTGTCAGCTCATTCTCCATTTTATAGGTGAGACCATTGAGGCTCTGAGAGGTGAAGTGTCTTTCCAAAGTCACACAGCCCATCCATATATCAAGGTTTCAAATTCAGGTTTGCCTGACTCAAAATATGCTCAACATTACTAATCACCAAGGGAAAAAAATAAAAACCACAGTGAGATATCACCTCACAGCTGTTAGGATGCCTATTATGAAACAAACAAACAAACAAAAAAAACCACACCAAAAGATAAGTGTTAGAGAGGATGTGGAGAAATGGGAACCCTTGTATCCTGTTGATGGGAATATAAATTGGAATAACCATTATGGAAAACAGTATGGAGGTTTCTCAAAAAATTAAAATTAGAACTACCCTATGAAACCCCCCTCTTGATATCCATCCAAAAGAAGTGAAGTCGGGATCTTGAGGAGATATCTGTACTCCTGTGTTCATTGCAGCGTTATTACAAAGACACGAAAACAACCTAAATGTCCACATGAGCAGATGATGAATGGATTAACAAAATGTGGTATAGACATGCAATGGAATATCATTCACCTTTTTGAAAGAAGGAAATCCTGCTTCAATGTGGATGACCCTGAAGGACACTGTGCTAAGTGAAATAAGCCAGACACAGATAAACAAGTCTTACACAATCCCATTTATATCAGGAATCTAAAATAGTCAACTCATAGGAACAGAGAGTAGAATGGTGGTGACCAGGGGTTGGGGGGAGGAGGCATAGTTTCAGTTTTGCAGGATGAGTAAGTCCTAGAGATCTACTGTGCAGCATAGAGTCCGTAGAGGACAATATTGTATTGTATACTTACACATTTGTGAAGAGGGAAATCTCATGTTAAATGTTATCACACACAAAAGGAGGAAAGGGGGAAATTTTAGATGTGATGGTTAAGTTCATAGTGGCAGTTTCATTGATATATACTTCAAACTCACCATGGTGTATACGTTAAATACACAGAGCTTTTTTCTATGTCAATCACATCTCAGTTTTTTATGAAGTCCACCTTTTCCTCTCCCCGTATCAAAGCTGACTCCTGAAGACCCAGAGATGCCAGGCCCCAGCCCTCCCAGTTCATAGCAGCAGCTCGAGGCGGAATAGGCTGCAATAGCAGGAGGAGGATCAGGACTCAGCTTCCTGCTCCTGTGTGTCCGAGGCTCCCTTCAGAGCATGCTTGCTCTGGGTGTTGTTCTGAAAAAGGGGACCTCCTACAGTCTGCGTCCCTAAGGCCCCACCTCTGGGTTTCTCCATTTCCTGTCTAGAGGCTGCCTTTCCTAAATGCTCCAACAACCCCCCCCCCCCCACCACCACCACCATGTTATTCAACCCTCCAACATTCCACAAAGTGAAAGCATACTGACCTCCCTCTGGGCCAGAGCAGAGCTGGCCTGGCACTGGTGTATGATCACTGTAGGCCCACTGCTCCTGGGGACTACCTCCTCAGAGGTGAACCCTGTGCAAGTGAAAGTCACCTCCCTCCCACCCTGGTCCCAAAGCTGCCTGTGCTGCTCAGCGATGACTGGTCCTTAGGAAATGCAGCTGTGCTAACACCACGTGTTGTAGCACCAAGTAGAGGGCTGGGCTCAGGCTGGGCAGTGGGAGTCATGCTTGCCCATCCCTCATGCACCTCCCTCTGTTCCTACAGGTGAGCAGGTTCTTGGGAGCAGGCCTCGGCTGGCAGGTGTGTGTGGGTGGGAGGTCCACCTCTCCCGGCCCAGGAAGAATCTGCAAATTGCCTGAGGTTGAACCGGTGCCATGAACTAACTGTAGAAAGGGTCCAGAGGCTCTATGAGAAATACATTTCTATGCCAAACCCGTTTTATCCAAACTTTTATCCTAACAGTCTTCCTATATGCCTCCTTCAGTTATTACTCTCATCTTATCCTTCTCCCCTCTTCATGTGAGATTGAAAAGAAAAGCAGGAAAATGTTTACTGTTGGAAAGCGCACAGATTTTGCCCATCAAATCTGTGGAAAGTTATAACTGTGCTGCTAAGAGATATGGGGCAGACCTTGTCCATGTCCAACCAACGGGTAAGGCAAGCAGCTGGACAGGCCTTCATCTGAAGGGCACACATCCCTGGATTCAGCCTGCAATTGCTCTCTGGCCCTGGGGCCTCTCTGGCTACCTTCTTGTTCACCACACTTTTGTCTCTTCTGCTATTTCCCCTTTCAACATATAGTAACTGGGACCCAGTGCTGTGGACAAAGAGAAGAATGAGATGATCTCCCCTTAAGGAGTTGACAGTCTACTGGGAGATAACAAAAGAAAGATCTTTAAAAGGGAGAGAGAGCGAGAGGGGAGGAAACAGAGCAGGAGGAGGAGGAGAAAGTGGAAGAGGAAGAGGAGGAGGAGGAAGAAGAAGAGGAGGAGGATGATGACGACAACGACGGAGAAGGTAAAGGAGAAGAATAGGGAAAGAAGAGAAGAGTCACAGCTTAGAGTGAGATGGCTGAACAGTGATGTGCTAGTTTGGGGCAAAGCAGGAAATATTAACTCCTCTGGAGATCTCCAGGAAGGCTTCTCAGAGAGGTGGCTTTAAAGGTGTTGAAGGAGAAACCAGTGTATTGAGCACCCACTTTGACTCATTTCTTCTGAGTCACATGTTACCTCCTGGACCCTTATATGTCCTCGTTGGGTAGACATTGATCTCCCCGGTTTAAAGAAGAGAAATCTGAGGCTTGACCAGGTTAAGTGGCAACTCCAGAATTGAATCGGAATGGGACCCAGGAGCTTTCCTTTGCTCTGTAGCATCTGCTGTGTCTCATTCCTATGTCACTGTTTTGGTGCTCAATAACAAAGAACAAAGAAATTAGGTTCAGCAACACGGAGGCTTGGGTTTAATCCCATCACTTCCAGTTGCTAGTACTTAGCCTTTTTGAGCCACAGTTTCCAATTACTAGCAGGATAACCTTGAGTAAGGTCACTTGATCTTTCCGAGCCTGTTTTCATGATGGGAAGTGATGTTGGGAGGGCATAAGGTGCTTAGCACAGTGCTTGGTGAAGAGTAACTAGCCAGTAAGAGATGGCTCCCCTTCTCTCCTTTCAGCCTCCAGACCCACCACTGTCTTACAGCACAGGGCAGTGGTTAAGGCTGTGAAGGTTGAAGTCAGATCATGCGGGTTCAAATCTTGCATCTGCTGTTTACTTCCTGTGTGACTTTGGGCAGTTAGACAACTGCGCTGTGCCTCTCAGTTCTTTCCTCTGGGAAGTGAGGATGAACCAGTACCCACTCTTCACCTCTTGGCCTTGCTGCTTCTCAACTGAGTGACTGCAATGATCTCAGCACAGTCTGAGCAGGGGAAAGGTTAAACTGTTCACCCTTGGAGTCAATGAATGGACAGAGCTAAGAGTGACTGGGCAAACCTGGGGTTCGGCAGCAGAGCTGAGGCCCGGGGAGCAGGGAGGCTGAACTCCTCTAGGCATCGGAGCCTCAAACCTTGCGAACAGGGATGGGGTATTTCTCTCCTTGCTTCTCTGACTCACAGAGGACTGTGTTAGTCAGGCCCTGATCTACCGGATCCCATGTACTAAACCCACACACTGTGATGTCAACCTCAAATAGGAAAAGAGAACTGTCGCAATGCCGAAACAGACCAAATTAGAAGAAGGGAAACTTTATAGACTGCCGGATCTCAGCATCTAAATCACACGGAGGCAGCAGGGCCATTTGAAGGTCAATCTGTATGAGGACAGACTGAGCTGCCCCAGAATTCCCGGAAGGCTTGTTAAAACTCCTATTCCCAGGCTGTACCCCCAAACCCCTGAATCTGTAGGTCTGGGCGGGGCATGAGAATCTGCATTGCTAACAAGTTTCCAGACAGTGTGGCTGCTGCTGGTTCCAGCTCACATATTGAGAAGTACCGATCCACATCCTAATATATAAAAACCCAGGGTCCCTAACATCCAAAACGACCAAAGTCTCGGCCAACTGTAAGTCAGTGCTGGGTTGCTGTGGCGACCCAGAACTGACTGTCTGCCACTGTGGGCACTGCAACTCAGCACTGACTGCAGAGGAGGCTGCGTATCAGGCCTGAAGAGAGACCTGGAGAGAGAAGCAGCCTGTAGCCTCCATGGCAGCTGTTGACCAGCCCCTGCCTCTCTCTTTCTCTTAGGGCCTGGCCAGCAGCCACACCTCTTTTTCTCTCGGGCCTCCACTGGGGTTGCTGATCAGCCTCACCTCTTTGATCAGACCCATTGATAGGCCCAGAGATGCTGATTGGCATAGAAACTGACCAATCAGAACCAAATCCAGGTGAATTGTGAAGGCAGAACCTAAGGTGGAGGCTGAGGAGGGATTTTTAAGGGCAACAGCTGTGTGGTGTAAGGTTCAATTTTTTAATGACTGGTTTGGCAATATGGTGCATATGGCTTTCTATCAGTTCATATATAGGGATTATGTATTTTTGTCTGCCAAGAGCATCTCTTCCTGATGAAAAAGGCTCCCCTCTCCCACATTTAAGCAATCCTATATAATCTATCTATACTATTAAAAGAGTAATATGCTAATTAGACCTGGTCGACCAGCCATCTTCTGGATGTCCAACTTCCTTCTGGACAAAGTCATGGTGGTGGGGGCCAAGGCAGAGTCCATTAGGGGTGATCAGGCTGGCAGGGGAGGGCAGTTGGAGGTGAGATCAGGCCAGCAGGGGAGGGCAGTTAGGGGCAATCAGGCAGGCAGGAGAGGCAGTTAGGGGTGATCAGGCAGGCAGTCAGGTGAGCAGTTAGGAGCCAGTGGTCCCAGATTGTGAGAGGGATGTCAGATGGTCGGTTGGACATCCCTCAAGGAGTCCCTGATTGGAGAGGTTACAGGCTGGGCTAAGGGAAACCCACGTCCCCCCCCAAAAAAAAATTTCATACACTGGGCCACTAGTAAGAAATGAAAGATAATGTCTATTACGTCTTCCCAAAGAATGTGTCTACTGCTTTTTGGATTAAAAACTGTTTTCCCTACTTAAATTTCAAGCAGTTGAAAAATGCCTGTCCCATCCTCACTTTCCTTCCTTTTCTCTCTTCCCCTTCCAACACATATATCCCTAAGGCTGTTGAAGTTCTCAGTACATGTGTGTTTCAGGGAAGGAGTGGCATATGTAGCTCAGCAGTTTTGCAATGACAAGATAAAGATAAAGAAAGGCTGGCTGATTCTTCATGTGTAGTGGGTAAGAACAGAGAATGTTCTTTGCTGCCTTTGATGGCAATCACATGGATCAGCCCACACAGTGAGATTTGAATTTCCTCTCCTTACGACAATCAAGTCAACTAAATTGTTGACAGGCAAATGACAGCCCTGATTTGAAAAAAAAGTCTCCTACCTTGTGTCTAAATTCCAATGTGGGAGTTTGTATTGTCACAGGTAAAGCACAAGTATGGCTCCGGTATTCAGTGTATGAGAATGATAACATCCAGTTATTTTTTCTAGTCCAAGTGCCTCTGCTTTAATGAAGATGAAAGAATAAAGTGACAGTTCTTCAGAAGAAAAAAACTCACCTTGACATTTCCTCCAGGCATCCTCTCAGGATATTCACAAGCTCATTCTGCTCATTCTTTTCCTTTCTTTGACCACATGAATGGCCTGTGGTTTCCATGAGCTGCTGAAAAGTGGAAACAACTTTCAGGAGAGTTCTGTTTTAAAAGTGATCTCAGAAATAGTCAAGCTAGCAGTAGAGGGCTTCATTTTTCACCAAACTTGGGGAAATGGGTAACTTTCCTTCTCTAAGGGGGCTTCTTCAAATAGACTTCCTTTAGCCTGGATAAAGAACCAGGCAATGTGACCTACAAATTTGTAGAACCAGAGAGTCCATCGAAATTGTCAAGTCTAAGTTCCCACTTTATCTCGTCTCTTCATGTGTTTTCATGACTTTAGTGCTTATTTTCTGCTCACTTGTAAGAATGTAGTAGTGCACCAGTGTGGTCTTATCCTAGGGTTCAGTGGTTGGAAGTGGTATTTGTACTCTGCTGGCATAGATGCATAATTGTACTTTTAATAGCATGTTTATTTTATTAATATCTGTCGCCTCTATTAGAATGCAAGCTACAAGATAACAGGGACCACATATGACTTTGTCTACCTTGGTATTTTCAACACCTTGCTTAGTGTATAATCTATCAGACACTCTTCAAATAGTCCTGTAATGATAGAATGAATGACTCAATGAAGTATCAGAGAGACTAGATTCAAAGGATGACCAGCAATCAGCCAGGAAAAAAGAAAGGGAAGAGGATTCTAAGCAGTGAAAATTGCATGTGCAAAGGTCCTATGGTCAGAGAGCAGGTGGACCTTAGGAAAGACTGAGCATTTTTCCATACGTTCAAATCTAGAATACTGTTATATTGTGAGAAACAGCGGGGGAGTTAGATAGTATCTACATTATAGAGGCCCTTTTAAGACAATCATTCTTTGCCCCTTACTTAGTTGAATCTCTGATGCAGAGTCCTGAATCTCAGCACACTGACAGGGTCATCTGTCCAAAATTCCCATTTAGAGAGTAACCAGACTTTCTACCAAGCTCAGTCCTATGCCCAGGGCAGTTACAGCTAACCACTTGCATTTATTGAGTACTTAGGATGTAATAGGCAGTGCATCAAGTCTTTTGTGGAAATTTATTTGCTCCTCTAATCATTTATTCTCTGTGCCTAGTTAGGGATGCAAATCAGCTCTCTTGTAACTACTGTTCCTGGATCCCCCACAGTCTGTGCGCTGCTTGAGGGGACTCTAGCCCTGGAATTAGGGTTGATCTGGTTAAAGTATGTTCACCCAAGTGATCTGGTTAAAGTATGCTCATCCAAAGAGCAACTCAGTGAAGGGCCCCAGACCGATGTCAAGGACCAGGGCTTTTCTCTAAGACTCCAGTCCCACGTCAGCAGCCTGAATGCTTAGCTAGATGGATAGGAAGCCTCCTAGCCGAGTGGCCTTGCAGCTGAGTTGGACTCCCAGCTCTATCATTTACAAGCCACGTAACCTTAGGCAAGTTTCTTTCCCTCTCAGAATCCCCATTTTCAGGTATAAAAGGGAAACGAAAATACTCTGAAAGTGGTTGGAGGATTTAAGGAAGCACTTGAGCTCAGTACCTAGCACGTGTTGAGACAAAAGGCACCACGGCTGCTGTTACTGCCACACGGAGAGCCACGGGGAGGAGGAGCAGAGGCTAGCTGCAGAATTCTTCATCCTAAAGAGGGAAAGGAAAATCAATTAAAAACAAGTACATGCATATCTCCCTTTATTGCTGTTGCTGGGAGAATGGATTGTCTTGTTCATTTTATGTTTCGGGTCTGCAGGTAAATTGCAAAATCCTTTTTATTGAAAATTCATTCCGCCTTCCACAAATGTTTATTGAGTCCGTGCTGTTTGCTAGGCATGTGGGAGAAACAAGGATAAATTAGGTGCTGCTCCTGCATTCACCTTGGGAGTTGGGGAAGTGAGAGTACAGATTTTCTATAAATGTGAGGGGAAGCACTGTGCTGCTTAAATATAGAACTCATAGCATTATTTCCTTTAGGAAATCATTGAGGATCTTGCAAGGGCCTCTCATCGCCTGATTGAAGCATTTCAGAGCTAAAAGGTGTGTGTGTGTGGAGGGGGTGCTGGCAATAGACGGGCACTAACTTTGTATTTTCCACCAAATAACTATACTAATAAAAGGGTAATATGCTAATTAGACTGCATTGACCAGCCATATTCCGGACGTCTGACTTCCTTGAGGACAAAGCCATGGTAGTGTGGACCGAGGCAGAGGCAGTCAGGGATGATCAGGACGGCAGAGGAGGGCAGATGGGGATGACCAGGCCAGCAGGGAAGGACAGTTGGGGTGACCAGGCCAGCAGGGAAGGACAGTTGGGGTGACCAGGTCTGTAGGGGAGGGCAGCTGGGAGTGAACTGGCCTGCAGGAAAGGGCAGTTGGGGGTGACCAGGCCTGCAGGGGAGGGTAGTTGGGAGCGACCAGGTTGGCAGGGGAGGGCAGCTGGGAGTGACCAGGCCAGCAGTTGAGGGCATTAGGCAGGCAGGCAGGTGAGTGGTTAGAAGCCAGTGTTCCTAGATTGCAAGAGGGATGTCCAACTACAGATTTAGGTCCAACCCCACCCACAGGGATTGGGCCTAACCCAGCAGTCGGACAAACCTCTTGGATTGGAGAGGTTGCAGGCTGGGCTGAGGGACACCCTCGTGCATGAGTTTCATGTACCAGGCTTCTAGTTATTTATATAATAGTATAAGTTATTATACACTTGCATATTATAGTAATTATATTACATATTATGTATGCCTATATAATAATGCTATTATTACATTACAATAGTCCTCCCTTTATCTACAGGAGATACATTCCAAGACCCCCAGTGCCTGAAACTGCAGCTGGTATTGAACCCTATATATGTTGTTTCTTTTACTACACATGCATATCTGTTATAAAGTTTAATTTATCAATTAGGCACAGCAAGAGCTTTACAACAATAACTAATAATAAAATAGAACAATTATAACAATAAAAAAAGTTACTGGAACACGAGCACTGTGACACCACAATAGTCAATTTGACAACTGAGATGGCAACTAAGTGACTGGCAGATGGCAGTGGATATATCATGGATACAGCTGGATCACAGGAAGGCTCACATTCTGGGCAGGATGGGGTGGGATGGTGCGAGGTTTCATCATGCTACTTAGAACTGTGCAATTTTAAAATGTACGAATTGCTTATTTCTAGAGTTTTTAATTTATTTAAATCTTCTAACTGAGGTTGACCTCAGGTAACTGAAACTGTGGAAAGTGAAACTGCAAATAAGGGGGTGATACTGTATTATTATATGAGTTATATAATATAAATGGAATATTATATACTAAATATTAATTATATATACACTGTATATACTATTAATAACTTATACATATAATGTTAATTATGTTATGTAATATTTGTATATAAATATATATTACATATATAATAGTCATATATTTTATATTAAATAAGATAAGTATATAAGTACCTCAGTTACTTATGTCATTTTGCAACCATGTGTATCTTTTAATTAAAATGAAAACGGTAACATCATGCTTGGGTCAGAGACTAGATATGTTAATTAAATCTATGCTTTATGCCCACTCTGCAGTACTAAAGACATAGAAATATGCAAAATGAGGGGGCTTTCTTATTACATGAAAATATTCTAGTTTCTCCTGCATGCTTTCAGCAAGTATTAGCAAACTCCTGCTATGTTCCAGGCTCTGCCCTGAGCACTGGGCTACGGTGAGTCAGTCCCTGACCTCATGGAGCTCACAGATGGGTTAGTTAGCAGCCACAGAAAGCTGTGGTGGCTGTTGTCCTGGAGGAAAGAAC
This sequence comes from Vespertilio murinus, assembly GCA_963924515.1. Taxonomy (NCBI): domain Eukaryota; kingdom Metazoa; phylum Chordata; class Mammalia; order Chiroptera; family Vespertilionidae; genus Vespertilio; species Vespertilio murinus. The sequence goes on from OZ004716.1 coordinate 19,184,671, forward strand.
CACAGGTCTGTGGTGTCATAGAAAGAGGCAAACGACTCTGCCTGGGATGCTGGGAAGGGTTTGTAGAGAAGAGGCCTCTGGGGGGAGTAGTTATGGTTTGAAGAAGTAGATGGATAGCATGAGATGTAGGAGGAAGCATGTGAGAAAACTAGCACTGATGATACATATTAGAATGAGGGTCCAGAGAACTGTTATTTTACTCAAGGTTGCTCAGCTGATGACTCATTCTGAGAATGCAATGGGATAAGGGCTGCACAGACTCGATTCATGGCCAATGTCAATCAATGATGACTCAAGTTCAGTGTTGCTAGGAAGCAGATATTGGAAAAGTGGAGGAAGTCATGTTAATGAGGTAGTCTGGGTCATATCCATAAGGGCTGATCTTGTGTGATTAAAGGAAAGGGTGTACTTTTCATTCTGAAAGCCATGATAAGCACTGAGAAGCTTTGAAACAAATAGTGAAATGATCAGTGTTCTGTTTGAGAAAAATCACTCTGTCCACAGTGTGAAATGCACATGAAAACAGCCAGGCCAATCAGAAGAGTGCTGTCATAATCTAGGGGAGGGAGTATGACAACCAGACTAAGAAGAGGCCATAGAGAGGTTGAGTGGAAATAATACCCTTGCTGACTAATTGAATGTGGGGATGAGTGCAGAGGGGGAGCTCAGGATAACCCCACCTTCCTAGCTGCAGCAAGGGGTAAATGGTGCGATTCCATCCACTGAGGCAGGAAATGCAGTAAGAGGAGTGTTATGAGTTGAATCATGTCTCCCCAAAATGCATGTGATGAAATAACCCACAACACCTCAATTGGAGGTAGGTTCTTTCCAGAGATGGATTAAAATAACCAGTTAACTGCCACACATCCAAAACTGAAACCATCCCCATATGCCATGATATTTTGAATTTAATTTAAAAATTTGATTTGCAATGAATATTACAAAAATAAATATGGTACTCACAATTTGGGTGTTCTTGAATATTTTCAGCTGAAAATTCTCACAAAAAATGATTTTAAAGTTGGTCAGGGCTGCCACTCAGGGAAAACGTTTTTTTAATAGACACATGTGGCATGTGGGAAAGGTCTGCCACTTGAGGGTAGAGACACTTATGGTGTACATGAGTTAAATGAGGTCATTAGATATGTTAATTAGATATGGGGGAGCTCTAATCCAATATGACTGGTGTCTTTATAAGAAGGGGAAATTTAGCCTGGCCAGTGTAGCTTGGTGGTTGAGCATTGACCTATGAACTAGGAAGTCACAGTCAGATTCTGGTCAAGGTACATGCCTGGGTTGTGGGCTTGATGCCCAGTAGGAGGTGTGCAGGAGACAGCTGACCAATGATTCTCTTATCATTGATGTTTCTACCTCAATCTCACTCTCCCTTCTTCTCTGAACTCAATAAGAAGAAAAAAAATATAAAAAAAGAAGGGGACATTAGGTACACATGGAGGGAACACCAGGTGAAGACACAGGGAGAAGATGGCCATCTCTACAAGCCAAGGAGAGAGGCCTGGACCAGACCTTTTCCTCACAGCCATAAGAAGGATGCAGTCCTGTCAACACCTTGATTTCAGACTTCTAGCCTCCAGAATTGTGGAATAATTTATGTTGTTTAATCCACCCCGTGTGCAGAACTTTGCTACAACAGTTTTAACAAACTAATGCAAGGAGTAACTCATTTGGACATGATCCTGAGTTCTATCTTAGGTCAACTGAGTTAGATATGCTATTTTTAATAGCTCGGTGAAGTTCAAAATGATAGCTCAATACGCAAGTCTGGGACTCAGTAAGGGAGTAGGGACTAGAGATGGAGATTAAGGTGTGCCAACCATTTCTGACACTCCTGCATCTATAGCACAATGTGACTGTACATATTAGAAATTTAAAAAATATTTGAGTGGATAAATGTCATGTTTGCTTAAGGAGAGAGAGCAGGAGGGACTACACAGTGATTAGAACTCATTCTAATTTCCCACCACAGCACTAATGCATTTGAGAGGATTGCTATGTTGATTGCTGATATTTATACTCATGAGTGAGTAAAATCCCCTCTTTGTTCTCTAAAATCAGATGATAAAAACTTAACCAAATATCAAGCTGTTCTAAGAACTGTATAGCCTCTTTGGAGCCTTACATTCACACCCCTGTTCCGAAGTGTTGACCTCCAAGTATCTGCTTAGCTTAAATGTCAAAACAGGTTGACAAAATGGCATAATAGAAACTGGCAATAACTGGAAATCAGGGGACCTTGCTTTAAATCTCAGATCATCCTCTGAAGAACTGGGTCACCCTAACCTTCCTGAGTCTCCTCCCCTCATCCATAAACAGTGATGGGAAAGGTAATTGGATGATCTTCCAAATCTGGCATTCTGATTCTCGCAACGTTGCCTTTAATTGTAAATGTTGGAAGAATTAAATTTCCACAAATTGACCTGCCAACCTAATTTAGTCCACCAATAGGAAGAAGACATGTAAACAAAGTGATAGGCAGAAACAAATATCACAGATGACTTTGGTAGAATATATTTCCTCCATAATAAACTGAAAAGAGACAGTATTTGGTTGTAGAATGCAACTTATTTACCAGCAAATTGTTTTTTTGGGGGAAGGTTTCTAAATGTACATGGTCACAGTATTTTGTCCAATGGTTTAAACTTTCAAGCATACTGAAAAGGACATGGAAAAATCCATTTCTAGTTGCATTTGTGATTTCTTAATAGTTAAACCTCATGCACTGGCCTTTACTTTATATGCCTGGACTTCTCTGCCGTGGATATAATAAGTGACTAAAGGGTACAGATGATTAAGATTTACTGAGTACCTATTAAGTGTCCTGTTTTGTGGCAGGTGCTTGACCTTACAGATTACCTCATTTAACGCCCTTGTAACTTATGCTGTCAGCCACACCATATCTTCTTGACATGCTGAAGATTGCTTGCTTAGAGCTTCTGTCTGTCTGTCCAACAGGATAAGCCAGACATGCACCAGAGTTACTGCTGCAAGAGCAACCCTCAACCAATATCAGATGGAAATTTGGTGGATAAATATTCCAGCTTCCTCACCACTTGGTTGGGATAACTCTGAAGTATATTCTACACTTGTTCACAGTCTTCAGAGCGACTGAGTTCTGGGTGCCCCTGGGGAATACTGGCTGGATAACATACCCTTTATGGACTGCCTTCTATGTCTGTCTTGACACTCTGCTATTTCCTACAATTGTATTCCTGATACAGTACTAACACTTGCATCTTTGCCTCAGTGTCTGTTTCTTGGGTATCCAAACTAAAACATCCCCCAAGGTCCCTGTGGAGTAGGTACCATTATTGCTAACTTATAGAGAGGAATCTGAGGGTCAGTATAGTTAAATAATAGTTGTTAAGTCATGATGCTAGGGTTTTGCTGGCTCACAGAGACATTCCTCTACACTAGTGCTTCTCACCCAAGGGGTCACTCTGAGATGTCTGCGGTCAAGATTTGGCTCCTAGGAGGTGGAGAGAAGGGAGGCTGCTAAACATCCTATAATGCACAGTTCAGCTCCCTACAACCAAGGCTAATTCAGTCTTTAAAAAATGGCCAATAGTGGCAAGCTTGGAAAACACTGCTCTACGCCCAGCAAGGCTGGTTGTCGGATGGTAGCTCTCCCATGTGACTTATCTATTGTATTTCACTTCCAGGGCCAAGCTGTGGCTCAGCTGTGCTCCACTATCCCCAATGTGACTGTATTTGGAACAGCTTCTACTTTCAAGCATGAAGCCATCAAAGACTCCGTGACCCACCTCTTTGACCGAAATGCGGACTATGTGCAAGAAGTGAAAAAGTAAGGTGTTTGCTCAAAGGAGCACCAGGCTGGCTCTTGCTTTTCACTCTCTGAAAGAACAGTTGCATTCATCTGGAAGGGGGCTAACACTACCATAGTAATAAATAGTAAATATACATTGAAGTCCTAGTAGACTAGCTCTGTGCTAAATATTTCACCTATATTAGCTTATTTAACCCTCTTAACAACCCCCTTGTGCAGAAGATAAAACCCAGGAATAGAGCAGTTAAGTAGCTTGCAAAGCAAATTTATATCTTGCAAAGCTGTTAGGCTAGCTCAGTGGTCGGCAAACTCATTAGTCAACAGAGCCAAATATCAACAGTACAACGATTGAAAATTCTTTTGAGAGCCAAATTTTTTAAACTTAAACTTTTTCTAACGCCACTTCAAAATAGACTCGCCCAGGCTGTGGTATTTTGTGGGAGAGCCGCACTCAAGGGGCCAAAGAGCCGCATGTGGCTCGAGAGCCGTAGTTTGCGGACCACGGTGCTAGCTGCTATAACACTGCCTTAACACAGAGAAGTTTACTTCTCATTCAGTTACACAACAGCCTAAGGAAATGCAGACTCCAACCTGGGTATAACTGAGAGCCAATAAAGGACCAGAGTGGTGACATGGTCGGATTTGGGTTTGGGGCAGTCACTGGTGGTACCCAGAGCAGAGACGGGAGGCTGGGGGCAGGAGGTCAGTCTGCTGGCTGTTGCAGTCATCCAGGGGGACACGGCTTCTAGCCTAAGCCATTTCCACCGGTGAACCTGAAGCTGTTGGCCATGGCTATGTGCATGTGCATCAAGTGGAAAACCCAGCTGCCACCGTGTTCTCAGATGATTTGTGCATCTCAGCCCTCCTGATGCTCAGCATTTGAGGCTGGCCCTCAGGTTCTATTCCTGAGGAGGGTTTAGGGAAGTCCCAGAGTGTATTCCTGCATTTTCAGTTGATCAGCACTAAATTGCAAGGTACAAAGGAATTAAGTTGTACAGCTAGCATCCTAATAATAGGATCACAATTTTCTGCTAATCACACAGTAAGATGGAAAATCGAAGGACTAGAGGGATGGGAGACCTGGTTATCTGAAATGGTGGATTTAGATCAGATTAAGTGAGAGTCTCCTGATAGTCTGCATTTTCAGATTTGTTATTAAAGTTTAAACAAAGAGATTTGCATGTAATTTAAAATTGACCCAATGTTTCTGGGGTGGGGGTAAGGGGGCATGAAAAGAGAGCTTTACAGGGAGATACTAGAAGTTCCCCGTCTGGTTCTCAGAAGTCTGTAGATTGCAGGCATAATTTAAAGACTTTCAGGATTTACCTATGCCTATTTTCATAACCTTTAGGTAGTCCTTCTTTTACCTAGCGTCTATCAAGTTGTGGTGGAGAAAAATCAACTACCATGTCCCTTAAGCATTCTTTTCTTTCATCCTCTTAATGATATTTTGTGAGCATCCTTTCCTTTGCTCATGTACTGACCCACTTAATAGATATTGAATGTCTCTGTTGGGCCAGGTACTGGGCCAGGGCGGGAGACACAGCCAGACCACTTTGAGAGACCATTTATGTGGAGTTGGAGTCTAGTTGGGGAAGAGGAGACAAACAATTTTTTTTAAATTCCTTGATTTACAAGTTCAATATGTGCCCTGCAGGAGAAATGCAAGGTGCCAGTAAACATGCAGATGGGGAAATCAGACACATTTTCCATCAAAGGGTGAGACTTGGGCTGAGATCTGAAAGATGAGAATTTGGCCAGAGGAAGAACAGTCTGACTTGGGGAGCGGTATGTGCTAGGGCCGAGTGTCAGAAAGGGCTTGGGAAATTTAAGAATCTGAAAGGAGACCCGTGCAGCTGGAGGCGGTAGGATGTGGAAAGAAGTGAGAGAACAGACTCAGGAGGGGCAGCTCTTCTGAAAATGTGAGGGACAGTCTGTGGCCAGGGAGCTCCTGAAGTTGCCATTTCCCACGTAGCTGCTCCATCCCCGTGTCCCTCTCCGTCCTTGACCTGTGACCTTTAGCGCCCACATCAGTGATTTCTCCTGATGTCAGCAGAGCAGAAGGCAACAGCGTCTGAGATTCCTCTCACCATCACTTTGAAGTATGACTTCCAGCAATTCCTTATGTGTTTAAATAGAGACCCCGGAATTAGACTAAAAATGGCCGGGAAGCTGCAAATACGTGTATGCCCTCTGTCCCACTAATCCTCCCCTTAGGAAATAATCCAAAAGAAGAAAAAGGCAACAGGTCCGCGTCTGCCTACTGCAGAGCCAAGCTCTGCTTCTGATTCACGGCAGGTGTGCAGCATATGTCCCGGGTGAATTATAGCATCGTCTGTAACAGGGAAGATGCAGAAGCAGCCTCCGTTATCAACAGAAGGAAAATAGTTCAGCAGATTACGCTACACCCACACACTTGAGTATTATGCAGTCTCTAAAAAAAAAAAATAAAAGATAATTATGGAGACTGTCACAAAATGAGAAAAATAGCCGTGGTAGCATATTGAGTGAAAAAAGAAGAATGCCAAATTTCATCTACACGGTGATCACAGCTTTGTATACATTCTCGATTCAAAAGGACATAAAATGAAAAGAAAAGGGGGATTCAACTGCTAACGTGTAAAAGGAGGTGGATGCAGAGCATTTCTTTCTTTTTTTGATCACGGATATTGTTTATTGCACTATTATGTGTCTGATAAACTAGAAAAAAAATAATAACATAAAATTCTGTGAGATGAGAACTCTCTTATACACCAGCCCATCACCAAGGTTCTCTGCTTGTGGGGCCAGCAGCATTTCAAATAGGCCCAACTGGGTCCAGCTCGGTTGATGGATTGGGCTGGTAATGACTGAATAAGGGATGGCTTTGTTTTTAATGAAGGAGCTTTGCTAACCTCAGAAGCAGCCATGTCTGCTTAGAGGTTTGACCGAAATGGTCAAAGTCTCTTTCCCCTCGGGGCCCAGGAATGACATCTGTCTCTACCTGCTTCTCTTCCTCAGAATTCACCTCACCACACCATACCATGGCCTTCAAAAGGATGCAATAGCAGCAGTGACTAATGAATCTGTGGCATATTTGGCATGCGTAAATCCTGATTTAGCTGATTGGACTATAGACATGTCGAGAGGTGTGGGGAGGAGCAGGTGGCCTGACTACACAGGAGACCGTGTGAAGCCAGGGAATAACCCTGCTTTGCTCCACCCCTGCTGGGAGACTGTGGGGCCGAGAAGTTCCAGTGGTGGTCACCCTGGGGCTGGCCACAGGGGGCCCTACTCCCCCTCTGGGGCCTTCACCTGGTATGTGGATGCAAAGGATCAATCCGGTGTCCTTCCATTGCCTGCAGTGGGCTGGGTTAGTCACCTGAACCCATTCAGTCTCCGTTTCCTCATCCATCAAGTAGGGGTGATGGTCCCCAAGTCACAGGGCTGGCATAATGTGTCGATGAGATGAGACATAGGAAGTGTTCGGTACTGTGCCCGGCACATAATAGGTGCTCTTAAATATGGGACATCCTCTGTTAAGAGAGCCAAGGTCATTGAGCCTCTATTTTATGGTTTCTGGGTTTGTGGCTCTACTTACCCTATCAAATACTTGGGCAGATGGTTGGGTTGTTGAGGTTTTGCACAATCTTTCATACTCTTTTACCAAATCAGAGCTTTCTTTAAGTTAGACCACTCTGAAAAATGGAAATAAAAACTACCATGGACCCAGAGCTACCATGAGCGGGGCCTGGTGCTCCACATGCATCAACTCATTCAAGCTTCACAGAGAAGCCAGGGGCAGGTGTTATCACCATGATCTCCTTCCACAGTTAGGCACAGAGACAATAAGTAACTCAACTGAGGTCACACAGCAACAAGGGGCAGAACCAAATGTTTAACACTGAGATGAAATTCACATTCCTAAGCCCAGTGCTATGCTGCTATTACCCCACCCGCACAGCTGCCACTGCCCTCACGGTTGTGGCTGCCAGTCTTGAGTCTTTCTGGAAGGAGATAGTGGCAAGGCCTCTCGTTACCATGTTGGTCTCCCACAGCCTGCCTGGGGCCTACTCTGTGCTAGTTGCCCTAAGTCAGGGTGTTGCACTGTTCTCTGTGAATGAATGCCTTCCCCTCCTCTCCTGACCAATTCCTGCTCATCTATCAGTGCTCAGCAGAGTATTATCTTCCACGGCCGCCCTGGGTCACTCTGTTGGAGTTGGGATCATTCCATGAGTGGGTCGTCCATTCATAATCTAACTTATGGGTAGCAGGGATAAAGTCAAGCCTTCATCTGCATATTCCCAGATCAGTACACACAGAGCCTAGCATGAAGTGAGCACTCAGTGAATCATTGTCCAGTGGCTGAAAATTGAGGGCAAGTGTGTAGGACCCTGACCTTGGGTGTCTCCTGTAATCTAGGATGAAAAAAGCAACTTGAAAATAGAAACCTCTTGACCTTCTTGTATAGAAAACATGACCTCTCTCTCTCTCTCTCTCTCTCTCTCTCTCTCTCTCTCTATATATATATATATATATATATATATATATACACACTTATTTTAAATGGCCTATTTTAAGCCTGAATTTTTTGAAGACTAAATTGACCACTTCTCCAGAGCTGCTTGCTAAAACTGTCTTTTCATAATTATACCGGTTTGAGCATTTATTAAGTCTTAAGTTCAGAGTGGTGGAAAGGCCATCAGCATTGCACTTAAACTAGACTGACATTTGAATTCCAGCTGTGCTGGTTAAATCTGCTTGGGCAAGGTGCTGCAGCTGTGAGCTTTCATTTCTTCATCACAGCAGGGGAGTAAAATGGCTGCCTCACAGATGGGTCATGAAGATTAATTGTGAAATGCTTGGGGTAGAGGGAACTCAGAAAATGTAAGTGTCCTTTGAAAGAAGCACAAGTAGAGAGACGTGGAATACCAATCTAAAAAGTTTTCTTCATTTCTTTTATTTATTCATTGACTTATCCACTTAATCATTAATTCATACAATCTATCCATATTTCTTGAGAACCAGTGCTACGTCCAGCAGGTTGAAAAAGGCTGAAGATTAGCAGCACAAACATGGTCTTATGTTTGTGTGTCATGGGGCTTACGTTTTGGTGGAAGAGGCAGTCAGTGAATAAGTAAACAAATAGAATAATTACAGCCCACAGTAGATACTAAGAAGTATCCCTTGTGGACACTAAAGCATAAAGGGAGCTGAAGTAGAGATAATTTGGGGGTGGAGGGGGGTGATTAGTTACAGCTTCTCCGCTGAGGCCACATGTGAGTAAGGCCTGAAGGATAAGAAGGAAGGAGCCACTTCTAAGGAGAGCTGGGGAGAAGGTGTTCAGATAGAGATTACAGCACATGCAAAGGCCCTGAGGTAGGGGTTTTAGGGATAGCCAGAAGAGTAGGAAGCCTTGAAAAATTAGTGTGACATAAGGTTGGGAAAGTGGGCAGGGGCTCATAAGTTACCCCTTACCAGAGTCCAGGGGAGAGAGCACTAGGCCTCTGTGGGGCAGCTAATACAGGAGGATTGATTGGCAGGATGTGGGAGGAAAGGTGGATCTGCGAGAAGAATATAGATGTGAGAAGCATCACCCAGGAAATGAGGATTCAGGGCTGGGCAGGTCCATCAGGAGCATTTGGGACTCTGCTCCTGAGCTCAGCCATTCTGCAGGCACAGAGAGAGGTCTTGGGAAAATGGGGTTCACAGCGAGGATCTAATGGCCCCAGAGGGCTAGCTAGTAGAAGCAAAGCAGGAATCCCACTGCCAGAGGAATGAGCAAACTTGGCAGGAAATGGGCCTGGTGGGGGTGTGGAAGATAGGAGCATAGTTACTCATCCCAGGAGGTAAGGTGGAGACCTGATCACCAGGTGTGAGGCACCAGCTCAGAGCTCACCAACAATCTGTGTGCTTCACCTCCTTCCTGTCCTTCCAGCCTCACCTTACCGCAAGCTCCCTCTCATTGTCTCTACTCCAGCCCTCACTCCCGCAGGGATAGCAGCACAAACATGGCTTCCTGCTTCCTGACTTCCTGCTCATCAGGCTCATGAGGCATTTGCACCTATTGTTCCCTCGGTCTAGAACACTATTCCCAGCACTGTTTACTTAGCTAACTCCTTCACCTTCCACTCATCACTTCCCCAGTGACCTCTTCTCTGGCAGCCCTGATTGAGCAAACTCACAATTTAAATGGTCTCATAATACTTTTATGACACTAGATCCATTCTGTTTCCATTTAATTTTATTTGTGTAATTATTGGTTACTGTCTGCCCCGTGTAAGCTCCAAAAGGGGAGAAATCAAATCTGTTTGTGCTCACCTGTATACCCCCCAGTGCCTAGTGCAGTGCCAGTGCTAATATTTATTGAGAAAATTAATTACTAATTTAATAATTGCTGGCGTGGTTCTTGAGTAACTAGCTTAGACCACAAGTCCTCAAAGGATGGTGGTAGAATCAGCACCATCAGCATCTCCTTGGAACTTGTTAGAAATGCAAATCCTTGGGCCCCACCCCAGAGCAATTGAAGCTACCATAGAAGGAGAGGGAGTGGACACGTTACAATCTGTGCTTTAATGAGCCCTCTGGGAGATTGCCATGCACACTTCTGTTTTCGATCCACTGGCCTAATGCCCTCGATCTGAACTTAGGGGTGGGTCTTAAAAGAACACATCTGTATAGATAAAAGCTATATTAGGTTGAAGCAAAACTGATAATGTTGAATAAGTCTTTATAATGGGATGGATTTCAGGCTTGTCCTGAGGGTTTTGAATGACATATTCACATTAAGGTTTGGCTGTCCATTTAATGTCTGAACTCAAGCGATGCCCATGAGATTTCCTAGTTAGTGACATTGTGGACACAGCTGTTGACATGTGCTGCAGTGCCTAAATTTTGCTGGGGGTGAGGATGGTGATGGAAAAACTGAACTGTGTGTGAAAACAAGGTAATCATGCAAAACTCACACATCTGAGGGAACACTATTCTTTTCTGAGCAGAGCAGGGCCCAGCCACAATTGGGAGCTCTGTGAGCATAAGTATTTTTCCTACAATCTTCAGAGTTCCCTCCTGCATAATATCTTCTATTGGTGGAAGCCCAGTAGATGTTTGTTAAATGCATACATGAGTGAGTGAATCTGTGAAGGTATAAATAAATGAATGGAAGAAGAGATCTTCTTCCTAATAGAGTACTGCCTAATAAAGTACAAATGGTGAATTCTCCCTACTGCTATAGGAAGATCCTCTCCTTTTAATCCTCTTCCTCTAAGACTATATTTTAGATTGAACCTGGGTATTGGACAAATGGAAATTTGAAAATTAAATTAACATGATTTTTATAACTTCACTGAAGAGAGGGGGAGAGGGAAGAAAGCCAATCCCTCTGAGACCAGAAGCCCCAGGAAGACAGAGAACATGGTTTTGTTCACCACTCTATCTCCAGCACCTTGGACAGAGCATGGCACATAACTTGACATCCACAAATATGAATTGTTGGCTGACTGACTTATGGGGTGATTGTTATGTGGCTGGCAATGGGCCGAGCATTTCAATGGTCACCTCATTTTATTTTTACCACATGCCAGCTCCACTTTACAAAGGAGAAAGCTAAGGCACAGAAAAGCTGAGGGAGACAGCTAGATACTATGTAGACTGTCTGACTGTGATGTTCACGCTCATTCTCTAGCCCAGTCTTGTTTTCTGTATCAGCCACCAGCCAGATTCTAGGCTGTCTCCAGTTTTATGAAATTGTAAGGCTGGACTTGGGAGGATAAATGCGCCTCCTGGGCTTCTGCCTTATTTATTGCTATTCCCAAGAGCTCTTCATCTTCCCGATTCTGGGAGTAATCAGTATGACACAGGAAGGGAAAGGGATTGACAGTTTGGTCCCTGACAGGTTACGGTATTGTCCTTTGTGTTCTCACCATTCAGAATCTCTGCGGAAGGAGTGGACATTGTTTTGGATTGCCTCTGTGGGGACAACACCGGAAAAGGTCTCAGCCTTCTCAAACCCCTGGGAACCTACATTTTATATGGTGAGTGTTGAACAGCAGTGGGAGACATGCTCACCGAACATTGCTCCGGTGCTTACAGACAGAGGCTCTAACAAACTGAAATGTGTTGCTATGTTAGGGCAATGCGGTTGGGGTGTTTGCTTTTTTGATGTGTCCCAAAATATTGCTGTTGGCATTAGTTGTTTTCAATGATAAAAGTGACATATGTACCTACTGGCCTGTTACTCCTAGGAGTACTTCTTATTCCAAAAGAGATCAAGATAGCCAAACCAATGTAGTCACTGAAATGGGACCTGATCCACAGAAAGTGGCACAGGTGGGAAACCAAGGACGGACCCACAGTAGGATGGGGGAGTGGCTGCTATATTGGGGTTTTAAAGGCAGTTCTTCAGTATTAGAGGTGAAATTACAAAAAGAAAACAAACAACAACAGACTCTCCTTCCTCTAAACGACTTTTGTATGTCCCAATCAAGACAGAAGCCTTGGGTAGACGGGGAACAGACCTGCTTCTGCATCTTGTGTTTGGGAGGATTTATGAAAGACAACAGGGAGCAGGTTTTCTCCAGCAGAGTGAGACCCCCAGAGCCCCTCCTCTCTTCTTCTCTTCTTTCAAAGCAATTTAAAAATCAGTCTCCACAAAGCCAGAAAAATATATCTGAATCCAGATGTTATGTTCCAAAGACAAATGATATTGGGTTTCAACATTTGAAATTTTTGGTACTTCTGTGCCCTTTATGTTCATCAGAAAATTGAGCCTTAGTTCTGTATCACTTAGGAAAAAAAATACAGTTTCCTTGCTATTAGATGAGACGCTTATAAAAGAGATAACCAAGATGTATAAATATGCAAGCATCTTTTTGTTGTCATGCAGTCATTATGTAAGAGAGGGAATAGGCTTTCCATTGCTGGTGTATTTTGGTATTTTCAATCGTGGCCACCTATTTAAAAGCTCTCGGAGGTGGACGTGAAAGTTTTAAATTATTACTTTTGATAAGAGAAGCACTGAGCATCAGTGCACAGTGTAGGGATATGGGCATGACTCACATGGTATGACTAAAATGTGAGTCAAATACAGGTGGACAGTTTTTGCATGTTTTACTTATTTACCAATTCTATTTTTGCCCCAGTTTCATACATTTCATGGAGTACAACCCAATTGTATTGTAGCGTCTAATTTATTACATTGGCTACTTGATTACTAAGTAGTTGAAGCCTAGTACACCATGATGCCTGGTGGTAGTCACCACATAAAATTAGAAGCAGTGATTAACTAACTAGCTGCCAACTAGTTTAGCTAGGCCAAATAGTTAAGTTTAAAACATATATTGTTTTTTCATTAATAACAGTTCACTGAGAAGAATTTACTCTCAGTTCTATGGGGACAAGAGAGAAAACTCCTTGAAAAGGCCCCAGTATGGTATCTAAACTTGTAAGAGCTTTCTCAGCTACCCCTTCTGGGAACTCATAGCCGTCTTTTCTCTGGAAGAGCATCTTAGGGAATCTTTCCCAACTTCACCTCCCGTCTTCCCTCTGAAAGTGCTGATTCCAACTAGCAAAGCTCAGTTTCTCATACCATTTATCTCAAGTGGTTTTTTACATTTCTGCCCAGACCTCTCTGAAGCTAAGGCATCGGCCACACTATTTCCCTGGCTTCTGAACCTGCTCCTCTGTAGGACAGTTATTCCATCCACCTAAATTCTAGCTCAGCCAGTCTCTTCTTACCCCTCTGTGCCCGCCCAAGGCAAAACCCCAAGCCCCTCACTTGCTGAGGAGCCAACTTCAAGCCAAAAAGGAGTCCATTTCTCAGTCTCAAAGAATGAAAACCAACCAGACATTTCAGCGACTCATCATTTTGTTAGAATGTTAGCTGAAAGCACATGCCCAACTTTCCAAAGTGATGACATGGTCACCTTGAGAGATGTTACTTCCTCTTTGATCCAGTGTAACTTGGTTCTTCAAATCAAGGCACCTTGTTACCCCATTTCCCCAGGCGGACTCAAGCTCCTGACAGTTCTGGGCTGAACAGCTGCCATTCTTTCATGTATAACAAGGAATGGTGATTTTCATTAGCAGTGATTTTGGGAATCTTCCATTTTCAGGTTCATCCAACATGGTGACTGGAGAGACCAAGAGCTTCTTTAGCTTTGCAAAATCAGTAAGTACCCATGCACGGCTAATGTACTGCAGTGGTGTGGTGGTTTGCATGCTGTGAGCTCTCGCATCTAAGGACATTGACCTCATAGCCTAAACCTTTCTTGCCCTTCATCTACATTCATCTTCAGTGCAGCCTGCATTCCCGCCTTGATCACTACACATGGGTGGGACTGTGACTTGGGCTGCTTTTGTGTCAGCAGGGGGTGGGGGCATGTGTGTGAAACTCCAGAAAGGTTTACTTTGATTTCTATAGAGATTGCTTATGTGTTGATATTTTAAATCATTGGTCGAAAAGAAACTAGTAGTGCATTTTATTTGCTTCATGGAAAGCAAATAAACTTTCTGACCAGGTTTCTGTGGGCACTTGAGATGTCTCTGAATCCCAATTTTACAAGTTGGAGATACAAATGGGATCCTTTTGAGCAAGTTTATTAACCACTGACTTAGATAAGCATGATGTGACTTGTCTGCAGTGGAAAAGCCATATCCCTGGGCATTCACCCCTTTGTGCTCCTACTCGGGCCTACATTCCCACCTAGAGCTACACTTGGGTGACTTTCCCCGACAACAGGGGGTTGCTGCTTCTCAGAAGAGCTTGCTGTTGTCTTCTCTCCTCCCAGTTCCTGTGACATTTCCCTTATTTTGTTTCCCTTACTTTGCAAGCATCTTCTGAGCACCTGCTATTTGAGGCTCTGAGCCAGACACTGGGTATAACATCGAGTGTGATAGGGGCATCTGAGGCCCTTGTGATTCTCATGAGAAAAACAACTGAAATAAGTAACACATACGAATAACATGATTGTAAATGGTCATAAAAGCTCTGAAGAAATGAAAAGCAGGTGCTGAAATAGAAAATGGAAGGGTGGGCTAGAGGCATTTTGAATAGATGGTCAGGCAAAGCTTGGTAAAGTGTTTAAATTCATTCTGACTATGGCTACAGAGTATTCATGTGCCATGTAAGTGGCAACATTGGCTTGGATGAGGTTTCATCCCCAATATGCTCTGATTCTAGAATGGTTACTACTTCCTGCCCCGTGAAATGAGGATTAAAGGGCCTCTGTTTTCATTTGAACTTTAAAGTTCAGCTACAGAATAAACAGGGAGCGGGAAGAGTCTAATGAAGGATGTGTCTGGAGCATGTCCCCTGGAGACGGGCTTTGTGTCACCCGCAGCTGCTTTGTTGCTTTGGCAGTAATTACCGTGATGCTGACAGCCTGCTGAGGGTAACCAAATCGGTCCCAAATTACATACAATTGTAATAAGTGTTTTCTCTTTCTTCCCCAAATGCACAATCACAACACACAATTTTTAATGAAATAATTGCAGGGTACCCAGGTTCGATGACGGCGCACACAAAAACACAGCCAGGATGCAGGTTGACATTTTCCTGCCCAAACCAAGGGTGGCAATTATCAGAACACAACTACTAGCTGGAGGTCAAGAATACAGGTTTTCCTTTCAGAGGCCTGGCACAATGTCAATTGGTCAGTCAGAAGCAAATTGAAAATAGGGCATGCCAAGGGAGTGGAATGATACCTTTGTTCTGGAAGATTCTAGAAAGGATTTTTGTTCTATATATTCAGGAGAGGCTTGGAAATGAAAGCATGTTTGTAATCGCACCGGAATTTTTCAATCGGCTATCTTAATTACGTTCTGCCTTAAAACTCACACAGAGCTTGTGCATACTCTTTGTCAAGCATGCCATTTGCTTTCAGACCATAATGATGATGCTAATAATAGGTGAACTTTGCAATGACAGAGAAGTCTGACTCCAAATTCAGAATTCCTGTTCGCTAAATCAGAACCATTCCTTCCAACATTCGGTGATAATAAAGCTAGTTCATATTAATAGAGCATCTAAGCACTTTGTACATATTAACACATTTACTCCTCAAGATGATCCCATGAGGAACCACAAGGAAACTGCACACAGAGAGGTTAAGCGACTTGTTTAAGGTTGCACAGATAGTAGGTGGAGGAACCAGGATTGAAACCAGGCATTTGGCTCTAGCATTGAACCATAACTGTACAGCAATTATAGATTCAGCAAGGATCCATTTCACAAATATTTATTGAGGCATTGCAGATATAGTGAAAATCAAGTCATGAATGGTGTCTTTTGCTTTTTCTTGATAATTAACCCATGGTCAGATACATGGCTCTCCTGGAGCTGGCCCCAGCCCCTGGGAATGTACTTTGGTAATGAATTTTATGCACGAACCTTATCCCTATGTAAGCTTGTCTTTCTCACACTTATTTTCCTAACAGTATGATTTTTTCACTTAAAAAAAATCAGACCTTTTACTTTTTTGAGCCTCTTCAATCCTGGAAAGAGGCAGAATGTAAATAAATAGAGCTATAACACAGATATCATAAATGCTCATAAGTGCCCAACACATTCCTCTTTGTCTTCAATATTAAACTGAGAGTAACCATCTCATGTCTCAGAATCCTCAGAAACTGTAAGTTGAACTTCTAAATTTAAACTGACACCAAAGGAAACACAATTAAATCAGAACAAAGCAGTTGGACAACCATTTCTGTAGTTTACTGGGTGGCTTGCTTATTTTCATGTCTGGTTGGGAGACAGGCAGCCATATTTGCCAGTTATGTGCATTTCACAGAGGACTTTAAGCCAGGGTTTCTCACCTTTAGTGCTACTGACACTTTGGGGGTGAACAATTCCTTGTTGCAAGGCGCTGTCCTGTGCATGTATGATGTTTAGCAACATCCCTGGCATCTATACACTGGAGGACAGTAGATTCAGTCATCACAATAAAAATGTCCCTAAACATTACCAGTGTCCCTTCGGGCAAAACTGCTCATAGTTGAGAGCTACTGTCTTAGTCCCAATACTATATTTTATCCCTCACTGTTCCTTCTTCCTGTAGGACACTTTCTTACTCTTCCCTATCTAATGCATTTCCAGTCACCCCTCCAGCCTAGTTGTTACTCCTCCTGGAAAGTTGCCCTTGCAGCCAATGCCATCACCTTTACTATGCCTCCCAGCACACTTTGTAAACCCCTATGCCACCTCTCTCCATTCATCAGCCCCTCCCTTCAATAACCCCTTTCCACCAACGCCACTCACAAAGCCAGGTGCTTCACACTGAATTCCCCCCGGGGAACATCAGAGCAAATACCCTGCCACGTATGTAGCTGAGAAAAGTGAAGCATGGAGAACAACGGGGAGCACGCTGTACAGCCAGGCTTCAACTCCAGAGCTAGAAATCCTAACCATATTCCTTCACGTTCCAACTGCACGTGGCCTAGTGGCTGATTTTAAAGGGCTCTCTCCCACCTTGATTCTGAGCTCTTCTCATAAGCACCACTGTCTGTAGTTCCCCACACATTCCCCAAATAGATGCTTTAAAAAAAAAAGAAAGAAAAAAAAATAACTAACAACCTCACATGTGAAATCTTATGAACAAAATAAACTCATGAACAAAATAGATCCAGAGACATAGGAACATGGAGCAGACCAATGAATCTCAGGGAGAAGGTGGGTTAGTTGTGGGTGGGTGTTGAGAGATTAACCAAAGAACTTGTATGCATATATGCATGACCCATGGACACAGCCAAGAGCGTGGTGTAGGCCTGGGGCGGGGTGTGTGTGGAAGGGAGTCAATGAGGAAAAAAGGAAACATTGTAATACTTTCAACAATAAAGATAAATTAAAGAAAAAACACCCACACCAACCAGATCTGTCTCTCAGCTAGAACCAGGCCCACTGCAGCCCCGTTTTGCAGAGAAGGAGTCCTTGTAACCTGGAACCTCTCTCTTTCCAGTGGTGGCAGGTGGAGAAAGTGAACCCCATCAAGCTCTATGAAGAGAACAAAGTCATCGCAGGGTTTTCCCTTTTAAATCTGCTCTTCAAACAGGGCCGCGCAGGCCTCATTCGAGGAGTGGTGGACAAACTCCTAGGGCTCTACACCCAGAAGAAGATCAAGCCCACTGTGGACTCGCTGTGGGCTCTGGAGGAGGTAAGAATGGCGTTTTCCCTCAGCAGATAGTCTCTTTTTAGGCCAGGCAGGTTTGGCAACCAAATACTATTTTTTCCCCCCACTAAATAATTTTTCTCCAGGTTTGTTTGTTGTAAATGATGGTCCTAAAGTCATTGTCCCATAGTATGATGCTTTGAATATAAAAAAAATATTTAAAATTCTCTAGTGGGTCTTTCTTTTTTTAATTGTATTTATTAGGTTGACATTGATTAATAAAATTATACATGTTTCATGTGTACAGTTCTATAACATATCATCTCTATGTTGAATTTTCACCACCCCAACTCAAGTCTCCTTTCATCACCATTTATCTCTGCCTCTACCCCCCCACCCCTTTTTCCCTCTGGTAATCATCATACTGTTGTCTGTGTCTATGAGGATTTTTTTCTTTTTGTTTAATCTCCTCACCTTTTTCACCCAGCCCTCCAACCTCAATCCCCTCTGACAGCTGTCAATCTGTTCTCTGTATCTATGAGTCTGTTTCTGTTTTTGTTTGCTAGTTTATTTTGTTCGTTAGATTTCATAAGTGAAATCATATGGTATCTGTCTTTCTCTGACTAACTTATTTTACTTAGCATAATATTCTCCAGGTCCATCCATGCTGTTACAAAAGGTAAGATTGTTGTCCTTTTTACGGCTGAGTAGTATTCCATTGTGTAAATGTACCACACCTTTTTTATCCACTCATCAACTAATGGGCCCATGGATGACTTCTAAATTTTGGCTACTGTAAATAACACTGCAGTGAACATAGGGGTCATATATTCTTTTGAATTAGTGTTTTGAGTTTAGTTGGATATATTCCCAGAAGTGGAATCTCTGAGTCATAAGGCAGTTCCATTTTTCTGCCCAGATCTCAGCAGAACGGAGCCACCAGGACTCGATAGGGTGGGGCTGCCAAGGTCTGGAGAGTGGAGGTAACGGATCATCTCTGAGAGTGAGGTGCCAGTCAGGTTCACAGGAATGTGGTGGGAATGGCCCCACTACAAAGCCATATTACTCAATTACTGACACCTTCTGAGTGCCCTCACCTCTACACCCCTGCCCAAGCAGCTGACTCCTCAGCAGGGCACCAAGCTCCAGAGGCTGGGACAAGAGGGGGTCCAGAGAGTGGGCTATTGCTTTTCTGCAAGGTGATGCCCTAGGGAGGGGAGTGCTCCTCCCAAAAAAGATGGCATCTGTGGTGTGCGAGAGGGACTCAGCATAGGGATCTTGGCTGCTGTCCCTTCAGCTCTCTCCCCAAAGCCACAAACTGTAGTCTCTTCTTACACTACTCTAGTCTGCTCTGCCCTCCCTCCTCTGGAGCCCAGGATGAGTGGCTGCAAATGAGATTTTTGTGCACTGGCCCTTTAAGAGGGAGCCTGCATCTATGGTAGACTCATCTCTCTCTCTTGGGTGGACAGAATCCCTAATTTTCTCTTCTTTTCTCTTCTCTCTCTCTCTCTCTCTCTCTCTCTCTCTCTCTCTCTCTCTCTTTTAAGACTGTTATATACTTTTATTGCTTTCAGAGAAGAAGGGAGAGGGACAGAGATAGAAACATCAATGATGAGAATCATTGACTGGCAACCTCCTGCATCCATAGGGATTGAGCCTGCAACCCAGCATGTGCCCTTGACCAGAAGTGAACGCGGGACTCTTCAGTCCACAGGCTGACACCCTATCCACTTAGCAAAACCAGCTAGGGATCCTTGCTGGTTTTCACAGCCAGATATTATGTGTACACCTCTTCCTGGTTCTGGTGCTATGGTCTGGGGAGCCTTAATTGGGGTTTAGACCCCACACTTCTTAGGGGGATCCCCCTGCAGCTGAGATTTCCCTCCAGAATCTTACTAGTAGCTGCTGCCTGAAGGCGTGGGGGCCAGCCCTTTTTGTGTCTCTGCCCTTCCTAATAGTCTTCTGTAAATCCTTGATTATAAAACTTTTCTTCAGTTAGTCTTCAGCTGGTTACTCAGGTTGCTTGCTCTATCTATATTTTATTTGTAATTTTAGTTGTAATTTGAGTGTAACATCCACTTACAACACTGCCATCATCAATCCTCTCTTCCCCCTAGTGGTTCTTAAACCACATGCCTCACCATACTATGTGTACCATAAACCTTTCCAGGTAAGCCACCAAATTTTAATTTATATGTATGATTCATCTTGTGTACAAGAGAGCATGTATTTTGTTGCAGCATCATTTATATTCACCTTGTGGGTATATAAAAGACCAAGAAGATCACAGCTCAGAATTGAAATGATTTGTGTGCTAAGCCTGATGCTTAGAGCTCTTGTGAGACCTTGTTAGCTGTCACAATAAGGCATTGCAATTATTGATTAAATTGTTGGATCTACTGTTGGACTGTTTTCATTAATTGATCTACCCAGAGTTCCAGTATTTTAAAATCATTCCTTGATCATGAAAAAATTAAGAACCCCTAATGTTATCTTGACAGATATTGGAGTGTGACTGTTTGGGTTCGGGTGAGATGAGCTAGAAGGAGGTAAGGTCTGGAAAGTCTTTCAGGAAAAGGAAAGTTTGAGATGTTTGGGGAGCCAGTCACAGCAGTTCCTGTGAGGATAAAATGGAGAGATGTGGCCTAGGTTTCCAGAGGCATTTTACTAAGAAATTTGCTTAAGTCAGGATTTCATAACCTTGGCTTCAGAGACAATGGAGCCACAGAGGAATGTTTTAAAATATATGGGAATGTGTGTGTGTTTTGTTTGTTTTTATATTTTGCATGGGGAAGTACCTTGTAGTACACTCTTTTTTTGTACTATTGGGAGTCATGGTCACCTTTGAAAAGCTAACAAATGCAAAACTCTGTGGTACAGAGAGTGAGTAACCTCCTGGTCAGAAGGCTGGTGCTATTTGCCTATTGGAAGAGGTTGGCCAAATCCTGTGGCTTCCCTAAACACAGAATCACTCTGAAACCCTTTATAGGTATCATTGTATAATCAAATAGGACTGGTCCTGGATCTATGCAACACGATACCTCTCTGATTCTGCAGTATTGTGAATAGTCTTTTAAAAAAAACCAACCACCAAAACCCTTGTTTCTTATGATAAAAGACATACATGCGTGTTGTAGAAAACTCCTAAATACGCAAAAGCATAAGGAGAAAATGAAATAACTGCAAGTCAAGAAATGGATAACATTATTAACATTAGGTTTGCTTCCTTCCTGTCTTTTTTCTATTACAGATGCTCACTATGATTCATTTTATTGCTAAATCAAATCAGATAATTGTTCATTCCTTCTGCTGTGTAATTTCCAAGATTGTTAGCCTATCATTGTGCTTTTCTTGAAAACATATTTATTTTAATCTATATGGTATTCACTATGATATCTCAATGCTATAGAGTACAGCTGGATGAAACCATTACCAGATTCCCAGTGGTCAGGAATGAGAGAAAATTGGAAATAGTCAAGACCAGAGATAAGAGGTTAACTTGACCATGGGGCAAAAAAAAAGGTGGCTTAAACTTAGACCCAGTGTCCAAAAGAGACCCAACAAAACTGGTAGCATTTAAGCAGAGGTTGAAATCTAAGAGGAATCCTGTTGGCCCAATGATTCCTTGTTCTGATACTTGAAATCAATACTGGTCATTATGGTAACTGAATTATCAAATATGTATTTAATAACTACTATGTGCCTTATATTTGTCTATCTACTTATATATCTATCTATTATCTATCTATCTATCTATCTATCTATCTATATATGTCCTGTATGTAGATCTGTGCTTTATACTTTAAAAGAATAAGATTTTTTTTTTTTTATTCTCCAAGAACCAAATTTTTACCCCTTTGGGGATGGGGTCATTCCCACTGAGAATGTATGCTGTAGAATGACTTTAGAGAAGAAAAGTTAGATGCCATAGGATATGAAAGAGGCAAAAAACAAAACAAAACAAACAAAAACAGAAGAAGAGCATGCAAGGCAAACAGACCCTCAAGAGCAAAGGGACAAAGAAAAATCATGATAGATTCCAGGGAACAGTTTCCATGTATTGATGTGACCAAAAGAAGGAATGGCTTAAGGAGAGCCTGGATGAATAGGTCATCAGGGGCCATCTAAGCCCCATGGGAGGCCACTAAAATGACAGGGTTAGGAGGTCCTACAACATGATCCCAAGGGAAGAAGTAAAAATTATTAGGCTCCAACTGCAGAACTCAAAGGAGATCTCAATTCAGCTCAGAAGTGGGAAGGGGGCACCAGACTAAGCTCAGTTCTCATTAGAGAGTGTCTGACTAGGCACAGCTGGGCACAGGTAAGGCAGCTAGGGGAATGTGCAGCTCCATGCATGCGGTAGCTAGGTCAGGATTTGCTCAAGAGCTGGGTCGACCAAGGATGCAGAGCAAAGCTCAGGACCCACACCAAAAAGAGATGGGAAAGCTGAGGTTGATAGCTGATTGAATAATGGATCATATAACTCCAGGACTTTACTGCAAGTGCTTCCAAATTCATGCACTTTCTTTCATCTTCACTGATGGCACCCCATGCAGCCTACGCTGGACTAATCTTGTAAGGAACTCCTGATCAGTCCCACACTTCCATTTTGCCCCTGTATAGGGCATTCTGTACCCAGCAGCCTGAGTGAACTTATCATTACCTAACTTAGATCATGTCCATCCTGCTTTAAAACCCTCCATGGCTTCCCATGGCACTTGGAATCAAGGTCTGTACGGCCCTGCCCCGTCTAAAATCCAGACCTCTCATCAACTTCATACTGTCCACCTCGCCTCCTACATCCCATCTTCAGTGGCTTTTATGTCCCTGGTGCTTGAGCCCACTCAAGCCTTTCTGTCTTGCACTGTTAAACCTGTTACTTCCTCTCTTTTGAACATTCCGCCTCCAGATTTTCAGAGCTTCCTTCCCATCATTATGTTTCAGCTTCAGTGAGACCTACCTAGTGAAGCTTTCCCAAACCCCCCTCCCGAAAGCAGCATCCTGCACAGTCAACCCTGCCTGGGTCATTCTCTCTCCCTTTACCTTGTGTGATAGCTTCCATTGTATTCATCACTAGTTGAAATGCTCCTGTTCACTTATTTGTCAACTTATTTTGACTCATGTCTCCCTTCCACTAGAATATAAACCCTACATGAGGAGAGGCCCTGACTATGCTGTTTAAGACCCCAGTACCTGGAACAGAGTAGATAATAGTAAACTTGTATTATATGAACAAATTAATGAATCTACCAACACACAAAAATATGGCTACTTAGAGATTTTCCATGTTTAATAATAAACATTTTTGAATGGATGAATGGACAAGCTATCTATATAATAAAAGCAATGATTATGATGGAATGACCGGTTGCTATAATGCACACTGACCACCAGGGGCATGCTCTCAATGCAGGAGCTGCCCCCTGGTGGTCAGTGCATTCCCACACGGGGAGCACCATTCAGCCAGAAGCCAGGGTCATGGCTGGCGAGCATAGAGGCCATGGTGGGAGCTTCTCCCGCCTCTACAGCAGTGCCAAGAAGCAGCGAGCCAAACGGTAAGGAGCAGTGAGCAGGCAGGTGGTAAGGAGCGAGGGGTCCCAGACTGTGAGAGGGTGCAGGCCAGGGTGCAGGATTCAGGCTAGTCCTAAAATAAGATGTTGCTGTAAGACAACTTGGACACAGTTGACATTTTGCTAACTAATCCTTTGGCGGTGGCAGGGGGTTGAGTAGGGTGGGGAAGCTGCCTAGTGCATTGTAGCATGTTTAGCAGCATCTCTGGCCTCTACCCACTGGATGCCAGTATCTGTGACAATAAAAAATATTTCCAGACATTGTCAAAATTGCCCCTCGTTGAGAACCACTGTCTTTAAAAGAAGTCATATTGGTTAAGACAGTCATCAGGAAAACAAAGGAAGTGTAAGTGCCCATAGCAAGCTAGTCATCCATAGAGGGGAGACAGACGGCTGCTGCATGTTTGCCAACAAAAACATCCATAGGCACTAATCACAACACCCACCAACTTTCTGAGGCTCTTTTCTGCGATATTTACAGGCATCTGTTGAGAGCTCTAGTTGGGCCAAACTCAGCTATTTATCAAGCCCACGCAGCTCTTCTGGGCTTGAAGAGAGCAGAGCATGCTTATTACTTGGGAACCTCAGAAGGAGGACTGTAATCATTCCCCTCCTCCCCTTTGATAAATGATTTCACAAAATTGCTTTTCAGGCTGGCTCTATAATTTCATCTATGGAATATAAATCCCATAGGGATTCAAAGAAAATTTTCCTGGGCTCTCTGAGCTCTCAGACTAGATTTAATAATATCAGAGATGATTCGGGTTTCTTTTTAGCCATCTGTCTCTGACTTTACTTTAAATTTAATACACAAAGCAGAGTGGATGCACTTCATCTCACGTTTGCCTCCAAATATTACATGTGCAGCTGTACATTAAGTTGGAAAAAAGTTAATCTCTCTAAGGAGTTCAGAGGTGGGAAAGGTATGAAACCAAATTGTAAACCAAGAAGCAGTGATATCACTGAATACCAACTATGTGCTAAGACAGTGGTTGGCAAACCACGGCTCACAAGCCACATGAGGCTCTTTGGTCCCTTGAATGTGGCTCTTCCACAAAATACCATGGCCTGGGCAAGTCTATTTTGAAGAAGTGGCATTACAGAAGTTTAAATTTAAAAAATTTGGCTCTCAAAAGAAATTTCAATTGTTGTACTATTGATATTTGGCTCTGTTGACTAATGAGTTTGCCGACCACTGTCTAGGAGGATGTCGTGTTTATTTTAGGATGTCAGGTCTACAGAAAGGATAGACCACGTGTCCCGTGACCTTTGAGTTTATAATTCCATTTTTGAGACAATTACAAAACAAAGAATAACTTAGGGTTTGATCCTGGGTTGTTGGATTCAAGTACAAGTGGATTCAGAAACGAGAGAGAATGCTGTTAAGGAAGAATGAATGTTCAGAGATGGTTTCAAGAATGAGATGGGGCCTGTTTTAGACGGGAAGGATTTATTTTCTTCAGATGATGTTGAGGTTAAAAAACAAGGTGTTACAAGCAGGAGGGACATGAACCACATAAGTAGGAGTGAGAATGGGGTAGGTGGGGTTGAGAGGTCTAAGCTAAGCAAAGCAGAGGTTGCTGACTCAGGAGGAGAGGAAATAAGATTGGTTTTGGGGCAGCAGAGTCAAATATTGGCTTTCGCTGCCAGGCAGAGGAGTTGGAGTCACATTCTGAGTATGGGGCTTGCTGTGACAGTGTGGCCTAAACAACGCATACCACGTGATCCCCTCAGTTCCTAAAGCCCATCTGGTCCCAAGTATGACACTAGAAAGATACACACCTGGGCTATAGAGCTGTGGCCTCTGATTAAAAATGTATTTTCTCATCTGCCATTTAATAGTATACAGAGGGCTCTGTAATATGCTTAAAAGTGTTCTCATCAAATTCATATGTTGAAGCCCTAACCCCCTGTACGTCAGAATATGATTGTATTTGCAGACAGGGCCTTAAAGAGGTAATTAAGTTCAAATGAGACCTTTGGGTAGGCTGAATGGTGTGCTTATAAGAAAAGGAGATTAGGATACCTAGAGGCACCAGGGATGTGTGCACAGAGGAAAGACCACATGAGCACACAGTGAAAAGATGGCCATCTGCAAGCCCAGGAGAGAGACTCCAGAATGAAACCAAGCTGGCCCCTTGATCTTGGACTTCTAGCCACTGGAACTGTGAGAAAATGCATTTCTGTAGTTTAAGCCACCCAGTCTGTGGTATTTTTTTTTTATGGGTGCCCTACAAATCTGATAGAGGATTGCGCAGAAATCTTGGTAGTTTTAAAATCTTGGATGAAAAGCATTATCTATAGCATTTTAGAACATTGCTTACATAAAGGTTTATGACTGTGCTCTCTATGATGGTACCAATAGCCACCTCAAGTTGCTATTTACATTTAAATTAAGTCAAATTAAAAATTCAGTTCCTTAGTTTACCAGCCACTTCTCATGTAGTGAGAAGCCACATGTGGCTAGAGGCTACCCAACTGGACTGTGTAGAGATGGAAGAACGTACCTATCACTGCACATATTCCATTGGAGCTGGTTTATAAGACGATGTCATCCTTCTGTTTGAAGGTAGGAGAAAATGTGCCTTGCCAGCAATCTGGCATGATTACCTTTTAGTAAATTATGTTAATTATGCCCATCCCTGTATATCTCTCTTTGCCTTGGCTGCAGTGGAGTTCATTGCCCAAATTGCCAAACATTCATCATTTAAGTGTCCCTAATTCCTCATTATGTGTCTACTGCATTTTTGCCTTCATGTTAATAATTGTGGTTTAATTATGTGTGTCTTTCATTCTATGCCATCACAAAACCCATACAGAGATAAGTCTGTCTGAAGGAATGAATGAAAGGAAAAATAATGTGAGGCTGAGCTGGAAAGGCACCCTTATCTGTCTCGGTGCAAGAATGTTACTTGATCAAAGGAAGATTAATGTTGAACTAGCAAGAGGGAGGGAACAGTGATCCAAGACACAGGGCTGAGTGGGTTTGTGACCATCAGTTTTTAAAAAAGCTACAAGCTTCAATTCCAACACCAGACTGGGAAGTGAAGAGAAGCTGAAGCCAAAATCTGAAACAGAGCCCAAACCTAAACTAAGAGGCAAATACTCAAGAAGAAACCATGGAAAGTCCACTTAATGATGGCAGGAGGCAACTGGCTGGCATAGACTTTCTTTAAAGATTTAAAGAATCCTTCTGAGACACTTTTGGGGGAGGGGAGAATGTTTCTAAAGAATCACCAAAAACAGGCAATGTGTGCTGTATCACATGCATATTGATTTGGAGAATAAACTTGGTACAGCTAGTCTAGCCAGGAGCCCACTGGAGATTTTAGACATGACTGTAGTTAAGCCCCTGACTAAAGTGGGGGCAGTAGAATGGGAGAGAACAAGCAAATCTTAGCCATCCTACATAATAAAAGAGTAATATGCAAATTAACCATCACTCTGCTATACCACAAGCCACGCCCACCAACCACACACACACGCCAGCCAATCAGAGCAAGCATGCAAATAAACCCAACCAAGATGGCTAAGGCCACAGAGAGCAGGAGGGAGACTTGGGTTTCCCAGGCAACAGAGGAAGCCAAGCTTTCTGCCTGCCCTTGCCGGCTTAGGCCTCCACTCAAGGCTACAAAGTTTTAATTATAGAAAGTAAACAAATCCAAACAGAAATGACTTCGGCCAGGGAGCGAGCAGGAGCCTTGGCTCTGTTCCAGGCTACAAAGTTTCAATTGTAGAAGGTAAATAAATTCCAGATACCAGGGCCCCCACTTGGTTAACCAGGAGGCATGGCTGGCCTGCAAACCACCACAGGCCCCTCGCTCAGGCCACCCCATGCCCCAAGTGAACCCCCACTCTGATCCGGGACACCTTTCAGGGCAAACCAACTGGCCCCCACCCATGCACCAGGCCTCTATCCTATCTAATAAAAGTAATATGCAAATTGACCATCATTCCAACATGCAAGATGGCTGCCCCCATGTGGTCAAAGATCCTGCCCAATGTGGACACAAGATGGCCACCACAAAATGGCCAGCAAGGGAGGGCAGTAGGGAGGCACCAGACCTGCAAGGGAGGGCAGTTGAGAGGGACCAGGCCGGCAAGGAAGGGCAGTTGGAGGCGATCAACCCTGCAGGGGAGGGCAGTTAGGGGTGACCAGACCAGCAGAGGAGGGAAGTTGGGGGCAAACAGGCTGGCAGGGGAGCAGTTTAGACAACAATCAGGTTGGCATAGGAGTGGTTAGGGGGTAATCAGGCTAGCAGGCAGAAGCAGTTAGGAGCAGGCAGGTGAGCAGTTGGGAGCCAGCAGTCCTGGATTGTGAGAGGGATCTCCAACTGCTGGTTTAGGCCTGATCCCAGTGGGATCGGGTCTAACTGCCACTGGGATTGGGCCTAAACTGGCAGTCCGACATCCCTCAAGGGGTCCCAGATTTGGAAAAGGTGCAGGCTGGGCTGAGGGACACCCTCTCTCCCCCCCCCCCCCCATGCACAAATTTTGTGCACTGGGTCTCTAGTTGTAAATAAAGCACAAAGGAGAAGTAAGCGACAGAGATGACCAATGGTCTTACCACCTGGGAGAGTGAGAATGAGGTGTCAGCAATACCATTTCAGTTAATAGTTCTATGTGCTGCCATGAAGAAGTTGATTAGCTATGATGGGAGTTTAAGTTTACGGTAGAACATACAGGTGGAGATGCCCACAGGCAATCCAGAGCCACTGTGGCACTGAGGTGAGAGAAAAGGGCTGGATAATTATTACCACTACTGACATTTATAGACGGTGTACTCTGAACCAGTTATTGCTCTATGTGTTCTGCATGTATTAACTCATTTACATGCTCCAACAACCCTAAGACCTAACTACTATTATCCCCATCTTACAGGTCACAAAAATGAGGCTTTGGGGAAATTGTACTTGCCCAGAGTCCCTGCTTATAATGTCATTTAATGGAAATTTGAACCCCAGGGAAATCTAATGCATAGAAGTTGTTGAAAAAAAAAGTAACAATGAATAAGCTCATTGAACAAAACAATAAGCAAACTAATTATATTAGCAAACACTTAGTATAGCAGTTGCTTTTCCAGGCACTTTCCCTTAATTAACTCATTTTCTTCCCATGATAATCCCATGTGGTGGGTACTGCTGTGATACATATAAGGAAATGGACTTTTAAAAAATTTTCTTTATTGATTAAGGTATTACCTATGTGTCCTCCTCCCTCCAAAATATAACTAAATAAGGAAATTGACTTACAGTAAGGTGAAATAAGTTGCTACAGGTCACCCAGCTGGTACATGGCAAAGCTGGCTTTCAGACCAAGACAGTGCATGCCATGGGTGTCAACTTTTTTACTGCAGAAGGAAGGGCATTAAGGCCAGAACCCTAGCATCCTCCACCCTTCACACTACAGGCAAAAGAGGTGAGGTCAGCCAAAACCGGTTTGGCTCAGTGGTAGAGCGTCAGTCTTCGGACTGAAAGGTCCCGGGTTCGATTCCGGTCAAGGGCATGTACATTGGTTGTGGGCACATTCCCTGGTAGGGGGTGTGCAAGAGGCAGCTGGTCGGTGTTTCTCTCTCATCGACGTTTCTAGCTCTCTATCCCTCTCCCTTCTTCTCTGTAAAATATCAATAAAATATATATATAAAGAGGTGAGGTCAGTGGTGAGGGGGCTTTTGTGACAATCTGACAGGTCTTAGTGTTGGCTGCTGCTGACAGGAAGCACATAGAAGAATAGCCTTTGGATTTGGCCTGAGGGTAATTGGCGACCTTGCAGAAGGTGCTTTCAGTAGAATGCTGAGGGCAGAAGTCTGAATGCAGAGGGTCAGATAGGGAATGCAGGTGTAGGGCAGGCTGACAGCCAGCATAAGTCTCTCTTTTAGCCGTGAGTGCAACAAAGGCCTGGAAGCTAGCCAGAGGAGCAGTGTTCAGAAAAAGGTTGTTTGGAAAGTAGATTAGTGGTTGCCTAGGGAAGGGAGGGTGGGGTTGGGGAGAAATTGGAAGGGACTCCTAATGGGTAGACTGTTCTTTATGGAGGCATAAAAATGTTCTAAAATTAGTGGTGGTGGTTGTTGCATAATTCTGTGGATATAGTAAAAATTATTACATTGCATACTTTGAATGAGTGAATTGCATGGTACGCAATTATATCTCAATAAAGATGTTGTATAAAGAAAGACAAAAGGATGGAGTAAGAGAGGTATGCTGCTTATTGTTGGGATAAGAGGACTTGGGAGATGAGAAGGTATAGCTTGCAAAGTCCAGGTGCCTGGCCTCAATCCTCACTAATATTCAAGATACCTGGCCTTTTAAAACCATTTACTCAGCTGGGTCCATTCTCCCAGTTTTCAGACAAGGAAACTGGGGATCCAGAAGTGATGGCTATGTTTGCTTATGTCCCTAGTTTCTTTTTCCTTTGCTGCATCTACCCTTTGTCTCAAGTGGAATCCTAGATTTTTCAGTTCAACGTAATCACCCCTCACCCTAGCCCGTGCACACAGTCCCAATTTCCACACACACACTTTCCCATTCCAGCATGCCCAAATCAGTGTCTTTTCTGCAGGTCAAACATATTAGCACTATCATGCCCCCAAACCCCGTGACACATCTGCCCTTATCCCTGTTCTGATGTATCCAGCATATCAGATAAAGTGAGGCACAGTTCTAGGACCACTTCTCCATCTAGGGGAAGCTGAATGGCGGCCCTCCAGATGCCCATATCCTAATCCCTAAAATCTTTGTGCACATGTGACCTTATATAAAAAAAGAACCTTGCCAATGTGATTAATTTAGGCCTATAAAATGAGGAGATTACTGTGGATTATTTTGGTGAGCCAGAGGTAATACCAGAGTCCTTATACCCTTATACTGAGACAGGAGAGTCAGAGTCAGCGCGGTCATGTGACAGAGGATGCAGAGGAGGAAAGGTGACGTGATACAGGGCCACCAGCCAAGGGATGCAGGAAAGGGATGCAAGGAAACAGACCCTCCCCTGGAGCCTGGGAAGGAACCAGCCCCACCCACACCTTGATTTTAAACCCAAGACCCATTTCAAGTGTCTGATCTGCAGAACTGTGAGAGAATACATTGGTGTTGTGTTAAGCTGCTAAATTTGTGATGGTTTGTGGTAGCAGCAATTGAACAGATATTGGCAGAGGCTGGACTTTGAAGACACACTAGCAAGTGAGAAGGCCTGGTCTGAGCTCCAGGAGCAGCCAGAGTGGCAGAATTGAACAGCTAGACAATGACACAAGCAGGGAGCGCAGCCTAAACGGTGAGAGTTGGAGGGGCTGTGAGGTAGGTTTGTGTCACCACCTGGGCAAAAGCCTGGAGAGGGAGGGAGGGAGAGAGAGAGAGAGAAAAAGAGAGAGAGAGAGAGAGAGAGAGAGAGAGAGAGAGAGAGAGATGCATCTGGCTTTATACAGGGAGGGCAGGCCTTAATTGGGGGGGCAGGGTAGGAGAGGAAACTGTAAGGTTGAAGTCACCACCAATTGCTCAGCTATACCCATTATTCCAGCCCCATTGGAACACTGTGGTTCTTCAGAAACCTGAGCTGCTATTGCCTCCTGTCCTTGATCTGTGCTGTTTTCTCCATCCATTCTGCCTTCCTCATCCTTGTCCTCCTGAAAAAATCCTTGCTCTCCTTTAAAAAGTCAAAGATCTTGTTGGGTCCTCTGCAGAAGAACCCACATCCTCCAATCTTGCCATGACCCCAACCCCGAATTACATGTACAAAAGTTGTTTGGCCTCATGCTGGACGGCTATTATCCTTTCAGTGCATGGCAAATGCATGCCTTCCCCCTCCACTCACCCCAGAGGTGGGGTCAGGACCTCAGGCAAGATGGCAAGCAGGGAGAACAGACATTGCCATGCAAAGGATTTCTGGGGGCCTCAGGGCACCAGCCTGGTGCAGCATTTGCCATCCAGGCCTTAAGTAGATAACCTCATCTCCACCAGAAACCACAGTGAGCTGCAGGATTAGGTTTATTCACAGCTCAGCACTCCTTGTTAGCAGTCTGGAAGCTCAGCTCTGAACACATTTCTGTTATGAAGAAAATGTTCGCTCTTGCCTTCCTTCCTATCATTTGGTTGAAAATATTTCACAAAATTGGATTTCCTTGTGAGCCAGAGACAGTGGATGCGGGCTGCTCTTGGGTGTGTTTTTTAAAGGCTCAGGTGGAATTCTGCTGCTTCCAAAGGCTGGAAATGCCTGTTCGCTTCTGTTGGCCTTCCAAGTCCGTCGGAATCACTCTATATGTCTTACTTGCAAGGCTGCAGCAGTAAAATCGGTTTCCAATATTTCCCGAGGTATCTGTGCTGATGTGTTCATCACAGATTCTGACCTTTTCTCTGGGCCTTAGATAGGAGCAGTAGCTGGGCTGCAGGCCAAGGTCACTTGAACACTAGAACAGACATCTAAATCAGGGGTTGTACAAGTACAAGGCATACCCACGTTCCTCCCTCAGCCTCATTTTTCTCCACCGAAATGGTGCCACTCACATCCGTTACTGCAAAGGACCTCATGGTTATTGTGCAGCCGAGTCCACATGCATTGAACTCTTATAAGCTGTAAGCCACACTGCCAGCGGGACACACATTGAAGCAGCAGCTCCAATCAGACGTGATAAGAATGTGAGTAGGAGACCCACGCGTTGGATTCTTAACCTTCCTACTTCTTTTCAATTTGGCCACTAGCGCCTCATTCTTCTGCGCCTCCTTTCCCTCACCTAGGAAGCGGGAACAAAGCACCCCATTGATCAGAGAAGCTGTGCATGAGTTTCCTGGGGCTGCCCTAATAATGTTCCTCAGATTGAATGTTTTAAACAACAGAAATTTATTGTCTCACAGTCTGGAGGCCAGAAGTGCAAAATTAAAGTGTTGGCAGGGTTGTTCCCGTGAGGGATGAGGGAGAAGGATCTGTCCCCTGCCTTTGACCCAGCTTCTGGGGGGTTGCTGGCCATTTGGTGTTCTTTGGCTTGTTAGAAGCATCGCCCCATCTCTGTCTGCATGAGTTTGTCTCCCAATTTCCCCTTGTTACAACACGGGCACAGTCATATGCCATTAGGGGCCTTTCTAATCTAGTGTCCCCTCATCTTAACTATATCTGCAAGGATCCTATTTCTAAGTAAGGTCACATCCTAAGGCTCTGGGGTTTAAGACTTCAACCTGGAATTTGCTGGAAGGAAATGGTGAGCCAGATAAGATCAAATTGGAAAAATATGTCATAAGAGCTGAGGAGACAAAATTTAGCATAAGGATGAAAGGCACAGGCTCCAGACCAGTTCAGGTCCTCCTCTCTCCACTTGTAACTGTGAGTCCTCGGAACAGCCATTCCCTTTCTCTTCAACGGGGATAACAGCAGGGCCCACTCGCTGAGATTGCTGTGAGAACGCCATGAGGACACGTGGGCACACAGTCAAGTCAGCCTCCTCGGTAGCCCTCTTGGAAGGAGTAGGGATCACTCTATCCTCTTGCAGTGAGACCTCCCGGGGCTGGTCCCCTCCCTCACTCGCCACTGCCAAGATGCAAACAGGCTGCCGGTGCTCCTGCCGTATGCTTTCACTCATGGCCAAAGACATTTGCGGGAGCTGCTCCGTGGAACAGAAGCTCTGAGCAGCACAAATGATAAACACATGCTGGTGTTAGGATCCCCCATCCTCCAACCATCTCCTTGCTTAGTAACCACTAAAACTGTCTGATCACTAAACTGCTAGCTTGTTTGGGGAGGTGCTGCCAGGAAGGGGCCATGCTCCGGTTAGTCACTGAGTGAACTCTAAATGACCGGCTGCCTGTGGAGCCCTAGACAAGGGACAGAGTAACGGGAGTGGCTACACCAAGCCAGGCACTGTCCTGAGCACTTTGCATGCCTGGCTCGTCTAGACTTAGAGCAATCCTGTGAGGAACTACTATTTCCCCATTGAACAGGCGAGGAGGCGGAGGCTGAGGCTGAGAGAAAGTTAAGGGGCATGAACAAGGCCACACAGCCAAAGAAGCGGTGGAGCCAGACTGGACTCTCAGGCTGGCTCTCTCCTGAAGCCGTGGCTTCAACCCTCGCCATGAGCGGGAATGACGGTCCCCGGCCCTTCACCTCTGCCGCTGCATCTCCCTGATGGCAGGCTTCCTGGTTCAGGGGAAGGATCCCGTGGTTCATCAGTTCCTAACGTCTATGATTGCAGGCAGGTGACTGCATCTTAGGCCCTATTTTCTGCATCTATAAAATGGGGCCGATAAGCCTTGCTATTCCTGCCAGTTTTAAAGTCTTTTGCAAGTCATGTGTGAACTGTAACATGAATACTGCAAATGCCTGAAGTGAGTGCTTAATACAACTTCAGCTTTCCTTCTTCCGTACATATCCTCCCAAACACGTGTCGTTGTCGTAGCTCCCCGAGCACATTCACACATATTAGCATTCTGTGAGTTTACTCAACGAACACCAATAGGGAGAAGATAGGGATGTGGTGACTAAGCTGACAGCCATGTGATGCTCACCGTCACCCTCTGGGGTTGGTGTACTTATGAGAAGATGGAGGCAAAGAGAACAGATGCCTCCTCCAAGACACAGGCCTCTAAGTGGCAGCACAAATTCCCTTGAATCCAAGGCCAGTATTTGAGTTTCACCACCTTCCTATCTATCTTACCCAATGTCTACAAATTATAAACTAGTTGGGTTCATATTTTACTGCATTTTTATTGCTTGGCAATTGGACATGCTCCAAATGATCACCTTTACCATCCAAGCCACTGGATATAGGGCTGTGCTGGGAGGTATAGAGGTGACAATTCACAGAGGGTCACCCCCACCATACACCTTCTATTTGCACAGCATTTTACTTGCCTTGCAGGAATCAAGCCTCATGGCAAACCCACAAAGACAGGTAGAACAGGTGGAACTGTGCCTGTCCCACAGATATTTAAAATGAGGGACTGAGGTCATTTGTACCTGGTAGTAGAACCAGTAATCCGAACCAAGTTTCTTATTCTGGAGTTCACATGTGTTTGTGAGTATGTGTGTACTTTGCTTATGTGTTTGTTTCACCCTTTTACCCAGCACACTTTCTTTCTTGCAATTTAAAGAATAAGTTACCGTATATAAATATCATATAACCACAATACATAAGATTTTAAAAATAGAAGAAAAGCAGCCATAATTGGGCCACGCTAAACAACAAAACTACTGTTAATTGTGTTAATGTACTCCATTCCTGGCTTTATTTCTACGCATCCCCTCCTCCCCTTGCCTGTCCACAGGTATAACTGTAAGTGCCAGATCTGCTCACGAGCATGTGTGAGTACCTGAGGAGTGTGTTATGTATGATGTTTGTTTAAGGAGGTACATGGGGTCACAGAAAACAGGGGAGGAGTTTGCTTTGGACCATTGGGGATGAGGGCTTCAACATATGAATTTTTTTGGGGAAAATAAACAGTCAGCTCACAATACTTTCTAAATGTCCTAGAAAGACTTAAAATAATCCTTCTTTTCTTTCTAAGTGATGTAAGAATTTTGGGTGAAGAAGTATGCTTTCAATATTGTTGGGGATGCATATGGATTCATTCCTTGACCCATTTTTTTTTTTAATTTAAGAAACGTTTTTTCTTTCAATTTGCTTGTAGTGGCATGTAATAGTTTTCAATTTATTTGTAAAAAAAAAAAAAAAAAAAAAACACAAAAAACCTTGCATTTATTGAGCATCTACTATTTACCAAGCCAGCACTGGGCCCTAGAGAGACAGAAAAGCAATGTACCAAAGTAGACATGAAAATATGATTAAAATACAATGTTGCAGGCTTAATAAGAGGGAGAGGTTCATAAGAAATACTGATGGCAAATAGGGGAATTAACTCTACTTGAATGGTTATGTGGCTATGAAAGGCTCTTATAAACCATCCTCTTACCTGTCAAAGTACTGGGCTTTAATTTGTTGGCAACTTATAAAGATGATTGAATACTTAGGTGCTCAAGATCTTGAAATAAGTTTCCACAAGCAACATTAAGTGTTTTGTCATGGCTCTCTTACCTTTAAGGAGAAGAGAATATGAAGCAGAATCAAAAGAGCAAAAGCAACAACAGAGAGGAGACACCTGCTGTTATTCTCACTGCCTTTGGCTCTTTGCCAAGAGTCTAACCTTATTTTTCTTTCGCCTTTAAACATTTGACAAGAAGCTTTGTTCCGATTTTCCTGGAGGAAGCCTCAGAGAGCAAACGCTGAGCAGTCCCTTTGACCCCCGCGGAGAGCACTTCCCAGCTCTGGTCGATGTTTATAGTGTTTCCTGCTTCTGTTTCCACTTGGCTGCCATTTTTCAGTGTCCTCTGCTCTCCTGCGATTCCTAGGTTGACTTCCTTTGTTCTCTTTTCTGGGCTGGCAGGCTTTTCCCGCATCATTATTTTCTGTTTATATCATTAGATGCAGTTTAGGTTTGTTGTGCTACAGGATCTTTCCTTGATGCTTTGCAAATATGACTCACCCTTTATAACTTTCATCACCCATGTTTGTGCCTTCCCTTAAGTGTTTATAAGCTTATTAGGGATCTGCAGTGTTGAGGAACATGCCTTTTAAAAAATAGTCATTAAAAATTAGTCAGTAGCAGTGGCTACTGCTTATCATTGACATTCCGAGCATTTTGTTGGGTCTAGGAGGCTCTAGCTTATATTTATTACAGGTTTAAGTTTTTTTTCTTTTCCTCACCTGTTCTTGTTGGAGTTTCCTCTCACCGTCGCTCTGTGGTTTTTGGATGGCCTTGCCAAACAGGAAATTACTTCGCCATCTTCCCCCAACACTGGGTGTCGAATGAATGGCTCTTCCCAGGTGTACTAAACAATTCTTTCAAGTGCTTTCTTTATTTGCTCTTCAAAAGTAGTATTGCTGCCTGCCCTGTGCGTGGGGATGTTGTAAGGTCAGGACCACATCCCACTGCCTTAAGTGTCCACAGTCTGGAGGGGAATAATTTGATGTGGTGTAAAAACATGAATTCCGGCACAAAGTCGTTTCCTTGGAAACAAAGCATGACTGTGTCTGGGGGAATAAGGCAAGGCTTTATAAAGGAGGTAGCATTTGACCCGGTTCTCCATCACTGGGCCATTTCCTACTTAACCCTGTGGGTATGATAGCAGGACAGTCATATGATTGATAGGCAGGTGTCCACAGACTCAGAGGATATGTTAGGCTGGGAGCCTCTCAATGCAGAGCCTGGGATACAGGCTTCTATGCCAGAATGTCTGTGAGAAGTGATCCAAGGGAGCATGGATGAGGCAGCTAGAGAGAGGTTAGCAAATAAAGAAATGATGTGTTGTGGGAGGCAGCTACTGCTAAGATAAGTGGTTTCCAACTGGATTCCTCCAAGAGCCTGAAGTGTTCTAACAGGAGCCACCCTCAGGGGGCCGGAGGGGAGGGTCAGCTGGCTGGACGGGATTGAAAGGCAGAGGCTTGGAGAGATTCAGAGTTTCATTGATGTGGGTTTAAATCCCATTTCCTCCATCAACTAGGTGCATAATCTATTATGGACAAGTAAGTGAGTCTCTCTGAGCCATTATCTCCTTTTCTGCTAAAGTCAGATTGCATGAGAAAATACAGGTAGAGTGCTCAGCCATTAGGAAGATTTAGAAAATGCATCTCAAAACTGTGTTTCTGGGAAACCAAATGGGGTGGCATTGTCAGTGACTGTCATCTCCCGTTAGTCAAGGTGGCCTCACAGGCACCAGCTCCCCAGTACAGTGGGTTATATGTGCATGTGAGTGGGCTCCCCAGTGTCACATCAGCTACACCTCAGGGCAAAACACAGGTACAAGCAGGACCCAAGGCCTTATCAGATTGTATCTGCATGTGTGTGGTCCCAGAAGCAGTAGTAAGAGTATGACAAGGACTCAGAAGATTTAAAGGGGCATATAAGCAGTGGAAATAAAATTACATGCACCAGAGGGGAATCAGATATAGTGACCTATAAAGTGGTGACACCTTGCAAGAGGCAGCATAAAATGCTCGCAAATGGGGGTCTACACACAGCGGTATGCTGATGAATGTTTTAAAAACCAGCCCTGGAAATGAAAGCCCTGATGTTTCACACTTGCCAATTTTCATGGTGTAACTACTCTCCCCCGTGACCAGTATCAAGTTACCAACATGATGTCACTGAATGCACAGTTGGGAAGAGACACACACACCAGTGCTGTGGGAGCTAGCCCTCTGGGACACATTTCTTGGCCCCACATTCTATGGGTTGGCAGATAAGAGGATCACTTGGAGGGTGGGTACCATCATGCATCGAGCTCACTTTTGCTAGCTTCCTATGAGGAGAAACCCTGGCTCTGTGCCTGCTTCATCACCTGGTATGGTATAACTAAGAAAAACAACCTCAGAATAATCCAGAATTTTACCATGAAACTGGATTAAAAATCAACAGCCAGGCAGAACTTCCCTGAGCAGCCCCAGGCCTCAGGATCATTTCTGCATAATCCTTTAGGCCTCTGTTTATCTCCCATTTCTGGGACACCCACCACCAGTTCAAGCCCCTCCTGTGTGCCCCCAGCATCCTGTACTTCCAAGACTGAGATATATATTGTCTTTTTATTGTCCACATCTTAAACTTCCCAAAGGCTGGGGCAGACTTGTGATTAGTTTTACAGCCCCAGCATTTAATTTAGAGCACAGAACCTGAAACCATGAATATTCGTTTTCTTCTCTCGCTCAAGGAAAAATACTGAGTAGTGCCAAGAGTTGTGTTTGCTCTCTGAGCTGGGCTGTTTCCTTCTATGAAAATCAAAAGCCTGAAGCTATGTGTCTTGCCATCGGTTAGGAGAAAGAGGGCAGGTAATCATTGTTTAGTGCTTGGGTAGAGACAATGTGATAAAAGCATTGAGCGGCAATAAAAGATTGAAGTAACAACTCAGACAACAGAAGAAAAGCCATCCTGAGGTTCTCCAGAATTAATTGTCCAGTGAACGCCCAGATAATAGAAGCTGTGAGAGTTTAGAAAAAGCGAGGAACACTTGCAGAAGGGCAGTTGGTTATCTTCTGACAACTGGATGGTCTTTCAATGGCTGAAAGCAAGCAGAGCAGAATAATGAGAGAACAAAGGAGAAACAAGAGGATGTGGGCAAAGAATGAAAATAACAACAATATATAACCATCACCAACAACACTCATTGAGTACTTAGTATGAACTGTGCAATGTCCTAAGCACTTCCTATGCATTAGGTC
This sequence comes from Vespertilio murinus, assembly GCA_963924515.1. Lineage (NCBI taxonomy): Eukaryota > Metazoa > Chordata > Mammalia > Chiroptera > Vespertilionidae > Vespertilio > Vespertilio murinus. The sequence continues at coordinate 19,223,317 of OZ004716.1, forward strand.
TCATTTAATCCTTACAATAACCATAGGAAATAGATGGTATTATTTATCCCTCTTCCATAGAAGGAAAATGAGACACAGAGGAATTAAGTAACTTGCCTAAAGTCACACAGTAAGATATGAAAGGTAAAGCAATCACTTGTTTTAAAAGGGTTTTTAAAGATGAGTTTCACTTTTAATTCATTTAAATTTTTATAGCAGTTCTTTCTCCATACCTTGCATACTAGAGGACCTGTGCATGAAATTTATGCACAGGGGTGGGTGTCCCTCAGCCTGACCTGCAACCTCTCCAATCAGGAAGCCCTCAGGGGGTGTCCTACTGACAGCTAAGATCTGCTCCCTGTGGTTATCTGCTCTCTGCAGAGCCTGCCTGCTCGATACCACGGCAACAGCCAAGCAGGCTGTGCTGGGAGCTGCCTCCTCCTTGCTGTCAGTCTCCATGGAGGCAATGAGGTTAATTTGCATACTCACTCCTGATTGGCTGATGAGTGTCACAAAGTGATTGTTAATTTACATATTTCTATTTTATTAGTGTAGAGTTTCTCCAACCCTTACTTCCTTCTCTGCACTGAGGACCAGAAAGACTTCTTGATCTACTAAATGCTTGGTACTCTACCTATATTGTCTCATGCAGTCCACTCACAAACAGAACCACTTTGGCAGGTAAGGAGGTGGAGGCTCAGAGAGATTCAGTAATTTGTTCAAGACTAGACAGTTACTCAATGGAAGAGCTGGGATTTGAACCAGCATTGCTGGCATGACTAATTCTTTCCATGCCTGCATGCTGCCTCTGTCCATCAACTTGTCCTGCTAGCTCACCCTGCCCTCCTTGTCCCAGAATGGCTCCTACTGAAATACCACAGGCTCCTGGAAGAACACAATTTGAAACCATTTACCATGAATATGTCTGCAGCCAAATTGCTAGAAGGGAAGTCTTAAGAGATTCCTCTTCTGATCTCTTTTGGAAAACAGGAATGACCAGTAAGGTAAAATGTAATCAGAGTTGGAATATTTCAGGCAATCATATGAATTCTCCCCATAAGAATAATGTAGATCCTCGAAACTCCTCTTGAGTCCCTGGAGCTCTGAGTAGGCCCCAGTAGCTGCTGTGTAGGCACAAATAACATTGCTGCTTCAAGGGAGGAGAACATGAAAAGTGGGAAACAGCAGCTGCTCTTTTCTCCTGAAGGGAAATTTCAAAGATTTCCAGATACAGCTAAAATGGGCTTCTCCCAGTGCGCTTCACAAACATGAATACCAGAGAGGTTTGGGAAATTCAGCATGCAATATCACTTCTTAGGAATACACTGGGCATTCTGAATCTTAAAAGACTGAGAAGTCCTGCTTTAAAGAGACCTCATTAATACTAAGTAAACTACCATTTCCCACAGTCAAGTGCATTACTATTGTAATTACCATCATCATTCTCTCCCATTATTGAAGCACACACTATGTGACAGGCATTGTGCTAGAAGCTTTACATGAATTTTCACATTGAATCCTTACAAGTCTAGGAGGTACAATCATAATCGCAATTTTATAGATGATGAAGCTTAGAGAGACTAAACCATTTTCCTGAGGTCACATTGGTAATAACTGGCATCTGAATTTGAACAGTCTGACTCCAAAGCCTTGCTTATAACCATTACATGTGAACATTTACCATCATCCCACAAGACAGAGTCTCAGACAGGACAGGGCCTCAGAACTGGTTGGCAGTAACCAACCAGTGTCTAAACCAGCCTGCACCACCCAGTAACACCAGCGCCCAAACCAGAATGCCAGCTTATTGACTGAGAGTGGGAAACATACCCTCCATCTCAGATACACGATATGTTTGGAATTGTCTATGGTGTACCTTTTGAGGCCAAAATAGGGAATCAAAATGCTAATAAGCCAAGGTCCTTGGTTAGAATAAGGAAGTAACCAAGAGGTAATTGGCAGCTCCCATCACTCACTCATTTTCTCCACTATCACCTCAGGTACCAAACACTCCCATCAGCCTGGCCAGTGTTGCTCAGTGATTGAGCATCGACCTATGAGCCAGGAGGTCACAGTTCGATACCTGATCAGGCACATGCCTGGGTTGCCACCTCAATCCCCAGTAAGCCGTGTGCAGGAAGCAGCTGATTGATATTCTTTCTCATCACTGATGTTTCTATCGCTCTCTTTCCCTCTCTAAATCAATTAAAAACATATTAAAAGTAATCCGCTGGCTCTGAGAAGTTCAGCAACAACATTTACCAAAGCTATGTCTGAGGGATGCCTTATTTTCTCAATTCCTTTAGTCATCTGCTTTTTTGAAAGCTAAAGTCACTCACTCACATAGTAAGTATTTAGAGAGCTTTTATTGCAACTCAGAACCATGTTAAACATTCTGAATTACAAAGTAGATGCAGTGGCATGTTGGGGCTGGCTCACACCAGCTCATAGGAACCTGTTGTTAAATACTTAGAAATGTGAGCCTGTCATTCAAGAAAACTATTAGAGTAAATACTAGAGGCCTGGTGCACGAAGATTCGTGCAATAGGCCCTTTCCCTGGCTGTCCACACCGGTTTTCCTCCGGCACCTGGGACCCAAGCATTCACTCTGGCTGCCACCTTCTATCTTCATTCTGGCCAGAGTCTTCACTCCAGCTGACTGGAGCCTTCAGTGTTCATTCTGGCTGGAGCCTTCAGTTTTCTCTGCTCCAGCTGGAGCAACAATCCTGTAGCTCCCTCTTCCCCCCACCGTATCCCTCATAGCAGGCATCCCACCCCACCAGGCTGCTCTGCACCTGTGTATGCAAATTAACCCACCAGCTTTGTTGTGTTGATTTGCATACTCGTTCCTGATTGGTTGATGAGTGTTATGAAGGTATAGTCAATTTGCATATTTCTCTTTTATTAGTGTAGATTAAATTATATAAACTTACTATTTAAAAATATAAACAGAGGGAGAAACTAAGATGGCAGCATAGGTAAGCACCTAAACTGCTGCCTCAAAAAACAATTTCAAAACTACAACTAAAAGACAGAATGGACATCATCCAGAACCACAGGAAAGCTGGCTGAGTGGAAATTCTACAACAAGAAGGAAAGAAAAAAGCTCACGGAAAATCAGAGGAGCTGCAAAGAGTTGAGGTACGGAGATGTGCAGAGAGAGAAAGGGCGGCTGAGTGCCTGGCTGGCTTTCTCTGGCAGGAGGGAGAAGGAAGCTCCCAACTGCACTGAACCCCAGTTCCAACTGCATTGAACCCCAGTTCCAGGTGAGACCCTGTGGACCCATTGCAACTGAATGGATGACCAACCAGGCTGTGGGGCAACTAGGCTGGCAGGAAGGTTAGTGAGGGACAACCAAACGACTGAGCAGCAAGCTGTTTGGGGGTAGTTTGGGGTGACCAGGCTGGGGGGGGGGCAGTAAGGGGCAACCAGGCCAGCGGGGGGGGGGGGGGGACGAGGGCAGTTAGGGGTGACCAGGCTTGCAGGAGGGGGGCAGTTGGGAGCAATCAGGTAGGCAGGCTGGTGAGCAGTTAGGAGCCAATGGTCCTGGATTATTAGAGGGGTGTCTGACTGCTGGTTTAGGCCCAATCCCCAGGATCGGGCCTAAACTGGCAATCAGACATTCCCCAAGGGGTCCTGAATTGGAGAGGGTGCAGGCTGGGCTGAGAGGACACTCTCCCCAACCCCCCCTCACCCCCATGCACAAATTTCGTGCACTGGGCCTCTAGTAAATAATAATACAAGAACAACTCTTGCATACTCAAAACTATAAAACTACTTTTGCCCCCACTCTGTGTGTTCATGAACAAAGCATTGTCCTTGGAAATACAGCCTAAAGATCTTTCCTTGCTATGAGATCCTTATGACATGGTACAGAAGACAGTGCAGGGGATGTGGGTTCAGAAGTCTGAGCGGTACCACTTAGCAACCATACGACTGAAATTCCACAGGATCTTGTGTCTTCTTCAGTGAAATGGGACTATTACTACCTTCCCCAGAGGTTGTTCTGAGGATTAAAACTATGCACAAGGGTGCTTTGTACCTTAGTATTTTGCTCCTGTTATCACATGTAGGAACTTCAAAGAAAGGTTTCAAAAGCATTGATAGCAGAGGTTGTTGTTCTTTTAATCTATCCTTTTAGGACATAGTGAATTTTGTTCTCTTTTTTTAAAGGCACATCTTCAAAGAGACCTCTGTCACTTCTCCACTTTGTTTTTGGCATTCTGGGCAAAGAGTGTCCTCTGATTAGTGGCGCTTGCACTTATGGAGACATTAGTCATTTCCACAGTATAGTAGTGCCCACCGGCAGAGTCCTAACAGACACTGCTTTGATAAAAAGTCATCTCTGTGTATTACTTCAGTGAATCAAAGTTTATTATCCATCCACCAGTACTTGAAGGATTTGGTTAAGAGCTATTCTGGAGTAATTTGTCTGCTTGGCCTAATGGAGCCTCTGAAATATAACCTAGATTCTCAGTGTTGCTTGGAAGCCTCACTTTCACTAATCGGGGGCCAATTTGGAAGGGTGATGAGATAATAAAGGAAGAGTTTAGAGGAAATTTAGGCTTATCTTCCCAGTAAGTATAAAGATGGAAGATGAAAGGTGGAATTTCTCAGAAGGTGAGGAGAACTGGAAAAAATTAAAAAGGGAAGGGTAAGCTTCCCTTTTTGAGCTCTAGCAGACAGTAGCCTAATCCCTCCTTATCCATGGAGGATACATTCTAAGATGCCTAAAACCGCAGATAGTACCGAACCTTACATATGTTGTATATTTTCCTACATATACATACCTATGATAAAGTTTAATGTATAAATCACGCACAGTGAGGGGTTAACAGTAATTAATAATTAAATAGGACAATCATAACAATATAATGTAATAAGTTATATAAATGGGATCTCCCCCTCTCAAAATGTCTTTTATTGTACCCTCCTTTTTACTTAAAGGAAGCATTTTAAGGGATCTCTTTGGTGTATCTGAATTGCCAGCATCACAACTCTTGCACTTTGGGACAATTGCTAAGGAAAATAAGGGTTACTTGAACACAAGCACCAGGATACCAGGGCAGTCAATCAGATCATCGAGATATCTATTACATGACTAACGGGCAGGTAGTGCATACAGCATTGGGTAAGCTGGACAAATGAATGGTTCAAATCCCGGTTCAAATTTCATGGTTCAAATTTAGGATTTCAAATGAAGCAGGGCATGAGAGATTTCATCATGTTACCCAGAGCAGCATTCAATTTAAAACTGATAAACTGTTTCTTTCTGGAAATTCCATTTAATGGTTTCAGACCAGGGTTGACCACAGATAACTGAAACCCCAGAAAGTAAAAGCACAGATGGGTGGTATATAGTGTTCTGTGAAAGTCAGATCTGTGCTTTATCATTTCAATGATATTACCCTTCATTAAAGTATTTTCTTTCATCATATCACCTTTAATATTTGATAATAAAAATTGCTGAAGGGACTCAGGTCCCAGTGCACATTTAGCAGAGATAATTAAATTCATCCCAGTGCAATCCCAAAGATCCCTGTTCAACTTGAAATCATTGCAATTAAGGAGGCACTTTTCAAATAAAAAATAAAGTAAAAAAGAAGGCACTTTCGATCCAATTCAGCACCCTCATGGCATTTTCTTTGGTTTGCTTTGTCTGTAGCTTCCATTAATAGGCAGTTTTCAAGGATACAGATAGGGGAAATGAGGCTCAAAAGAGTGGTATAGGATGGAGAGAGATTTGGATTCTGTCTGTCTAACCTAAGGTCCCTCCACTCTGCTGCCTTGCTTTTTTGGTTCCAGTGAATCTTTTGGAATGCAGGAGAGATTATTACCGAAGTATATACAAGGAATAATGAGAAGGATAGATGGCTTGTTCTTCCCTTGAGTGGGAGAGACATGGGTTGAAAGGATTCTGAATTTCCTAACTTCCTTATCTTCAAAGATGGGGAGCCCCAGGAATGGAAATCAACTGAAACCAGACACTGAGGTTCTGGAGGTGTAAGACCCTCTGGACCTAAGCAGCCCCTTCCTGCCATCCTAGGGAACACTTATTTGACCCCCCCACTAGGCAGGGAAATAAATAACAGAGGCATAAGCCTGAATCCTTTTTTATAAAAAAGATACACTTTGAAGAATTTCATGGTCCAGTAACTGTGTGACTAGTAAACTATGGGGAGCTATGCAAAGGGAAGGTATTAAGAAATTTGCTAATTGGCTCCAGAAACTAGAAGGTTCTCTCACTAACCTCACACCAATTGGCCCAGCAAACTGTATGTTTGTCTCAGAGGCCAAGAAGCCAGTTACTGATTCAAACATTTGGAAATATCCTCATTATTCCCCAATTAATGGTACTGCCATCCACATAGGCGGCCATGGTAGGCATCTCTCCTCCAAAGACAGCTATTCAAACATATGTTTCGTCCACTCTTCCCTTTGATTTCCTCTTGAATCTAGTCCTTTCTCTTCACTCCCAACTCCGCTGTGATTCCACCCATCATCTTCCTTAAGTTGTATTACTTCACTGGCCTCTTGTCTCCCTGTCCCCAACCCCTGCCCCCTGATCTCCTTGTGGCCACACTGGAACATCAGGACCAAATACCGGCTGAGAGTGTGGCTGCTCACAGTGCACTTGTTTGACCTGGGCTCTAGGTAGGATGGAACAAACTTCATTTTCCATTTGTTTTTTCAACATTCAACTCTATCCCTGAAAATATAGGATTAAAATGGAAAGGAGCCCGGCTGGTGTTGTTTAGTGGTTGAGCATCAACCTATGAACCAGGAGATTACAGATGGATTCTTGGTCATGGCACATGCCTGGGTTGCAGGCTCAATCCCCAGAAGGGGATGTGCAGGAGGCAGCTAATCAATGATTCTCTGTCATCATTGATGTTTCTATCTTTCTCCCTCTCCCTTCTTCTCTGAGATCAATAAAACAATTTTTTTAATGGGAAGGAAATACATCAGCCTGCCCAAGCTAATCATAAGCATGCCTCTAACTGGACAGGGAACAGAGCTCCTTAAACATTCAGTCTATAAGTAGTCTACTTGGTATAGAACTTTCAGAGGTTCCTTGTCTTTTATCCTCCCACAGTCTTTTGTGCCATTCCCTTCCCCCAACATTTTCAAGCGCCATAGCTTCATCTGGAGGAGTACACATGGGCATTACCCTAGGCTCTGTCCTGCAGTGTAGTCAAAGAATCATATTGCTGCTCTAGCCGGCTTGGCTCAGTGAGTAGAGCGTTGGCTTGTGGACTGAAGGGTTCCAGGTTTGATTCAGGCCAGGGGCACATGCCTGGGTTGTGGGCTCAATCCCCAGTGTGGAGCGTGCAGGAGGCATCAATCAATGATTCTCTCTCATCATTAATGTTTCTATCTTTCTCCCTCCCATATATATATATATATTGCTTTTCACATTCTGCAAAAGGGGCATTTATAAGCCACACTTACCTTTTCCTTGCTGACCTTGACCTGCCTCCCACAATATGGTTTCAACATGTTACTCTTCTAATAAGGTTGTTCTAGGAATTCTTTCAGACTCAAACCAAACACCACCTCCTCCAGAGGACCTTCCTTGCTTATTCCTCAGCAAGAGCCAACCATCCCACTGCCATGCTCCCAGGTCCCTTGGGGTTCCTCTGCCTCACCCCTTACCACATTCTATATAATTCTTACTTTGCCTGTCTTTCTCCTCCATCCAACTTTGAGCTCCTTGGAGGAAAAAAATCTTTCTTTATTCATCTCATGGTTTAGACTATATAGCACAATACCTGGCCCAGAACAGGTGCCAGAAAATGTTGGACCAAGGAAGTTATCTCTCTCTCTCTCTCTCTCTCTCTCTCTCTCTCTCTCTCTCTCTCTCTAACTATTAGTTAAAATTAAGTTACTAAGGAAGTGGGTGTTATCCATCATTCCTTCCTATCTAGCTTCTTGTTTATTCAAGAGAACCTTGGCTAGATAAACAATACTGAAGCATCCATATCACTTTTCAGTGGAGAGGCTGTGCCAGTAAGGAGGTGGGAGGGCATTGAAACCAACCAGCAACTAAGATAGGCTAAAAGTCCCCCAAGAGCTTTTAGGTGTGTGTGTGTGTGTTTGTGTGTGTGTGTGTGTGTGTGTGTGTTGGGATACTCTGCTTGCAATCTGGGTGTCCAGAAGAAACAGAAAGCTGTGCTTCCTGATTTGAAAACCCAATTAGGCCCTTCTTTGATGGGTGTTTTACCTAAACCAGAATGTTGTTTTGATTGGAAAGGATTCTGGGCTGATTAGTTGAAACAAAACATTCTCCAATTAACAGAAATCGAGTCTGGAGCTGGAATAAGAAGTGTTTAGCAACGTTGCCAGGCAGCCTATTTCAAATTAATTGAAGGTGAAGATATGTAGAACCAAAGAACCCTCCCCCCACCGTCCCACCCTCGTCCCCTGCTCCATGGAACTGGGATACTTGGATTAGAATGTGGGAATATCAGAGTGTTCATGAGTGAGTTTGTGCTGCCTTTTCAGATCCCATTTCTTCAAGTCGTGGCATGAGCTCTCTAACATGAGTCTCTAACATGAAATAGAGAAAAGATGACTGTGACAGAAAGAGAAAGAATTTATACTAGTAAAATATCCCTTATTATCTAAGTCACCTTGGCTCCTGGATTTGCAGAGCAAGAGTTCAGAAAGCAAGAAATACCTAGAACTATTAAGACAGGTTCAATGATCCCATTTGACCAAAAAACAAACCATGTATGGACACAGACATAATCCCAAAGGAAGAATAAAGTGGTCACTGTTGGGACCAAAGAACATATGCCTACTCTAACTCCTGGGTACTTTTACTTTTCATCCAGTTCTAACCACTGCAAACGTCAGCTGCTTCTCCCCTGGTCTGGTATGGGGTATAAAGTTTCAAAAGCAGTCCGTGACAACTGCCAGACTGGTAGCCCAGCAAGAGGGAAGGAGAAGCTGAGTAGACCTCCACAAAGCTGTCCAAAGGTCCCACCAAAACACAGCTGCCATTTATAATAGGGACAAAATGCTCAACATACCTCCCTAGTGCTTGAAAACCCCCACTAAGTTCTAGTTTAAAACATTACCCAATGATCACAATGATGGCTTTAAATGGTGTCTTCTAAGACAGAATATCTAAATGTGTGTACTACTCAGCAGACTATCTAAATATGTGTGTATATACCTAATTTGTCTGTGTATGTATATATATATTCCATAAATGTACAGAGATATCTTATCAAATAAAAGAGTAATATGCAAATTAACTGCATCCCCACTATACCCACAAGCCACGCCCACCAGCCAGTCATGAGCGAGTGTGCAAATTAACCCAACCAAGCTGGCTGAGGCCACAGAGGGAGCAGGAGGCTTGGGTTTCCCCAGCAATGGAGGAAGCCAAGTTTTCTGCACACTCTGGACTACACTCAAAGCTACAAAGTTTTAATTATAGAAGATAAATAAATCCAAACAAAAATGTCTGTGGCCACCGAGCAAGCAGGAGGCTTGGCTCCACTCAAGGCTACAAAGTTTTAATTATAGAAGATAAATAAATCCCAGATACCAGGGCTTCCACTTGGGTCGCCGGGTGGTGTGGCTGGCCTACAAACCACTACAGACCCCTCGCCCAGGCCACCCCATGCCCTAAGGGAACCCCCATCCTGATCTGGGACACCCTTCAGGGAAAACCAGCTGGCCCCCACCCATGCACCAAGCCTCTATTCTATCTAATAAAAGAGTGATATGCAAATTGACCATCACTCCAACAGACAAGATGGCTGCCCCCATGTGGACAAAAGATGGTGCCACAAGATGGCCAGCAGGGGATGGAAGTTAGGAGGAACCAGGTCTGCAAGGGAGGGCAGTTGTGGGTGATCAGGCCAGTAGGGAAGGGCAGTTGGGAGGAACCAGGCTGCCAGAGGAGGGAAGTTAGGGGTGACCAGGCCTACATGGAAGGGCAGTTGGGAGGACCCAGGCCTATAGGGAGAGCAGTTGGGAGGGACCATCCTGCAGGGGAGGGCAGTTAGGGACAAACAGGCTGGCAGGGGAGCAGTTAGGCATCAATCAGGCTGGCAGGGGTGTGATTAGGGAGTGATCAGGCTGGCAGGCAGAAGCAGTTAGGGACAATCAAGAAGGCAGGCAGGCGAGCAGTTGGGAACCAACAGTCCTGGATTGTGAACGGGATCCCAGATTGGAGAGGGTGCAGGCTGGGCTGAGGGACACACCCCCTCATGCATGAATTTCATGCACTGGGTCTCTAGTATATATATATATATATATATATATATATATATATATATATATATATGTATGTGTGTGTGTGTGTGCGCGCGCATGCGCGCATATACACAGAAACACACATTCATATAGGGAATCCATCAAAAGCTAACACAAATATCCATTCTTCTAGATCAGCGGTGGCAAATCAGTTTTGTCTCAGAAACCAATTTCAGTGGATTGCCAATGGCTACCTGGAAATCTAAGCTGGGGAAGATTCTGAGGCCAAACCTTAGAAGAAAGAAAAGCTATTACTGATAGGTGATGTGCATGTTCTGGGATGTGGGAGGGAAGTGAGTGGTGACAGGCCTCCTACACTTTCCCTGTTGGAGCAAGGAGGAACCCAAGACACTGTAATCCAAGACCCATTTGCTCGGATTCCTCAGAGAACTGCTTTTACTGATCCATGTTGTCATTTTGCTTCTTGCCCTGAGAGGTACTACAATCAGAAGAAATCTGTGTGCATCTCATAGGGCTGTCTGAAGAACTTTATCCACTTCAGAGACTCCCCTTTATGTGGACCCATGGGAGAAAGACATCCAGTGGGGGAGAGAACGGTGTTTGTTGGAAGAAACTGGTTGTTTGGATCTCCTGGGACCACAGGTCCTGTGATGAATTACGTTTCCCTCTGCAATGCTCTCCTTTCAACCTGTGTAGGACCCGTTGTATACATTTTACCTGTTCATCTTTCCCGTAACTTAATTTTATGTCCTTACTAATATTTTCCTTTTGTCCTAATGTGATCACTTTATTTGAGACTTTTGGGCATTTATATTTTTTAAGTCACCTCAAATCCTACATGAATGTATAACAACCAGGAAATCATGTGCACCTTAGAAAAGCTTTTTTTTCACATCAGAACCTATAGAGATAAGTCATTACTATCTGGAAAATTCAAGCTCATGCAGCACTGTGCTTGATAAATGAAGAATCATCGTGTGTGTGTGTGTGTGTGTGTGTGTGTGTGTGTGTGTGTGCTACCCAGAGCGACGCAATTATAGTAATTACCAAAGCCAGTTCTATCAAGACAGCTGAGCCAGACACGGTCCAATTGAACAGACAAAGGGAGCCTAAGATAAGCTATTGTTAGAAATGTGCTGCTTATTGATGGCTGGAAGGGAACATTCTTTTCCTGCCTTGGTCTCCGTGAAAGGAGATTAATTCCTTATGATGCAAAGATAGGCAGCTGCTGCAGGCTTGTCACAGCTGGGAAGTGATGAAGACAGAGTGATTTGGCATGTGCTGCGGATGATAGACTTATATAGGGGAGAAGCAGGAAAGGAAGCCTCCTCTCAAATAGCGGCGGCAGGAGAAAGGTGCTGACACTTGTGAAGCTCCTACCATGTGCCAAGCACTATCTCAGGCATTTTTTAGAAATTCTGATTAAACTTTCACTCCCAAAATACTTCCTTTTGGATACATGAAGAAGCTTAAAGACAATCAGCATTCTTATATTTTTTGTAATATAAATTATTTTACTAAATTTAGGATTTCAAACGGGATAAAAAATGAATAATAGGCAGCGTGATTAAGCACAAAGATCGACCCCTTCCCCACAGCCATGTAGCTACTATGAGGCAAAGCCAGGATTCCAACCTGTTTGTCCAGCTTCCAAGCCCATGTGACTTATACTGTACCCATGCCCACAGAGTGTGGTCTGTGAACTGCCTGAGTTGGAATTCCTAGGAGCTTCTAATGCAAATTCTTGGGCCCCAGTCCAGACCTCTTAATTCAGAACCTTGGTTGATTTCTAGTGTTGTGGTTCTTGAGATGTAGTGCATACAGAAAGCCCACGTTGCCACAATGGTGGACTTTGAAAGGCCTCCACCCTAGCTCACTTCGCCCTCCCCAGTAGCAGACCATGGAGCCTGAAACACCCTCTTCCCCAGGAGCTCAGCTTTTGGAGGGTAATTCTGTGGAGTAGGGGCACCTGTGCGTTTATCAGCCAATAGCATCTATTAAAAGAGCACTTGCCGGCTGGCATGGCTCAGTGGTTGAGCGTCAACCTATGAACCAGGAGGTCACGGTTTGATTCCTGTCAGGGCACGTGCCCAGGTTGCAGGCTCGATCCCCAGTGAGGGCATGCCGGAGGCAGACAATCAATGAGTTTCTCTTATCATTGGTGTTTCTTTTTTTTTTTTTTAATATATTTTATTGATATTTTACAGAGAGGAAGGGAGAGAGATAGAGAGCTAGAAACATCGATGAGAGAGAATCATCGACCAGCTGCCTTCTGCACACCCCCTACCGGGGATGTGCCCGCAACCAAGGTACATGCCCTTGACCGGAATCGAACCTGGGACCTTTCAGTCCACAGACTGACGCTCTACCACGGAGCCAAACCGGTTTCGGCTATCATTGGTGTTTCTATCTCTCTCTCCCTCTCCCTTCTTCTCTGAAATAAATTTAAAAATATATATTTTTTCCATAATTCACCCCACCAACCCAGCACACACACACACACATAAACTATATTGAGCTTTAGCAAAAGTTGCTTGAGACTCAAGGGGGTGGATGAGGGTGGGGATAGGGATCCCAATAAGATGCATGAACCCTCAGACTTCTCTAAGCCTCCACCAATGCCCGCTTCTTTCCAACTCCTCTCAACCCTGTCTCCCAAGACAGCCAAACTCTTCCCTGGATCTGGCTAAGTAATGTCTTTTCCCTCAAGATTTGGTATCAGCAAACATTGAAGCCCTGAGGCAGGGAGAAGGCCATCTCATTCTCTGTTCCTTTTTCTTTTATCAAAATTTTTATTCCAAACATATGCCCTCTCCACAAGAGGAATTCTGGTGCATAAAACTCTCTATCTGAACACGTGTACGCTGAAGGTAAATATATCCTGTCGAGGCATTTGAGAGCATGGGTGATCCTGAACTTAAGAGTTCCTGGCCGGCTCCTATTCGCAGTAGGTCTCTTAAAGTTAGCAGTCCATTCCCCTCACCCCAACCAATGCTGACAGCAGGGCAGATGGGTGAGGCAGATGAGGCCCTAACAGCATGCAAAATTTAAGTAGGTCCTCACTCTCAGATTCATGTACAACCTTGAGAGTGAGTGCTTCCTCAAATGCTGCCTGACCCGGGTCCTGGCTCCGGTGACAGCACTGTCTGCCCCTGATGGCTGACAGGTGTGAATTTGAATCTTACAGGTGTGAATTTGGTTCTAACTTCACCAGACACTATCTGAACTTAATTGAGATGCATAAGCTTCACCTATTTACAAAATTTGACTCCTACCCCTGAATGTAAAGGGTTTTTGAGGGAACTAAAGGTGACCACAGAGCCCTAACCGGTTTGGCTCAGTGGATAGAGCGTCGGCCTGCAGAGTGAAAGGTCCCAGGTTTGGTTCAGGTCAAGGGCATGTACCTTGGTTACGGGCACATCCCCATCCCCGGTAGGAGTGCGCAGGAGGCAGCTGATCGATGTTTCTCTTTCATCGATATTTCTAACTCCCTATCCCTCTCCCTTCCTCTCTGTAAAAAAATAAATTTAAAAAAAAAAAAAGGTGACCATAGAAGTAGAGCTACTTCCCCCTGCCCGGAAAAAAAGGAATGATATCAGATTCCCAGGTTTTGATATTTTATTTGTTTCATTTAATAAAGTGAACGAAGCTGGAGATGATACTAACTCAAACCACTTTTCATAGTTCCCCTTCCTAAAATCGATTTTTCTTTTTCCCAGCACTGCAAATGACGTGAAAGTCTAGAGGGAAGACAAAAGGATATTGAAAGTTATATAGATTGTGGACTTGGGGAGTAGTTGTTAGATCATAAGGTAGGGCTTTTTGAGAAATCTTTAAAACAACATAAAAAGCCAGACGCATCATCTTTCTTTAATTTCTCCCCTCTTTTTGCTTTGAAAGTCCTTGACCATGAAACTGACTATATGCTTTATTTAGTCCTTTGATGATCAGTGTGTACATGTTCATTTGATCCTTTCCTGCTAATGATCCAAAATTAAAGAATAATAGAAAAAATAAAACTCAAAGATGTGGTAGTTGATAAAGTCATAGAAATATGGTCAGATTTTAATATAATATTTTATTGATTTTTTTACAGATAGAAACATTGATTAGAGAGAAACATTGATCAGTTGCCTCCTGCACACCCCCCACTGGGGATGTGACCTTGACCGGAATCAAACCCCGGACCTTTCAGTCCTCAGGCTGATGATCTATCCTATCCACTGAGCCAAACCGGTTTTGGCTAAAATATATTATTTTTTATTGATTTTAGAGAAGAAGGGAGAGGGAGAGAGAGAGAGACATCAATGATGAGAAAGAATCACTGACTGGCTACCTCCTGCATGCCCTCCACCCCCCACTGGAGTTCGAGCCTGAAACCCAGGCATGTGCCCTGAGAATCGAACCATAACCTAATTCATAGGTCAGTGCTCAACCACTGAGCTACACTGACTGGGCTAGAGTTTTTTTGTGTTTTTTTAAGGATATCAGAATAAAAAGTGAAGTTGGCTTCACATCTCTGCCCACACCCACTATCTTTTTGGACTGTCCAAATTACCAACCTAGAGCTCTGCCTGAGCCTTTGCCTTCAGCCCAGAGACACAGCATGTCTTATTCTTTTTGCAGTCTCCCTTTGTGGGGACATTCTCCCTCCATGTGTGCCCTGGAAAGGGACTCTACTCCAGTGTGGCTGCCCTTGAAGATCATCATTTCCTCCAGATTTTAGAGGACCAATACACATTTACATATTCTACCTGTCTGGTTATGGATATGCAATACAATAGAACAATTACTGGCTATTTATTGAAAACTCAGTACCCATCACATGGGTAGGAGGGCTTTGCATGTAGTAAGTACTGCCATTGTCCCCTTTTACAGATGGAGAAACTAAGGCTCGGCAAAGTTAAATAACTGTATGAAGGCTGAACAGCTAATAAGAGTAGAACCAGGATCAAAAACTAAGTCTATCTCCTTAATCTGCACTCTTATGAATCTGTGTTGTCTCCCTATAACCACCCCACCACACCCATTAATCCACATCAGTCCTGATTTGCAGTTCAGAAAATAAAATTGCTATAGCCATCAAGCTTCCAAAATTTTTTTTTCAATTCTTACAACTAAGTGCTCCTGATCTCCGGAGCTGACTCTCCTTTTTCATGGAAATCAAGTCCTTTGACCTCTAGTTCAATCCTTCCCCTTTACCACTAGATACATCGTTTTCACAATATCAGAATAATAAAGCAATTTAGTATCTTTGGTGTCTTCTTGGTTCAAGTGGAACATTTTCTCGGCAGGGATTGTTGACAAGTTTATTTTAATGTAGTTGATTCCAATCAGAGACCGGAGCATTGGCTAACAGTGAGATGCCAGGGAAACCTTTCTCTCTCTGATCACCAGACTCCTTTCTGACAAATCCATGAGTGTGTAATTGAATGAGAAAAATTATAACATCACTTAGCACAGCATCACTTACAAAAGCTCAGTAACTGCTCACTAATCCCACTATTGTCACTGCTATTATTTCTCTCTATTATTCCATTGTGAATGGGGCAGACTCAAAATGGCTTATATTGATAGAGAAGTCAGAGAAGTAAGTTGGCTTTTTTCCCCTCTTGTTTGTTTTTAATGAGCATTTAAAACCTTCCAGGTTGCCGCACCAGGAAGCTCTGGTGCTTTCATGCTGTGCAGTACTGATGTACTTTGAATATTCTTTATTTGTGCTCTGAATTTTCAAGATGGGTGGAATATGGCATTCTTCTTTGTCTAAAGAAATCCCCATCCCTCTCCTTCAATAATTCTCTTGGCTCAGCGCCACCTGAACAAAGGGGCACTCTCTTCCAGGCAGGGAGCATTAATGAGGAAAAGATCAGCAACCTTTTTCCATGCGGGTAGCGATGGCGTTTTATGAGATGTGTGTGTGTGTTTCTAAGACCATATATTTATATTATTCCCTAAGGAGTTTCAAGGCATGCTGAATTTCTTGCAGTGTTTAATACTTCATTTTAAAAAAAAAGCCTTAGTAGCAATTCTCAGCTCTAACAAATCATGGATGTGTTCCAGAGAACATGTAAAATATTAAAGTCAATTCCAAATGGAAGAAAAGAGCCCCATTTTCCCAAGTAGTCAACATATCTCAAACCACTGACATTTCCAGAACAGGAAGTGTGGCAGATAGGGAATCAGACAATGACTGTTTGGTGGGGCAGAGACCCCTCACAGAATGAAACCAAGGCCACCCTTACTAAGTGCTTTCATACTCAAAAGATGACATGATATAGGTTCTGTAATGACCCCAATTTTATAGTTGAGGAAACACTTAGAAGTTAAGCAAATGGTCTGATGAGACCCCGTGGGTAAGTGATAGGAGTGGGATTTGAAGCCAGCAGGATTCAAAACCCCCCTCCATGCTACTATCCTATGTGACACAAGGCACTCTGCTTGCCTGTCTAGATGAAGCATGGCATTTCCAAACGAACCTCCAACCCACATCCATAGCCTATATTCCTTATCCTTTTTGCAATGAGCCACCAACACACCTCTCCCTCAGCCCCTGTCCCTTATCCTTCTTGGACTGAGCCACCAACAGCTACCCCCAAGCCAAAATTCCTTATCTTTCTTGGAATGAATCACCAACACCAACACCCCCAGCTCATACTCCTTATCCTTCCTGGAATGAATTACCAACACCCACTCCAGGGCCTTATCATTCTTGGAATGAACCACTGCATTCCACCCCCAGCCCCTATTCTCTGTTTCCTGGCTATGCATAGCCTCAGTGGCAGCCCTTAGGTTTTCCCCACTGTTACCACTCCTGGTGTTCTTTGGGGTGGGTGCACTCCTCAGCTGTTTCCTGCACAGTGGCCACTCCTCTACCCCGTCCATTTGTTCTGTCTCTCACCACAGTGAGAAGGACCAGATGGAGTTTAATCTGACCCAGACCTTTGGATGAGCACTTAAATTAAATTTCCTCCCAACTCTAGTGAGTAGGCAATGTATCATCCCCATTATACAGATGAGGCTCAAAAAATGATCACTTGCTCAGGGCATACAGCCAGTGAGTGATGGAACTGAAATTCAAGCCAAGGCCATTCTACTCCAGAGGGCAAAGGTTAATCCTTTTAAAGCATTTTAAATATTTTTATTGATTTCAGGGATGAAGGAAAGGGAGAGAGAGAGAGAAGCATCAATGATGAGTGAGAATCATCAATCACCTGCCTCCTGCACACCTCTTACTGGAGATCCAGCCCAAAACCCAGGCATGTGCCCAGACTGGGAATCAAACTATGATTGCCTGGTTCATAGGCCAATGCTCAACCACTGTTCCCCAGAGGTATTAACCTATGTTAATACCTCTGGGGAACAAACAACAACAGCTTACATAGAATTAACTTTTATAACATGGGAGAGTCGGGCCTGTGAGATGTTAAAAGATAGATCAAGGAAGCAAGAGAGAAGGGTCCTGGGGTCAATTACTGTATTTGCTGCCATGAAAAATTCATGTTATATGAGACATATCCCAATTTCATAAATTTTGTACAAAATAGTACCTTCCATCATGCTTTTTGGACAGTTATTTCATAGAGGGGAAAAACTTAAACATATAAGTGCAGAATGTGATAGTGGAATCCTAGTTGGAAATCATAAAGTCTGGATATGTTGCAATATCTCATAAAGTCAGAGGGGATAGCTGAAAATCGCATAGCTAAGAGAAATATATTGGTCTTAGTGAATGCTGACACATGGTGGGCTTACTAATAATATATTTAAGTTCAAAATATTAGAAAAAAATCTAATTCCATACCTAAGCACTATGTCGACTTTAATTTGCTTCTTTTTGTTTGTTTGTTTGGGGTTTTATATATATTTTTTAAAAACCTTCCATATAATGGGGTGTTTTTTTTTTTTTTTAATGGAGGTGGGGAGAGAATAAGAATAGAGGGTTAGGCAAAAGTAGGCTTATAGTTGTTCATATGGAAATAACACAATAATAAATAATAATGCAAGAATAAACTGTGTGTCACATACTCAGAGCTGTAAACCTATTTTTGCCCCTGTGTATCTTGAATGTGATGTTTTTAGGTTGCCTGTCTTTCCATTAAGGGAGTCATCGCATATTATTTTGTCTTGGGTTTTCATTCATTCCTCCATACCTGGGCCTTCATTGCAAAATAAATTTTTTTATTCTTATTCTTTTGTTGCAACATGAGGAGAAGAAATGCAGGAATGCACTGTATAAACTACCTGTAAGAAACCCAAATTAAACAAAGTTCTGCAGGTTTCTTTCCTACAGGGCTTTTTGTGGATAGAGTATGTGCACTGTCCTACTTGTTTGTGCAAACATTTTTCCTTTGTAGCTCACTTAAGAAAATTTCCTGAGACATGAGTATTCCATGGAACACAGTTTTTAAAACTAGCTTCTTTACAAACATAAGACTATGTCTCTGCCATCGGACTGTCAAATCCTAGCAATGCACAGTTCACATTTGGGGGAAGAACAGGGCAGTGCTTCACTGTTTAAAACCCACAGAAACAGAGTGTCTGGGGAAAAGAATGTCACCTCCTTCCAAGGAAGCAATCCCTGAGATATCACCACTCATTATTTATGCCAGCTACGCACCCCCAGGATCCTACTTCTGCTCTGCCCACAGACCTGCATTCTTGTTTGCCTCTGTGAATTCACAGAAACCCAAAGGAAAAAACGAAGAGGGTCTTTCTTTACCAGGAGTGCAGAGCTAACACACAAGAAAAGAATGCTAGGGCTCAAGTATGCTAGAACTCTATGCAAATGGGCAATGCAGTGAAATTCCAAGGACTTGGGGAATGTTCTCCCACACAAATCTCATTGGCTAAAACTGGCCACATGGTCCCACCTAACCTAATGAGGCTGGGAAATGTAGTTTTCCTAAGTATCCAGAAAGGAGAGGAGAACCAAATATGGGTAGCAGAAGTGTCTCTATCCCAAGTCCTTAAGCTCTTGATAATTTCAGTGTTCGAGAGAAGCAAGTAAATTAATAGAATACCTGAAGTGATAGAATACTTCAAGTATCACATCATGCATTTTCATCACTCTGTCTCATTTGAACTTATACTCAACATGTAATATATGTGAGTTTTTCTTTTCAATTGGGGAAATTGTAGCTCAGAATGGTTGAGAAACTTGCCCAAACTTCCTTCAGCTAGTAAGTGACAAAGCCAGAATCAAACCCATACCTGCCTGATTATACAAAGTTATTTACCCCACAGGCTATTGTGAAGACTGATTAAATAGAAATATATTTATTCCTTCAAATATGTATTAACCACCTACCTGTGTCATTTACTATTCAGAATGCTGGGGACTCAGGAGACACTGCCCTCATACACTTTAAGTTCATATTGGGTTAAAATAATAAATAAGAAAATAAGCGAACAAGTTCAGTGAATGACATATTCCAGGAAGAAAAATAAAACAAGCAAAGGGGATGGAGGTGGGGGTGATGAAGAGGGCACTGTTTTAGATAAGGAAGTCAGGGGAAGCCTGAAGATGTGATTTGTGGACCGTAACCTGAAGGAAGTCTTTAGCAGAGCAGGAGGAAGAGGGAGTGCCAAGTGCAATGTCCCTGAGGTAGGCATGGGCTGGGTATATTTGAAAGAATAGCAACAAGGCAAATATGGCTAGAGTAAGGGAGTGAGTGCTATGGTATGAATGCTTGTGTTTCCCCAAATCCATATGCTGAAACCTAACCCTCAAGCTAATGGTATTAGGAAGTGGTATCTTTGGTAGGTGATTATGTTGTTATGGCTCTGTCCCTATGTGTGATATCAGTGTCTTTATAAAAGAGGCCCTAAAAAGTTTCCTTGCCCCTTCCATGATGTGAAGACACCTCACAAAGCATCTATGACCCAGGAAGTGTGCTCCCACCAGTCACCTAATCCGCCTGCATCGTGATCTTGGACTTCCCAGCCTCCAGAGCTGTGAGAAACAAATTTCTGTTGTTTATAAGCCACTCGGTCTGTGGTGTTTTGTTACTGCAGCCTGAACAGACTGAGTCAGGAAAGGAACAGTAGGTGAGGTCAGAGAAGCAGGCAGATGATACACAGTGAGTGGGGCATAGTATAAAACCTGGGGATTTTCTAATTATTACAAGAAGGAAGCCATTGCTGGGAGCAATGCACTGACATGGTCTGATTTTTGTGTTCTTAAAAGTCCTCTGGTTCCTTTGTGCAGAATAGACTGTTCTGAGAAGGAGGGAATAAGAGGAGAGTAAGGAAAGCAATTAGGAGGCTACTGAAGTCATTCAGACAAAAGATGGATACATTTGAATGTTGAATCAACCAGACTTATTAGTGAATTGGATGTGAGACTGACGGGAAGAAGGGAATCAAGAAAAATTTCCAGATTTTTGGCCAGATAAAAACAGATGAATAGTGTTTGTCTTAGAATAATCGCCCTTCAAAGATGTCTATGTTCTAATCCCTGGATCCTTTGATTATGTTATTTTACCTGACAAGGAGGACTTCACAGATGTGACTAAGTTAAAGATGTTGAGATGGGGTGATTTTCCTTGATGATCCACACGGGCCCAATGTCATCATACAGGCCATTAGAAGAGGGAGCAGGAGAGTTAGAGTCAGAGGGAGATTTGAAGATGCTGCTGGCTTTGGAGATGAAGGAAGGGGCCCAGAGCCAAAGGATGCAGGGGAATCCAAAGAAAAGATCCTCTTGCAGAGCAGCCAGAAGGAACACAGTGCTGCTGATATCCTGATTTTAGCCCAGTGAGAACACTGAACTTATGACCTCAGATCTGTAAGATAATAAATCTTTGATGTTCTAAGCCACTAAGTCTCTGATAATTGGTTACAGCTACAAGAGAAAACTAATGTAGTCATGTGTGGAACAGTGCTTTGAAAACTGTAAAACACTAAACAATGACCAATTATGGGTTCAACCCTAAAATGGAAGCATACTTAATTGTGTGGTAACTCATAGTTTTCAAGCCAAGCAGGAGATGCCAGTTTATGACTGTCCTGCATCAGATGATGGAGGAACAAGGAGGGGTAAGAGGCAGGGACAGGTCTCAGGGACAAATTTAATGAACCAGCCTCTCATTTTATTGCTAAAAGGAACTCCGATATAGTTTGCATTTTTCTCTCTTTATTTCCATTTTATTTATTTATTTATTTATTTATTTATTTATTTATTTAGGGGAGAGAGAGGATGAAAGAGGGAGAGAGAGAAACATCAATATGAGAGCAAAACATCAATTGGCTGTGACCAGGAGTCAATTAGCAACCTTTCAGCGCACCGGGCAATGCCCAGCCAACTGAGTCACACCATCCAGGGCTTCTAGTTTGCGTTTTTGAGTGGAGAGGAAAATGCCTTGTGATACTCACACATTTCTTGCAGTCCTTTATGGTCCCACATAAATGTTTCTTCAGGCAGGTCTTTTCTCTTAATTCTGCCCCCCAATGAAGTTTATTCTACTTGGTTCTAACATTCAACTGAAATCAGCAATATGATTCACAGTGTGTGTGGCAACCCTGAAAAAAATAATAAAAAATTCATTTGAAGAATGAATTTTCTTTCCCCTTGTCGAAGTTGTCTCTTCATCTGATCTGATATAATTCTAAAATGATAATTGAGATTTTGATTAAGTGCAATTAAGAAATGACATTACTGCTTATTATAGATAATGAAATAAAATGGCAGTGCAGGTAACAGAGTTGATATTCTGCAGAATTACAATTCTTTGGGAAAGGAGAGGTGAGCAGCCTCTCCAGCACCAGGATTTATTTTAGTATCCCATACTCCCTACACTGGTCATTCAATGAAATTTATGAGGAAATCTTACCCTTACTCTAAATCTCAGAGAGGGATCAGAAATGGAAGTGAGAAACACGGGAAAGAGGTTCAGACTCACTGGACTGTCTTCAGCCATTGCTGGAGACAGAATTGCTCAGTAAAACCAGTGCTGGCTATAAAGTTAAGCTGACCGGAATTTAAAGCCCATCTTGGGCATACATTACTTGTGTACAATGGACAAAACACCTAACCATTCTGAGCTTCAGTTTTCCATCCATCGAAAGAGTAATAACACCAGCTTGCAGGGCTGATGAGGATTCTAATTTGATAACGTATCTAAAGTGCCCGGCACAGTCTAGACCAGGGGTGGGCAAACTTTTTGACTCGAGGGCACAAGGGTTCTTAAACTGGACCAGAGGGCCGGAACAAAAGCAACCTGACCATGCTGGCACTCTCATCTTGGGCTGCTGGTGAAGGAGCGGAGGGGAGAGCAAGAGAACCCTCCGCTCTTTCAGCTCCGCGGGCCGGATAGAACAGCCCAACGGGCCAGATCCGGCCCCCAGGCCATAGTTAGCCTATGGCTGGTCTAGACTCTAGAACTTGGTTGAAGCCTAGTAAATATTAATTTCATTCTTCAGAGCATCTTGCTCTCTCTCTTCTTGACATCCTCTCTTCCTGATTTTTCTCTTCCAAGAGTCAGTGGCATATGCCTGGGTGAGGTGGAAGCAGGTAGGAAGAAAGTGGGAGACCAGGAGAAACACCTGTTTGAAGGAGTGAGTTGGAGCTCTAGAGTTACACAAATGGAGGAAACAAGATAAGCTTCAACCCAGTAGTGATGCCCTTACTAGGTGAGGATCCAGAGTAGGCTGGTAAGCCAGAAGTTTAAAGAGAGTTGACAATTACCTAAAGGAATATTTTGATATACCTGAGATAGAACCTGAGATAGCCGTGTGAAGGAAGATGCTAAGTCATTGAAGGTTTGAGACTGGAAAAATGTGCAATTCCAAGAATAAAAAGCATTGTTCTGAACAGGTCACCAGCAAGTCTGTTTGATGCTTGCATCAGGCACTGGAAAAGCCACTGGTAATTAAAGTGAGTCTACACCCACCCAGGAGGAAGACAGCTTGGTTCGTGTCTCCACAACTGGGAAGTGCCTGGCAAGGCCCCTCAGCCTCTTACACCACCTGGAAGGGTGACTCTAAGAGGAAGCAGGGCAGAACCCTGTCTCATATGAGCAACAGCCATGCTGCCTACTCCCTCTGACCACAGAGACCCAGTTTCTTTAAGAGTAGGCCACCTGAGGCCGATTCCTGAGCCTCCCTCTGACCCTCCCTCTGATCAGAAGTTATTGGAAAAGGGTCCAGGTCTTCCATTTTATTTTTTGTTGTTGTTTTCCCCTAATTTATTTATGCTCCACTGGCTATTCCAATTCCCACCTCAACTTGGTCACCTCAGTTCTAAACTGCTGATTCAACAAATATTTATTGAATTCCAACTCTTCGCCAGGCTCTGTTTTAAACACTTTAGCTACATTTCTAAACAAAACTGATTTTTTAAAAAATCTCTAGAGCTTGCATTCTACTGTGTGGGGTGGGTGAGTGGAGAAGGAAAAAAAAAGCAGTAAATATAATGAATAAGTGAATTGTTTTTCACTTTATGTTAGAAGGTGATAGATGCTAAGAAAGAGAGAAGGGTAAAGTAGGAACTCGAGCGTGGGGATGGGAGAGAAGGGGTGAGTTGGCCCAAGTGTGACCCTGGATCATTTCCTACTCTTGGTCCATCAGACCTCTGCCACCTGCACCATCAGGCCTGGTCAGATCTGAGCTTCCTCCCTGACAAAGCTGTCCTGTCCCCTCATGGTTCCCGTGGGCTCCACTCACAGAGGACAGTGGAGTAACCCTTCCCCGGCTGGTTGGAATTAGTTACCACCGTTCAAAGCCAACTCTGGGAGAGTACCTGTCTATACCTCTCAGTCTCTGTAGGACTGAGCACTTTCCGGTTCTCTGAAATGCTGGAAGGACTGGGGGCTTATGCAAGCAACGCTCAGTGGTCTGCTGCAGCCACTGTGTGTACCCCTGTTAAAGCATCAGTGACATTACATTGTAGCTTACTAATAAAATCAGCTGTGATGAGAGTAGGTGCACCAAGAATCAACAAGTACTACAAATCAGGGCTCTCCCACCCCAAAACCAGAGATTACACACACACAAAACGTTATTACACACTTATCATCACACCAGTGGTAACACTATGTGCCAGATACAGCCATGCAGAAACTGCATTCCAAAGCCCCACCCTTCCCCTTCCTGGGGTAATATGGGGGCGGTCCTTCTCATGCTTCCTGGGTAAGTGAGATCAAACAAAGGGTTTGAGATTCTGAACCAAACAGTACCCAGAAGGGCTTGAAATAAAACAGATAGTAGTGACATGAAGGAATACAAAGGGTGAAAAATTTCTGCCCTCAATTTATTGCTTTACGTCTTATTTTTTATTGTTGTTTTTTTCTAATAGTCATTACACCCTTTGAAACTGATGAGTTTCCAGGGTATAATAAATTTTAAAACATTTATCAGAGCAAGCACTAAAATGACTCATTTAAGAGTATTGGTTGGAAAGAAGAATTGTCAGCATACTTTATATACAGTAATCAATTATAGTACATTTCTCCACAGTGGTTCTATTACTCTTCTTTAAGATGCAATGATGAAAATGAGCTTACCAGACTTGAGGATGTTACTCTGTGTCTCTTGAGTTTTTCCAAGGCAGGAGAAAGGGAATAGACATCCCCAGAAGTCTAAGGCTATATATAGCCTAAAGAGATTTAAACAAGTATAATTTGGCATGGAAAGCTTTAGCCAATGGCATACTAGTGAATGTTTTAACAATCATATCTTGGAGTATGGGAAGCTCAAATGTGCAGTATTTGCCAGTTTACATGGTGTAAAGATTCCCACCATGGCCAATTTCATTCTACAAATGGGCTGTCAAGTAACTTGCTAAATTCCTGAAAATTTAACCATCAGTTCTCATGAGCTCATACAAGCCAAGTCCAACATACTATTGACTCTAGCTTTAAAGTTAATATGAATTTTGCACTCAATGATACATCCATGCTGATTTTAAAAATAATGATGGTTTTCTTTCTGCCTTAAAATGTTTTAGCATCATCTAATATAGTGTTTCTAAAAGTGAGCTCTATTCTCATGTGAGGTGACTTGGGATAGGGCATGAACATGAAGTAGTCTCACACTGAACCACCCAGTGAAAAAGTATTTCTGTCTCAATCCTGATTATGTTAAAAGTGAAGTCTCAGGGCGACAATGTACTTTAACATCTCTTGCTCCTCTCCCTTTTAACAAAGAGGGAGCAGGCCTCAGGTTCAAGTCTTCAGGCAGGCCATGGTTATCAGTTTAGAATGTAATAAAAAAAATGTTTCTTTTTATTTTACTTGGTATATTTAGCAAATAACACTGACTTTTGTCTACATATGGGAGTAGCACAGGGTTTACTTTTATATAATTCTTGTATTTATATACTGCAGGTAACTGGTGGAGGCATAAGTCACTGGGAGCTGGGAATCTTCAAAAGATGAGATGCAGCCTTTTGTGACGTGTGTTCGCAGGGTCCTCTGGGGGCAGAAAAAGCCCGGAGGGAGCCTGGTTGCATTAGCAGTAGATTCCCTATCATTGGGACCTCCCGCTCCCATTTGTCTAAATCAAACAGATTTAGATTCAAGCAGTGGTATGCTGTCATATGCTGATTTGTAGCAGCTGCCAATTTCCATGGTGTAAACGTCCCTACCATGGCTAATTTCAAGCGACCAACATGACACCACTAACCTCAGACCTGGGAAGAAATGCATGCAATCAACTTTTCAAAAACAGTAGGAGCTGTCTCCAGCACACCACTGGATTACCACCCTTATTTGCCTTCCACAACTGCAGAACCAGAGAAAAGGAGAATTGTTTAAAGATGATATACTTTCAGAGCTCTGATTCCAACTGTGTTTGCTCACCTACTACATCATCACAGACCTAGCTCCCCTCCAGCCTCTCATTTCCAAGGCAGTGGCTCTCACCTTAGAACGACTCTGTCCTCCACGGCGTAGTGTGGGAACATTTTTGGTTCTCATAACTAGGGGGAATACTTCTAGCATCTAGTCGGATAGAGGCCAGGGATGGTGCTAAACATTCCACAATACATAGTACAGCCTCCCACAACAAAGAATTATTCATTCCAAAATGCCACTAGTGCCAGAGTTGAAAAACCCCACTCTAAGGATTTAGTGAGGTGGGTCATTCTGGAAGATGCATTGATTCTGCTGGAAGATTAGAAATCCCTTGAAAGCCCATCGGGAGAAGGAATGGCATTGCCCCTGGAGTGTAATAGGTCTCACACTCCCCGGACGCAGTAAGGGAGCACCTTCCTGGGATGCAGCAGAGCTTCCTCCACCCCCCACAGGAGCTCCCACTACACTTTCCCCGGTGCCTGCCCACACACGCCCTTCAAAGACACCTCCCAGCAAGGCAGCCGGTGGAGCAGCCCCAGTTTCCAGAAGAGCAAATCCAATCACTCAGAGCATGAAATGCGTTTCCCTCTTCAGCCATTCGCAGTGGATGGACACCCTGGTACCTAATGCACTGCACACCTTCAATGGTGATTCAAGGGCATTTCTGTTTGGTTGGTAGATTATTCTGTTTAGAATGGATGGCTGCACCGTGAATTCTGTCTCTCTCACTGCCTTGCATAGAGATTCTCAGCATCCAAATGCCACGTACTCATCCCTTCCACAAATCTTTTTAAGCACCGGTTCTGTACTGGTCCCAGTGTAAAGTGTAAGAAACGAAATATTTAGGGTAGGGGAAGCTGGAGGAAGGTCAATGGGGGTGGGGAGAGGAGATATATGTACTACTATATGTAATACTTTAAACAATAAAAAAGGCAAAAAAAATTTAACTGCCAATTCTTTGTCATGCTTAGGTGACAGGGCCATTGTGCTGTAGGAAGAGAAAGGAAGCAGGCTCTAGAGCAGGGGTGGGCAAACTTTTTGACTCGAGGGCCACAATGGGTTCTTAAACTGGACCGGAGGACTGGAACAAAAGCAACCTGACTATGCTGGCACTCTCATCTTGGGCTGCTGGTGAAGGAGCGGAGGGGAGAGCAAGAAAACCCTCTGCTCTTTCAGCTCCGCAGGCCGGATAGAACAGCGGAACGGGCCGGATCCGGACCGCGGGCCATAGTTTGCCATGGCTGCTCTAGAGTCACATGGACACTTGCTGAGTTTGAATCCCAGCTATGCCACCCTCTAGCAGTATAACATAGGGAAAGCTACTCAACGTCTCTTAGCTTCAGTTTTCTCATCCTTAAGAAGTGCAATGGTGCCAGGCCAGCATGGCTCAGCGGTTGAGCATTGAGCATCATGGTTTGATTCCTGGTTAGTGCACATGCCTGGGTTTGTAGGCTGGATTCCTAGTGGAATCTTGTGGGGGACAACCAATCGGTGATTCTCTGTCATCGTTGATGTTTCTGGCTCTCCCTCTCTGAAATAATTTTTGAAATATATTTTTAAGATATGCAAGGGTGCCCCACACTTCTCAAGTTCACGAGAAGCACTAAATAACTAAATGGTTGTGATAGAACAATTTTAAGCACCCTGGTTCCCATCTTTAAATCCTAGTTCTTCCTTTTTTTTTAAGCTATGTGACCTTGAGCATATTAAGTTTTGAGCCTTGATTTCCTCATCTGTAAAGCAGAAAATAGTGTGCCTGCTGTGTGCAAAGTTGTGAGGATTACAGAAGATGCCGCCTGTAAACCAGTTAGCTGATTACTACTGGCATGTTGGAAATACTCAATAGACATGAACGTTTTCATCATTACTGTTACCATTATGTTACCTATAGCAATCAGAATTGAAACCGCTATTTTTGTCCACATTATTCTGGGTCTGCTTTAATTTCTTAAATAGCTAGGGGTGGTTCACTGGCACGTACCCCTGCCTCTTCTTGTGCCAAGACTCTGCAGACTGATGACCAGGGGGAAGGAAAACAAGCTGGGCAGATGCACAGGGCAGGTTTCTAATCATGCCACCTGCACGGGCGCAGAGATAAACCACACTCTCCCAAGCTTTCTTCCTCCATGAGGTAATTTCTTTAACACCGGCCTGGAATCCCAAGTAATGAAGAATGAAGCTAATTATAGACTCCATGGGGCACACAGGCCTGCCCGGTGTGTGTTCCTGCAGAGTATCTAGGTTGAGCCAAAGTCCATTCAGGGTGCGCAATGGCACAACCATCCAAACGCTGACAGGCTTCGTCTGTCAAGTCCACGGGGACGCAGACGCCCTATCATTCTGTTTTGTAACTCCCACAATGCCTAGAATTCCTCTGGCACATAGAAGAGCCCCAACTCCCCAACCTCCCCAAAAAAGTGCATTTAGTGGCTTGTGGTATCTGTACTTGTGAGACCATTAACTCACTTGGAAAAATAACTGATTCTGGATTGCAGAATCTATTTTTTTAATTAGGAAATCTTCCTATAGTAAAAATAACATACTTAAAAATATTCTCCTCGAAAGAAAAATTCTATATTCTCATTATCCAACAATAACCTTCATGTATATTTTGTTGACTTTTTTTTCTTCCAATATTTTATCTGTGTGCATTTGGGGGATTTGTTTTGCTTTTCTTTTGTTTGAGCATTTGACAATTTAAAAAAATTATAATCACACTACATAAAAAAATATTGTAGGCTGTTTTTCCCCCCTAATATAGATGTTTTATAAGCATTTTAAATGATCATGGCCCCATAATATTCCAACATTGGATGTATCAACTGTTCCCGTTCCTGGCCAGTGAGGTGATATTTCATTTTTATTGTTGTAATTATAACAAACATTTTGGATATAAAGCTTGTGTTCTTACTATTCCAGATGTAAGATTATTCCCTTAGTATGTATTCCCAGAAGCAGAATTACTAGGTCATAGAATTTCAAAGATCTTGCAAGGCATTTTAAAGACCTTTGAAAGCCTCTGTGAGCATGTCCTTCACCAGTAGTCGGCAAACTGCAGTTTGCTGCTCTGTTGACTAATGAGTTTGCTGACTACTGTCCTACACTATCTGTTCTGGTTATGACTTCAATGTCTTAAGTGTTAGTGAACTGCCACCCATCTCACTTCTCCCAAACTCTTCGTCTGCTGTGTGGACCTTCCCAGACCCACCTTCCTCATGACTCTAGCAGGTCTAACTGTTCTTCAAGCTGTCCCTCAGGAATCAGTCCAGTTTGACCTCCCAGTGAGCCCAGTTCAGAAGAGTGGTCCAGTCTCACTGTCTCCTCATGTGGCCCAGCTGGCTGAGGCAGTGAGCCTGTGAGTAGCTAAAAGACATCTCATCTACTTACTTCCCCCACCCCCAACCACCATGTAAAAGCTTGGGTTTTATCTTATTGCTATGGCAGCACAACCTCAAGACAACAGCTATTAGCCTTGGTGCTTAGAGGGAAAAACTCAGCTAACAGAAGTGAAGGAAAGGAAAAGGTTAGCAATCTGTCTCCCCTCCCTCCGGTTCCCCTCTGTGCCTCTGCCAGTGGGCAGGGATAATTAAAAATTAAACTTTGGAGTCACACAGACACTGGCACCAGGAAGGTTCCAGGTCATCTGTTTCCAACGCTAATGAATATGGGTGAGGATAAATCAAATAGGTGGACATATTTTATGTCTGCTTGATGGAGAGCCTTTCAAAACATAGGTCGTTTTAGAGAATCTTCCCACCCTTTAGGGAATTGTATGGCTTCCAAACAGTCTGAAATGACCTTAAAAGGTTGACAGCATATATCTTTATATTCCACCTTAAAATCTTATCAGTTCCACTCCACACACCCCAGTTCTCACTGGTCTCCCAGTCTTTCCTCCATCAGTGCCCTACCTGCCAACATCACTGGCTGGGTCATCTTCTCAAGACACACCTCTGATTACGTCCATGCAAAGACCTCTTCTAGCTCCCTATATTCCCCAGAAGAGAGCCCAGCTCACAAAGCTGGGCACTGGGTGTCCCCCAGGCACACGGTGCTCCCTCCCTAACTCTGGCTCCCTGGATGGGCCATCCCTTCCGGTTCAGGACTCTGTTCTTGCCTGGAGTATATGCATATTTTCTCTCTCTGGAAAATGCTTTCCACTCTTGAAAACAAAATGTAATGCCATTTTTTCTCTAAATGAGTCATTTCCTCCCCAGGGTTCACACGCCTCCTTTCATATATAGACTATAGCTCTTCCCACACTCTATTGCAATTACTGTTTAATGGCCTCCCCTCCGTGGCAGCCTATGGGCTTACTCAGGGCAGGGGCCGTGTGGGTTCATCTCCATGGACAGGACCTGGTACATGGTAGGAGCTCAGTACTGGAAGCTATTGCCCTCACAGGGCTGGGTTATTTGGTTAAGGATACATTTTTCTATCTGGGCAGAAGGGAATAATATCTTGAACTTCTGTAGCACTAAGCTTCTAAAGAACCCAAATCCTCTTGTATAACACCATGGTCAAACATATACTGGAGTCCTAAAAAGGATGCAACAGTTGAGTATTGGGTGCTGAAATTGTGGTTATGGTTGTTGTTTGGAGAACAAAGCTCAAAGTTCACATTCACAAACTTTTTGGAAAATTCCAAACATATTCTAAAGTAGCAATAATAGAATACCTCCCTTTCCAACCCCCCACCCCTACTCTCACAGCCACATACCCATCAACTCAGATTCCCCAGTGATTGACATTTGGTCAAATTCATTTCCTTTATTGCCTCTCTTCTACCATTATTTTTTCTGGAGTATTTTAAGGCAAATCAGAGACATACTATCATTCCAACTGTCAATCCTATATAATAAAGCAGGAATATGCAAATTGACCATCACTCTGCCACAAAGATAGCAAGCACCCACGGGGGAGGCTGGAAGTGGGGGGGGGGGGGGGTGTTCCATAACACAAGATGGCTGCACCCACAGCCGAGGCTGAATTCCTGTAACAAGCTTTAACAAGCAATCAGCAGGGACCTGAGACTGCTCCCCTCACCCCAGCAGCAGGCCAGGGAACCTGAGGCCTCACCCCCACCCGGTGTAGCTTCATGGTTGGACCTCAAGGTGTGCCCCCCACCCTGGTGCTGGGCCGGGAGACCTCAGGCTGCTCCCCAGCACTGGCACTAGGCCAGGGGAACCTCAGGCCACACTCAGAAGCACTATGTCATCATTATCATTTCTAAATTTATAGCACAATCACAAGCATTTATGACATAAAATATGACTGTATCA
Organism: Vespertilio murinus; assembly: GCA_963924515.1. Taxonomy (NCBI): domain Eukaryota; kingdom Metazoa; phylum Chordata; class Mammalia; order Chiroptera; family Vespertilionidae; genus Vespertilio; species Vespertilio murinus. Next base: position 19,254,602 of record OZ004716.1, read on the forward strand.
TCAATCATGGCTCTGGATGCAGAAGGAGGGAAGATTGGAGTGTAGAAAACATAAGCCTTAGAGAACAAATAGGAAGCTGGGGAAATCATCCTGGAGGGAGATGATGGAGTCTTGAGCTGGGCAGTGACCAAGAGTGGAGTCAACTCAGGAGATGAGATCACACACACACACACACACACACACACACACACACACAGGAATTGCCAGCACCACCAGAAGCCAGGAGAGAGACATAGAAGACATCCCCCTCAGAACTTTCAGCAAGAATCACTCCCACTGACATCCTGATTTCTGACTTCTAGTTTCCACAACTGTGCAAGAAATTTGTTGTTCTAAGCCACCCATTTTGATGTACCTTGTTTCACAAGCTCTAGGAAACAAATACACTATCCAAACATACCCATGAATTAGTTATATATTTTTTCTTTTTTAATATGTTTTACTGATATTTTTACAGAGAAAAAGTAAGAGGGATAGAGAACTAGAAACATCGATGAGAGAGAAACATCGATCAGCTGCCTCCTAAACCCCCTACTGGGGATGTGCCCACAACCAAGGTACATGCCCTTGACCAAAATCGAACTCAGGACGCTCTATCCACTGAGCCAAACCGGTTTCGGCTAGCTATATTTTTTAATGAAAAGAATCATTAGTTTAGCTGTATATACACTGGGTGTGATTTTTCAAGGTATTATTTCCAGGTTCTTATCCATATACAAAGTTATTCCCTTGGTTGTAGAGTCAAATGTCTGGACTTTTTTAAAAATATATTTTTGATTTTATTTTACAGAGAGGAAGATAGAGGGATAGAGAGTTAAAAACATCGATGAGAGAGACATTGATCAACTGCCTCCTGCACACCCCCTACTGGAGATGTACCTGCAACCAAGGTACATGCCCTTGATCAGAATCGAACCTGGGACCTTTCAGTCTGCAGGCCGTTGCTCTATCCACTAAGCCAAACCAGTTTTGGCTATGTCTGGACTTTTTGTTTTCATTTGACAGAGCACTAATTTGTGTTTTGATTTTGTTTTTTGTTTTTTTAATATATTTTTATTGATTTCTGAGATGAAGGGAGTTAGAGAGATAAACTTATCAATGATGAGAGAGAATCATTGGTCGGTTGCTTCCTGCATACCCCACACTGGGGATCAAGACCCCAACCCAGGCATGTGCCCTGACCAGGAATCAAACTGTGACCTCCTGGTTCACAGGTCGACACTCAACCACTGAGCTATGTCAGGCTAATTTGCGTTTTGTAATGCAAGGGTACACATCTCTACTAGCCAGTGGCTCACACTAGATCCTACTGTTTCGTTCCTCAAAATGAAACAGGCCTTCCCACTGCATTACCAACATGCAACTCTGCTAATTTTTATGCTCATGTTGCAGTAAGAACTATATCATGGCTTGTGGGTTGCCCAAGTAACCTGCTGAGTCTAACTTACGCACACACTTCCTCTGGCCCCACTAGAGATCATCCCCTTGAACCATAATCAGATGAAACTCAGATGCTGAGTCCTTTGAGGGGCCACAGAGAGACACTGAGTGGGTTTAACTAATAGTCAAGCAATATCCTGCAGGTTTCTTAATGCACAGAGCAGAATTCAAGTTGTTTAATTTCTATACAAACATGCAGAACCAAAGCTGAGAGCTGACTCCTCCTCAGATGCGGTAGAATGGGCGGGGCTGAAGCTGTGGCTCTCTGCCACTTCCCAACACAAAATGATATTAAGCCATTAATATTAAGTGTTAAAGTGGGTCCTATCCAAATACCAGCCCAGCTTCTCGGGAGCTCTTAGCCAAACAGGGGGCTTGTCCTTCCTGTCCCCGCCATGAGTCAGCCACCCCAGTGCGTGACTCATAGTGCACAATCAATTATGTTTATTAAATGAAGCACCAAGTAAGTTCAAGGGTATGAAATTCAGAGCCTCTCAATTACAGTAGCTACAGATAGTTGTAGGGTGTGGCCAATGCATCACTTTTATTTTTTTTAAAATATATTTTATTGATATTTTACAGAGAGGAAGGGAGAGAGATAGAGAGCTAGAAACGTCAATGAAAGAGAAACATCGACCAGCTGCCTCCTGCACACCCCCCACCGGGGATGTGCCCGCAACCAATGTACATGCCCTTGACCGGAATCGAACCTGGGACCTCTCAGTCCGACGCTCTACCACTGAGCCAAACCGGTTTCGGCCAATGCATCACTTTTAAAGCCCCCATGATGGTTTTGATGCATGCAGTCTCCAGTCTACACTTTGAGAAAACCGAATCTAACCAATGAGCAATTTGAGGTCAGAGACGATACTGCATATTCCTGTCATTGAGCATCTGTTGTGTACCACATACTCTTCCCACTCCTGAGGATGGAGCAGAGCCCAATTCCTGTGGCAAGTCCAAGTCCCCTGAGTGTACTGAGGTGAGGCAAGTGCCTGCCCTGGAAGAGCCCACAGATGAAGATAGGGGATTTGCTCACATCACAATGTAGGTCTCAACTGGAGTCGATTTTGCCTTCCGGGGACCATTGTCAATGTCTGGAAACAATTTTGCTTGTCACCTGGGAAGTGCTATTGCCATCTAGTGAGTAGAAGCCAGAGATGCTGCCAAACACTCTGTAATGTACAGGACAGCACCCTCGCCCCCAGCCAAGAATTATCAGACCCAAAATGTCAGTAGTCCCTAGGTTGAGAAATTCTTTAAGAGAGAATGAAATAAGTGTCATAGCCAAAGAGGAAGCAAAATGCAAATGAAATACAGAGGGAATAATGACCTACTGGCTGTACAAGGCACTTACCCAGAGCCCTGCAGTCTCTTTCCTTTCTCCTAACCCTCACCCTCCCTGGTCCATCCTCGCCTCGCATACCTAGCAACAGTGCATCGAGTTCTGGAGTTATACAGGATTCGGTCTGAAGCTTCATTTCTCCATATTTCACCCTTTGACCTTGGATGCACCATTTAATTTCGCTGAACTTCCACAATTCTCCATGAGCAACAAGGACTCAAGAAGAAAAAGGAGAATATTTTTATGTATTTCTGATTGACAGTCTGACAACCTCCCACGTACCTCACAGGGTTGATGCAACACAATGCGATCAAGCATATACGGTGCTTTGCTCTGTGACAGCCCCTGCTAAGCATTCGTCATATGTCAGCTGCTGTGATGAAAATTAACTGCATCCCCCACCACCCCTGCTTCAACCTTTAAGTTTACCTGATCTTTAGATTCAGCTTTGAGACTCTCACCTTCTCCTAATACCATTTGTGAGCAGCTAATGAATCTTTTAGCCCTGTGGTCATAGGTGCAGAGCCTATAGCCTCCCTGTATCCTTCCCACTATGGGGGAGGATCCATGAGAACCCCCCCCCTTCAGTAAAAGTGGTGGAGGAACAGCTTTTCATAGGTATGCTGCTGGTAAATGCCTCTTAGGCAATCACTCTTTTATTTTCACTCCTTACTTTAGATCATTCCGCAGGTTCCAGAAAATTTGTCTCAGGCATAGCTGCCTCTGTTGGCCACTCTAATTTTGTATCCTTGGCACCGTAGCACTTGTCTAAATTATAGCTATGTCTAAATGGCATAGTCAAAGTATCTCAATTCCCTTATGGCATTAAAAAATGCCCCAAATACCTTTCTCTCCAAGCCTAAAGAGAGATGGCCTCTGCCTTCTAAACTAGACTCTTCTAAATGTCAGCAGGTCTGGCTGTCTTCCTTTTGAAAGGATGGCTACCTATTTGAAAACCTTCAAGACTTTGAAGGGTCTTTGAACTCCTTATAGGTCTAAACCTCTTTCACCAGCTCTCATATTTGGCAATTCCAGGTGAAAATATTCAGGGAGCATGGAATGGTATAGTTACCCGTGAATAAATAAAACCCAAAGTATCTGGAGGAAAGGTAGCTACATCATTGATAAGGTACTAGAGTGCTCCCCACAGAAATACAGAGTATCTCTCCCTTGTTGGAGGATTTGGGTAAAATATTCAAATAAAGTTCTATCTGAATTTATATTTTGTAAGCTCTGCCACTGTCAAGTGGATTTTCACTTCTAAATTATAGCTATGTCTATAGGAGCTCGGTTTATTTCTTAGTCCATGTCCGGCACACTTGAAAAGCTTAAGCGATTCATGAAGATTTTCAAAGTGTAACTCACCATCGTCACCCTCAGTGCTCTGTGCCTTCACTGACTCATTTTCTGAGTAGAGCAATATTTAATTAGATGATTTATTTGTCCGTCTACTTAGCTGAGTCACAAACTTCTCTTGACCTTCCAGTCTCAGTCTAAAAGTTACTTCCTCTCAGTCGTTTTCATCCTTCCCTCATCCCCAATAAATTCCTCTTTTGTGCCCCATCACAACTCACATGTCTTTTTCTGCAGGAAACAGAGATCATCTCCTGCACTTTTTTATGTTCCTCGAAGGTCTCACTCACATGCCAGAGTAAACATCCTTTGGGTTTCCCCTTCAGTTCTATTCAACCATCCAAGTCCAACACTGGGAAACATTGTTAAATAAAATGAAACAAACAGTGGAGGCAATTCACAATTCGTTAGATTTTTTTCATCTTTTGCTATAGTTCAAAATACAGTAGGCTAAAAAGATACAGGTTTGGCTTGATTGTGGGATGCAGAGTTCTGCAGAACATGACCATAATATATATTTGATCAAGAGGGTCTCTGTCAACCAAGTACCCAGGTCAAAAGGATCAGCCACTCCATTCAGATTTTTTTTTGCTTTTTGCATTTCCCCCTTCCTCACTCTTAAAACATTCTTGAAATCTTCTAAGCTAGTGTTCATAATAATGGCCTCTTTAAAAATCCTCTTGGAGCATCCCCATGGCTGTCCTGTAGCCAAGCAGATACATCTCTTATGATAGTAACTTAATGTTTCCCTTCCTTAAAAAATAATAGCCATCCTTATAGGGCCGACTAGATTGGGGCTATAAAGGTGACAAGGGTACAATATTTAAGGAGGTGCTTACGCTCAGGTTCTGACCCAGCACTTGCACCAACTTGAGAGTGAACACCACTTTAAACTTGCACCCCTGACACCTCTCTTGTCTGATCCTACTCCATGCTATGCATTATTTTTTTAGCAAGATAATAAAAGCAAATTTAATACATACATATTTATGGGAACTCCATACGCATGAGAGAGTCCTCTCTACATTACTGCAAAAATCCCATATGCAACTGGTCCAGAAAGAACTTGAGTGTTAAAATCTTTTCTTGGTCATTTCAGTGGGAGAGTCCACAATCCCTGATGTTTCACTTTTCCAGTCACTCTTCCATTGATGTAAAAATCTCTGGGGCTCACTCCCTTTCAACTCCTGCATTTACTTGATAGAACACAGAAATCAGATTCCAAGTCTATGTGCAATGAATGTGTTTCTTTTCAACACCCACTTTAGATTTTATAGAATTCCAAAGATGGCCATTGTTAATATCATAAATGACTTTGGTAGATGTGCTTCTTAATTGCAGTAGTACTCATTTCTTGTTTTCAAATCTTTTAATTTATCATCTAATCATCACAGTGATCCATGGAATAATCCATCTTTATTTTATTCCTATTTTAGGTGGCTAGGCTTATTATTATTCATAACACAAGCCCAATGCTTTGATTATTAAGTGGTGCCATTTGTATCCAAATGACTTTGTGCCTTACATGTCATTCAAGAGGAAATTGAATATTATGAAACATTAAATGAGACCCTCTTTACCCAAGTGTGAAGGAGCTGACTATTCAGTTAGAAGGTGACTAGAAGATATTCTAGAGTAGTATGATCCAGTGTGGCAGATGCATCCTTGGAAACTTTGGAATATAGTACCAAAGACCTCAACCAATGTTCCCCGCATCTTGCCCCACTTTCCTTTTTGCTCCTTGTCCCCATGCCCATTAGCCTCTCTTCAGTCTCTCCTTTCACATTCTTCTCCCTGTGCTTGCAATGGTCCTCTCTCCCTTCTTTTTTTTAAAATATATTTTATTGATTTCTTACTGAGAGGAAGAGAGAGGGATAGAGAGTTAGAAACATCGATGAGAGAGAATCATTGATCAGCTGCCTCTTGCACACCTCCTATTGGGGATGTGCCCGCAACCAAGGTACATGCCCTTGACCGGAATCGAACCTGGGACCTTTCAGTCCCCAGGCCGACACTCTATCCATTGAGCCAACCTGGTTTCTGCCCTCTCTCCCTTCTTAACTTAGGTACATCCTGTGCATCCTTTAAATCTCAGCTAAGTTATCACTTCTTTAGAGAAGCCCTCTCTAATCATCCCAACCAGGTCAAATCCCCTATCCACATTCTCATAACACCACTAGTTATCAAGTGACAATCTTACATTTATTTGATTCATTCTTTGGTTGGTTAAGGCTGTGTCTCCTATAAGATCATAAACTTCATGAGGGCAGGGGATCTTGAAGTGTTGGCTCACCATCATTTTACCAGGCTTCCAGAAACCCCAGCTCTTCTAGTAACATTGCAGACAGAAATAAGAATGATCATAACTATTGCTCTTCTGCAAACGTGGTCTGAGCCAATTATATCTTCCCTGTGGGTCATGCTTGCATGCTATTTTGAAAGCCAAGGGACTTTGCTGATGCATGAACCAATGGTACAGGGTCAACTCTGATAAGTCGGAACCCTTGTGAGGGTGAAATAAACAAATCAGGAACACATTTTTTAAATTATGAAATTTTATGATGATGATTAGCTTATTTAATAAATGAAACTGGTATTCCCTTAGGATAGAAAAAGCATACCTGTTTCACTCATTACTCTATAAATAGATCCATTACTCTATAAATAGATGGGGCTTTGGCACCTTTGACTAGGTGACTGACTGAATAAGTGAATGGAAATTCACTTGATGGACTGACATTACTGTGAGTCAAACCAGGGTCTAGCACTTAGTGATGCTCCCACTGCCTCCTGCCACCATCCACTTAGGACAGCATTAAGGTGGCCTCCACAGGACAAGAAGTGTCAGAAAAGCTCAGATGGCCTCCTTACTCAGGATTTTGGCCTCTTAAGGTGTTTGAATGACGTAGCTCAGATTCCTTTCTACTGTCTAGATTGAGAAACCAGCTCCAGTGGAGATGGGCTGAGTATGCCCAGAATCCCTAGTACTGGAAAATCCTGCTACTAAGACCAGATCTAGCCAGCCATGCAGCTCACAGTGGAGTCTCAGACTGGGTACCGGGAACCACAACCTGATTCTGAGCAGACTCCACTAGGCCACCCAGGCAGCACTCAGCAGGCCACCAAGGAGGCCAGGAACTCTGGGATACAGGATAGACAGGACAGAAACCTCTGGGTTTCTCATCTGTGAAACTGTAATGCCAATACTCACCTCAACAGCTTGGTGTGCAGATAAAATGAAGCAGCATCTGTAAAATGCCTCATACTGTACTGGATAAAGAATTGATCAAAAAGTGGTAGCTTCTTTCTTTTCTAAGTTATCATCAAAAAGACTCTTTCACATCTCCCAGAGCAGCTAAGATGGTGTAAACTCAAGCAGCACAACTGGGAGTCAGACTTCTCTTGGAAAAACTCCAACCCTCTCTCCATCCCCCACATAGGAACTTTAAGGACTCAGTTCATTTCAGAAAGAAATATCTAAAATGGCAGATTACAGCCAGCCTTGCAGGGGCTTTTTTTTCTTTTCTTTTCCTAGTATCACAATAAGCATTATCTGGCAAGAAAACAGCCTTTTCTGCTTCCCTGGGCTCTGTCTTATTGGAGAAGCAGCCTAAAAATTGTTCCTAATCTCTAAGGAGTTTCCAGGTGTTTAATGACTTGCCAGGGTAATAAACCACTGAATTCTGGGAAATCATTATGGGTGATGTTACCTACCACTTTCCTTCTGACTTTGAGAATCAAACCAAGCGATATGGTCTGGGCAGAATCAGGAAAAGCATCAGTTTTGAAATCTGACAAACCTGGGTTTGAACCACAATTCTATTGTACGTTTTTTGTGTGTTTTGAAAAATATATTTTATTGATTTTTTACAGAGAGGAAGGGAGAGAGATAGAGAGTTAGAAACATCAATCAGCTGCCTCCACAATTCTATTGTTGATAGAATCTTAGGACAAATTGCTTGTCCCTTTGGCACTGAGGTACTTATCTATAAAATGGGTATGACATATTATATCTTGAAAGGTAAGAATTCTTATGCAAAATAAGAATGTATTAGTTATCAATTGCTGCATAACAAATTACCACATACCCCCCTTCCCCCCAACATTTATTAGCTTGAAACAACATTTACAATCTTACAAGTTTTGTTTGTGAGGAATCTGGGCATGGCTTAGCTGGGTCCTTTGGCTCAGGATCTCTCCCAAAGCTGTCAGCCAGGGTTCTGGTCTCATTTCAAGGCTGAATTGGGGAAGGACCTGCTTCTAAGCTTGCTCACTGTCTGTTCGCCTTGCATGTGGGTCTATGGAGATAGGGCAGCTCACAAAAGGACAACTATGTCATCAGAGCAAAAAGGCAAGAAGAGTCAGAGAAATAGAGAGAAGTCACAGTGTTTTATAACCTAATCTTGGAAGTGACATCTCATCACTTTTGTTGTATTCTTACTGGTTAGAAGCAAGTCACTAAGTCTTGCCCACAGTTAGCTGGGTGTGTCAGGAAGTGACCAGTAGAAGCTGTCTGCCACGATGTTCAAAGATTCTCAGTAAATGGCAGCTGCTGTTATGACCAACTATGAGGGTACTTTGCAAAGCAACGTTCATCACAGAAATAGAAGAAATCCACTTGATTGTGTATTATGATTAAGAAATTTGACAATCAGGGGGGTGAGGGCATGAGTGGGGGTGGGAGGGTGAGGGACAATGGAGGGGATAAGGACTCATATGTAATACTTTAATCAATAAAGAAAAAAAAGAAATTCAGCAATCATATGACACTATCAGTCTATTACAGATGCTGATTCTATCCAAGGACTACATTTAGAGATGCATTTAATTTATATTGAATACAGATTTGATTACTTGTTACCAAATGACAATGTTTGGACACTAGTTAAAAAACACACATTTCCCTTGCACAATGTTTTAGCATATATCTAGTTATTTTCAGATGCCCAAATATGCATCTTGATTTTCTCATTTAGCAATATTATAAAGACATTTTATCCTGCTGTACATTCTTTGTAATTAGCACTTCAACAGCTACTTAACATTTCTAGTCAGTAGAAAAATGTAAGAATCATGGTTTACTTAATTATTCCCTTTTTCTGTAAGACATAAGTTGCTTTAAGGTTTTGCCATTAAAAACAATGCTGTGATTGAGTGTCTTTTGTGTGGTAAGTTTCCTCCCCGATAACTTGAATTATCTCTTTAGGATAAAATCCCAGGAAAAGCAATTAGAATACACACATTTTAATGGCTCTGTCAAGTTTTACCCAAATGAGAAAATGGCTTTGGGTTTTATATAAGCAAACACTGCTCCATCAGCCCCAGATTGAGTTCCTCAATGGCAAACACCCTCACTTAGTTTTTAATTTTTTTAAAAACATGGCCGCTTGCCTCTAAGCAACATTTAGTGACTGTTGTGGGCTAAATGGATGAACAAAAATATTTAAAAATTTGAGACTTTAGGAAAAAATATTTAGGCTAAATCTATTGAAACTTTTTTTTAAATCAGGAGATGTTGAAATTCCATTTAGAAATAGCTAAGAGATGTGAAGGAAGTATCCATGCCAAGCACTGGGCTCTCTTTTGCCCTTTTCTTATCTGATTTAATACTCACAGCACCCCCTACAGTTCATTTTCCACACAGCAAGGGAATAAAATGCATAAATAAGAGTGTCAAACCCTGCTTTTATAAAGGATCCCAGAAAATATCTGTTGGCCTCCATCATTTGGGGGAAAAAAACACAACACAGTAGGTCTTCTTTTATGGAGAGAATACTAGTTCTCTGGAAATGTCTACTTCCTTGTACACAAAATTTTCACCCTGTACTAGGAATCATGGGAATTTTTTTTAAAACGTAGTTCAGTCCAGGGAATGAGTCATTGAACCAAACTATAGGCAAAGTGATAAAATATTTAGGTAAGCAGATCACAAATGACCCTCAAAAAGGTACCCTGCCACTCTGCAGCACATAACTCTTAGAACTCCACAGTAAACTCTCCACCCCTTCACACATGGCCCCTTTTTAAAAGGAAATTTTAAGTTACTTATTTTAAGAGCAATTATCCTCAAATTTTAGACCCTGGAGACCAAGTTGCTTGTACAGATCAGAGTGCATGAGTGACACAACCAGAATTTATTTGCACCCAACACCCAAACCCATTTCAGGTTTTGCTGGTAAACTTGAACCACAGCGCCCCCTGGTGGGAATGTGGGGGCTTGGCTCTTCCAGGCTCTCTGCCCTCAGGAGACATGGAGAACCTAACCTGCGCTTCTGTTTTTCCTCCGCTCAGGTGAAGGAGGCCATGCAGCGGATCCACGACCGAGGGAACATCGGCAAATTAATTCTGGATGTGGAGAAGACCCCGACTCCACTGGTGAGTCAAGAGCAGAGAGAACCTTCCAGTTCAACACAAGAGGTCTGATCAGGTGCAGGCACAGATGGGGCAGGTAGAAATATAGCAGGCCCTAGGCTGGCGGAGGTGAGCAGCGATAATCAAAGGATGACGCAAATAAGGGATGCCACAAACTGAGATAAATACTGAAAAGGAATAGAAAATTCTTCAGTGAGAGCATTTCAAGAGCAATCCGAGCCAGTCAGGAAAGGATAGAAACAATGACCTGTGTCTATGACAAATGCCATCTATTGGCTGTCACAAACAGGAGGAATTCCTGGCAAAAAAATCTAATAAACTCACATGCACATACTCGACAGATTGATGCCAACCGCCTCTGAGATGGCTTCTGATGATTGCATTGCTTTGGTTTTCTCTGATCAAGATAAAACCCTTATATCCAGGGATCTCACATGCTTCATTCATGTCAATCACATCCCATACACTCTTCAATGGCCACTTGAGGTAGGAGGAGGGGTTAGGTACTAGCGTGGCAATCAACACAGCAGCTTTCACCAGATGGCATGATTGAAAGTTCAGCTCTAAGCTCCTGTGTGTGACCTGGGCAATTACTTTGCCACAATTACTTTGCTGCAATTTACAGTCCCCGTCTGGAAATTGGAAATAGACAAATTCTCAATTAGGATGATATGCTAAAACTGTCTCACACACACTAAATTCTAGGAAAGGTTTGACAAAGAAAATACTTAGGAAGGGTTTTTGTTTTCTCACATGTTTAATCTTGGAGCTACTTCAGTCATTTATGAAAGAGCAAGACCTAAAATGTCTTGCATGTTTTAGTGTAAGGCATGTATTTTTTAAAAGTGTTTACTGGGCTTTCATAGCCATAAAGTAGTTTAGGTATGATGGTCATTTTTCTCAATGAAGGACTGTTAAATGAGAGGGCATTTTACAATGTGTAAGTCACTGATGACAATATGAATATAACTTATTAAATGCTTACTAAGCTCCAAGTCTGTGCCAACTAGTGTTTTAAGCAGATGAGGGACCAAGTTAAGAAGGATAAGGTGGCTTGTATCTGGGTCTTCTGTGCACCTATGCTGTGTTCTTTAAGCATATGACCAAGTCTGTTCTAGCCCCATCAGTATGATGCAGACAGGTAGAGGCATCCTGGTCTGCTTGGTACTTTCAAGCCAAATCGCTGGCACTGGCTTCCCACCCGTCTCCTTACCCATGAGGTCCTGCTGGGCTCCAGGGCTGGCGGGAAGGCCTGTTTGATACCAAAGGAGTGTGTATGGTAGGGGTTGGGGGGGGGTGTCTTATCAGAGCAGAATCTGAAAGGCAGATCATTTAATGTGAGAACTGAAAACCTGCCTTGGCCCATATATCATCATTGCCCTTGTTCCTGAGTCTCAGGAGGACTTTTACCGCGGGACTTAAGGAAACAGAGATGATGGAGAATGGGCCAACTCAGATCTGTGTTTGGAGCATCTCCTGAGTGGGTGGAGGCTACAGCCCATCTGGATAGAAGAGTAGGCTCAAAGGAATCATCTCCCAAGTTCCAAATGCATGCACTCAAATCCTTAGCTCAGAGACGGCTTCTTGGGGTGCCCAACAGAAGGCAGCTGATACCACACTGCCTTCCTGGAGAAGCAAGCAGTGCAGAGTCTCCTAACTCTTGGCCTTTAAGGAAGTCCTTCCACGTGGCTTCCGCAGATGCTCGGAGAAAGTGGGGGTTAGGTTGCAGAGCCCTCTCACAAGTCTACTGTTGAATTACAGATGGCCAATGACAGCACGGAGACCAGCGAGGCCGGAGAAGAGGAGGAGGACCATGAGGGGGACGGCGAGAACAAGGAGCGGATGCCCTTTATCCAGTAACCCAGACCCGGCCAGAATGAAGGATGGTTTGAAAGAAGAGGAGCCACCGAAGAAAGCTCTTCTGTGCCCCAGTGAACAAATGCTGTAGTCCAGTGCGTGTCGTGTTTGTCTGCAGTCAGCTGAGCTAAAAAGCTTTGATCACTGTTGTTTTTTGAAATTAAGTGCCAACCTCATTCCATGCAGTGTTATGTCCCTCCCGGTCTGTATTACACTCTCCTATCTTCCCTGTTTCAAAACCATCTATCTTTGACTCCTTCTTGATGGTTCTAGAACAGTCTGATTAATACAAGTCCACAGGCCCCAAGCCTAGGAGATTAGACATGGGAAAAGATGAGTTTGGATTGAAAGGTGTCATCACAGAGCACTATCCAGATCCTAGAATTCTTCAGGCCAATGACACTTTTCACTGCCAACCACCCAGGCCGCTGCTGAGAGCACTTGCCGATTTGGCTGGCAGAATGAGAATAGGCCAGATGATTTCATGAGCCCATAAATTTATGATATCTCCAAATAGTACTTTCCCTCTCCCCCAACTTCCTTCAACTGCTTCACTGTCAGAAGGTTGAACTGTTGTTCTCTCGCCTTCTGATGCTCAATCCATTGTCTGGTTCTTATCCATAAACACAGGGAAACTGATGTGAAGTTTTCAGGATAAAAGATGGGTCAATAGCATGTGTTTGAAGACCAGCCACAGAGATTTCTCTCTGAAACCACATCTCATGAGCAAAATCCTCTCCTCCCCCACCACATAGGTTGGATTTTAGTTTTAAGAAAACTCACCACATGTGGGTCTATATTGGAAATCATTACTGAGAATCACCTGTGTTTGCACACTTGCTTTTGGTTTTACCAATTTTGCTACATTCATTTCCTAGAGGTGAACAGCCACGTTTACCGTGGATCCCCCAAAGAAGACCTCCGTGGTAGACCATATTTGGGGGGGGAATCAGTGAGCATCCTTTTACTTGCCAAAGCATGTTCCAACGTGTAACCAATTCTAGTGGTATAAGAATTCAGTATCAGATGCCAAATATGTGGCTCCTCTCCTCTGAAATATAAAATTATGGTGCAGGGACCCTGCATTGGGCAAATTGGGGTCCAAACTCCTTGATTACACACCTTTGTTCAATTTTCCAGCTCCTAAACCCTGCCCTTTGCCTCACCCAACTTGGCATGGCTGAGGTGAACAGTTCACCTGCAGGAAGAGAAAGAGGCTCAGTCTCTCCACAAGGGTGCTTCTCATTCCCTCCTCCCAAAAAGGTGACTCCATCCCTCCTAAACCAAGCTGGGAACACAAGAAGCCCACAGGGTTAGCACCCCAGCTCACTTTACATTCTGGAAGATATTGGTGGGGGCGGGTCCTACATTGCCCGATCTCTCCACCAATGAGCCCTAAAGGTAGTCCAACTCTTCCTCAATGTGATAAAAAATGCATTTCAGCAATTATCTATTTAATTATCTATAAAATATAATTACCAATTACAATTACCTATTTCATTTTCAGTCCTTTTGTAACAAATGTCACCTCGTTAATCATGTTCTTTTTTTTTTCTCACCCTGAGTTTGAGATGATGACTTATTTATGCCAAATATTTATCTGAAGGGAGAGTCTCTCGTTGTGAATGTCCGTGTGAAATATGAAGACAAGAAAGGGTGCTGCCATCTCATGTGCAGAGATGAGAGCATCTCAATGAGGACACAATGTCCTCTTCTCCCTGCACCCCAGGACTCCCCAGCATCCCAGTTCTGAGAGATGATGTTGAAGTGTTATCCCAATACCTTTGCCAAATGCTGTATTATTGATCATTCTTTCTCCCACAACCAAGCTGACAATGGGGTCTTAAGAAGACCATTTCTTCCATTATGTCCAGCTACTCAAGTGACATTCCTGATAAGCTGGACAGAAATGGCATTTTCTAGAGCTGGGGGAGCAAAGAGCCACTGGCTGTGTCAGGGCTCTCCTTGGCCAGGTGAGTGGGACCCCACATTCTTGTTACAACCAGAGGAGAAGCCTAAAAGTAATTCCTCCCCAAATCTGTTTTCTTAACTAGCAAGATTAATAGGATAATCACAAACAAGTCAGTTGGTTCAAGAAAACCCTTCTGTCCCCTCAGAATACAGAATGAGAAAGCTAGAATTTGTCCAATATGATTAATTAAGTGCCATGAAGAACAGGAAAACAAGAGAATCAAAACGATCTGTGTAATGCACTCATCCCAAGCACCTTCTTTCCCGTCATGTGATGGTTTTCTGAAGGAGGTTTAAGAAGGTCTCAGTTTGCCTTAAAGGAACTGTGAAGGCTTCTCTGTAATCTAAGCTTGATTGGAGAGAACTGCAACATTGTCTAATGTATTTGTGGCTTTAGAGCTTTTGTTATATTGTGCCTACAAAGCGAATTATGTTTACACAAAAATATAAATAAAGTATTCAGCATAGCATAACCCTGCCTGGCATCAGTTACTCCACATCAATAGTTGTTGGAAAAGCACACATTGAAATATAAGGAACGGGTGGCTAAAAGAGGATGGGGAACTAGAGACAACATAGAAAATATAGGGTAGAGATGAGACAAGTCTTTAAAAAGACATTCAGGTTTCCTCAAATAATAAAATAAAACTAGATAAAATAACTACTAGAGACTTCATATATAACTAGAGGCCCAGTGTGTGAAATTCCTGTGCCCTCTTGCAGTCCAGGAACCCTCGGTGATGTCCAACTAATGGCAGGGAGTGGGTCTAAGCCAGCAGTCAGACATCCTTAGTGCTGCCACAAAGGTGGGAGAGGCTCCTGCCACCACCACTGTGCTTGCCAGTTGTGAGCCCAGCTTCTGGCTGAGCAGCACTCCCCCTGTGGGAGAGCACTGACCACCAGGGGGCAGCTCCTGCATTAAGTGTTTCTCCCCTGGTAGTCAGTGCCATAGCACTCTTTCTGCTGTTAGGTCGATTTGCCTTTTATTAGATAAGGATAATAATAATTAGAATGGCATTTATAAGGCACCTACCATATGCTGTTAAAAGAGCTACATACAACCCAGCTGGCATTACTCAGTGGTTAAGCATCAACCTATGAACAAGGAGGTTACGGTTGGATTCCTGGTCAGGGCACATGCCCAGGTTGTGGGCTCCATCCCCAGTGTAAGGCATTCAGGAGGTAGCTGATTAATGATTCTCTGTCATCCTTGATGTTTCTACCTCTCTCTCCCTTTCCCTTCCTCTCTGAAATCAATGAAAATATTTGCGGGTTGGGGGAGAGTTTATATACATATGCGTTAACTGGCTTATCTTCCCTACAGCCCTGAGAAGTAAGGTTTATCATGCCCATTTTATAGGTGATAAGCCTGAAGCATAAGAGGTTTTGTCCCTTCCTAAGATCAGACAGCAAGTAAGTGATGGAGCCAGGATTTTTTAACCATGCTAGAATTCATGCTCTTAAATGCCCTACCATGCTTTCTTGTCTTAAATAAGGCTAAAATATGATGCATTTCAAATTACCACCCTTCGGTCACTAGAAATACTTCAGGGATTCTGTTTCCTCTGACTTCAAGAATATGGCTGTCAGTTCGTTTTGCTTTGTAGCAAATAATATGCCTATCAAGAAGCACTTCTTTTCCCTGGCCTTCCCTCCAAGTGTTCGAGTGAAGAGCTGATATTAAAACTCACGTCTCCACCATTTTTATTTTCTTGATCTAATATCCTAAAGGCCATCAAATACACAAAAGTAAATCTCCAAAGTCTAAGACTTCACAAAAGAGGATTTGTGGTTAGGGAGGCTTTACCTTGTTTACCGTATTTCTCAGCAGGAAGCCAAAAGAAAACAGAGCTAGTCCCATGTCAATAAAGCGCCGCATGTATACACCTCAGTTTACGAAGCAGAAGAGTTAGTCGTAGTGTCAGTGAAATGCTTACAAAGTCCCTGCACACAGGATTCTCTCCGACATTCTCACTTAATGCTCATGTGCTCCATGTAAATCTCATGGCCTCTTAGAGCCAGTGCTGGTGGTGCACTGTTACATTTAAACACAGGCCAGCAGCAAACACTGGAGCCTAAACTAAAGCCCACATCTCTTATAACCTGAGAATGGGGAAGAGGTCCAGCAGTTGGAAATAAGTTACTTTCAGCAGTGTGAATGAGGTTACGGTAGTAACGGGGTACACTTTTCTAAAGCTGTTTAAGGCATGGCAAAACATTTGTGCAATAGTAAAGAGGTGAGAACTTTTGAAGGGCATATTGGAAGAATGGAGAGTAGAAAAGTGTAGCTGAAATACACGTGTGCGTGGTTTGAGGGGAGGAGACATGCAGGGTGGGGAGTGAGTTCCAGGTTTGGATATCTGAATGCCAACCTGATAATCTTGGGTTAGATGGAAAGGAAGAAGGATGTACAATGGTGTGAGGGGGAAGCTTGGGGTGTGGAGGCAATTACTAGGGGTAAATGCAGGGTTTCATGAAAAGAGGGCTATGAGAAGCGCCTCCAGGCGGTCTGGAGTTAGATATCAAGCACCTTGTTCTAGTTTGGATCCTCCAAGATCAGACACTGAAACAAGGATTTGGATGTCAGCAGTGTTGGGAGGTGAAAAGAAGAAAGCACTTCAGGGTGTGTCGCTGAGCAGGTTACCGCTGTGGAAGACCAAAGACATGCCCCACAGTTGTACCACTGGAAAGGTGAGGAGTTGTCATATTTATCATCAATTCCCATGCATCATTGATTGAGGGCTACTCCCAGCAAGCATGCTGATTCCTTGGAACTCTTTTTTTTTTTTTATTGATATTTTACAGAGAAGAAGGGAGAGGAATAGAAAGTTAGAAACGTCGATGTGAGAGAAACATCGACCAGCTGCCTCTTGCACACCCCCTACCGGGGATGTGCCCGCAACCAATGTACATGCCCTTGACTGGAATCGAACCCAGGACCTTTCAGTTCACAGACCAACGCTCTACCATTGAGCCAAACCGGTTTTGGCTGATTCCTTGGAACTCTTGACCTTCCCCTTGGGTGACCCACACACATTGCTGTGGCCAGACAGTGAGTGCCCTCAGACCATCAGATGATATCTAACAGCTTCAAGGAGATAATTCCTATAACTCCATTAACTCTTCCAGGGAATTAAACCTTTATTCTGAAATTATAGGGGAGACACTCTTAAGGCTTTTCACAAACTACTAGAGACCCAGTGCACAAAAGTCATGCACCAGGGGGTGTCCCTCAACCCAGCCTGCACCTTCTCCAATCTGGGACCCCTTGAGGGATGTCATATCAGGCCTAAATGATCCGTCAGACATCCCTCTCACAATCCAGGACTGCTGACTCCCAACTGCCCTCCCTTGCAGGCTTGGGTCCCCCACAACTGCTCTACTTGCTGGCCTGGTCTCCCCCAACTGCCCTCTTCTGCTGGCCTGGTCACCCTTAACTTCCCACAACTGCCCTCCCCTGCAGGCCATCTTGTAGTGGCCATTTGTGTCCACATGGGGGCAACCATCTTGTGTATTGGTGTGATGGTCAATTTTCATGTTACTCTTTTATTACAGATAGGCTTTTTCAGTCTTACTAACCACATCCCCATTCCAGTTATCCCATTAGTTCACACCATCCCTTTTTTTCTGCTTTTGTTTCCTTAAATGGTTTCTTGACTTAAAGACTAAAGTTTCTGCTCAGAAGTGATAGCCAAAATGCCTCTTGATCTCATCATGATGACTTACCTCATTGGAACTCACTTGCCAAATTTCAGGTCTCTTGATCTAGGGCAAGAAAATACAGGGTTTTTTGTAGAGGGCCACCTGGGAAGGCACATGAGCATTTATTTTAATTGTTGCCAGCTAAGTCCAAGACGACTGGCAGAGTTGCATCTAGGATAGGATACACATTTCCCTAAGATGGAAGACAATGTAATCAGCTTGGCCTTCATATCAGCCCATGTAAATCCAGGCATGATAGGGCCTACTTAAGAATGCAATTAAGTTGGTGATACTTCCTGGTATTGGGAGTATAAAATAAATGCGCTGGGAGGGGTAAGGGTGGTTGTCTTCCTGTCTCTCCATCAGAGAGGATGGTGTCCCACCCAGCTCCCAGCTTTTAAATCTATTTCTACGTCTTCTTTCTTTCCATTATTTCTCAGTCCCTGGCCGCCTCCACTTAGAACCGGTTCATTCATCTCTTTTTACGTGCTGGACACAGAAAAGGGAGATGCCCGCCATGTCTGGCCCTCGCCGAATTCAGGGGCCCACAGTTCTATGCTAAATAAAAATGCATGTCTGTTCGACAAATGTTAATGAACATTTACTGGGTGCAGGACCCTGTTCTGGGTTCTAGAAATAGGAATAAAACCAAAATGCAGATCTTTTTTCAAGAAATGTACAGTCTATGCCTGGCTGATGTGGCTCAGTGGTTGAGTGTGGACCTATGAACCAGGAGGTCATGGTTCGATTCCTGGTCGGAAACATGCACAGGTTGCAAGCTCAATCCCTGG
This sequence comes from Vespertilio murinus, assembly GCA_963924515.1. Taxonomy (NCBI): domain Eukaryota; kingdom Metazoa; phylum Chordata; class Mammalia; order Chiroptera; family Vespertilionidae; genus Vespertilio; species Vespertilio murinus. The sequence continues at coordinate 19,273,433 of OZ004716.1, forward strand.
TGTAGGGTGTGCAGGAGGTGGCGGATCAATTTTTCCCCTTTCATCATTGATGTTTCTACCTCTCTCTCTCCCTTTCTCTATGAAATCAATAAACAAAATATTTTTTTTTTAAAAGAAATTTACAGTCTAGGCCAGACCGCGGGCCGTAGTTTGCCCATGGCTGGCCTAGATTGTAAATTTCTTTTTGAAAAATTTTTTGTTTATCGATTTCAGAGATAAAGGGAGAGAGAGAGGCTGTTTTATCCGGCTCGCAGAGCCATAAGAGCGGAGAGTTCTCTTGCTCTCCCCTCCGCTCCTTCACCAGCAGCCCAAGATGAGAGTGCCAGCATGGTCAGGTTGCTTTTGTTCCGGCCTTCCGGTCCAGTTTAAGAACCCATTGTGGCCCTCAAGTCAAAAAGTTTGCCCATCCCTGGTGTAGGCCTATGCTATCCAATAAAAATATACAGAGTGGGGTAAAAGTAGGTTTACAGTTGTTCATATGGAAAATAATAATACAAGAATAAACTGTTTCATGAACTCACAACTATAAATCTTTTGCCCCATCTTGTATGTGAGCCACATGCAAAGTGAGATTTTCTTTCTTTTTTTAAAAAAATATTTTATTGATTTTTTACAGTGAGAAAGGGAGAGAGATAGAGAGTTAGAAACATTGATGAGAGAGTCATCAATCAGCTGCCTCTTGCACACCCCCTACTGGGGATGTGCCCGCAACCAAGGTACATGCCCTTGACTGGAATCGAACCTGGGACCTTTCAGTCCGCAGGCAGACACTCTATCCACTGAGCCAAACCAGTTTTGGCCAAAGTGAGATTTTCTTATAGCCGCATTAAAAAATTTTAAAAAAAACAAGGAAATTTAATTAAAAATATTTTATATAGAGGAAATATATACAGAATGTTGTTATTTCAACACAGAGGTTACTAATGAGATATTTTTATATTCTATTTTTCATACTAAGACCTCCAAATGTGATGTGCATTTACACTCACTGCACATCTCAATTTGAACTGGACACTTCAAATGCTCAGCAGCATTTGCCAGTGATGAAGAATGAGATGATTGAAAATACTCAGTAGCTTTCCTCCTTTTTATAACAACGAAGAAAAGATAGATCACTGTATTTCACATCTCGATTTGCTTGTGGGAGAAAAAATAGTTATGAACTGAATATCCATCCACCCAATACATATGTCAAAATCTTAGCAGCCACTATGTGATGGTATTAGGAGGTAGGTATTAGGAGGTAATCAGGATAAGATGAGGCCTCAAGGGTAGAGCCCTCATGAGTGGAATTAATGCCCCTGTAAGAGTCATGAGAAAGTTTGCTTCCTCTCTTTCTCCCTTGTGTGAGGATACAGTGAGAGGTGGACCCAGCAGAAGGCAGGACCTTATGAGAATTTGGCCATGCTGGCATCCTGGTCTTGGGCTTCTGGCCTTTATACTATAAGAAATGTTTCTATTGTTGGTAAGCCACTGAGTTGATGATACTTTGTTAGAGCAGCCTGGGCTGTGTGAAGCATAAGTGTTTTTGAATTCTCTGACATGAGCAAAATTAGCAGCGCTCTAATTAGCAGCCAAGCAAAGATGCTGGGAAATATGCCCCATGAGTTATTCATATTGGCACCCAAACACCCAAACAAAGGAGTGACTCAGACAGGAGCAACTGGAACCTCAACAAAACACGGGCATATGCACTCACACATGTGCAGTGCATCAGCCTTGGAATCTTGCAAATCAGGGATCAAATTTGGGCAAATTGCTTGGCATTTGAGTTTTCCTTTACTAAAATGAGGATGATCATATTTTTATTTCCTAGAATTGTTATGAAGAACAAATGTAATAGTGTATATGTAACCAGATTGAAACCATGACCCACAATTTCCAGGCTGGAAGCCAGATGGTGAATGCTTTCAAAACAAATTTTTTTCATTCATTCAACAAACAGTGATCCAATACCTTGCACATTTCCTACACAGTATAGTTAATGTCTTAGTAGGAAAAATAAGAAATACATAGCCTCTGCCATCTTATAGTTCAATGTTGTGATAACAATAAGTTTTATCTCCTGTGCAAACAGCAATTTGTAGAGCCTGCTTGGAACGGAGAGCTTATTTGGGTGAAATGTAGAATGGCATTATTGATGAAAACTGTGATTAAGTCAGAGGAGCTGTCTAGGAGAAGTATCTATATTTAAGCACACCAGTGGGAAAATAGAAGGTAGGTCAATGAAATGGTCCATTTAGCTATTGCATGTATCAAGAGAAGAGACTAAGTTTAGGAGGACTGGCTTATAGAAATCCAAAATGTCCCTTCAAGGCTTTTGGATTTTGTACTGAAAGCAAAGGAACTACTGGATAATGACCATGAGAAATCTCCCCAAAATGAACTTCACTTGGTCCACTTTGGACAGGTGGAACATATAGATGGACCATATTGGAATAATAGTTTTGGGGCTAGTCGCCCAAAGTCCAATCATTGTCTCTTTGGTCATGAGTTAAGGTGACCACTACACTGGCATGAGTGGGAGGAAAGGCTCGCCTCTCCCTTTCAGGAATGGGAAACCAAAAAGGGTTGGTATGGTAGGCTTTCCGGAGGAGCTGGGAAGCTTGTCCATGGAGGCCCCCAGAAAATAAATCACCATCCATCAGAGCCTGGATCAAACCTGACAGTGTTGCCACGCCAGGCTTCACTGTCTTATGTGCCTAGGGGTCAATGCTATGGCGCCAGCTTTTGGTGAGGGTATGTGTAACATTTCTGGCAAAAGGCAAATCTTACAGTTAAGGGCACTGAATTACAGACAAGTTAGGTGGCCTACCCGTGTTTACCCAGCTAGAAAGTAGAAGAATTTTGTCTAGAACCCAGGACTCTCTAAGGCAGAAAGGTTTTCTTTCCAGCAACTGGGAAAGATGGGGGTCCCTGGTTCCAAATTAACATCCTCCTGGCAAGGTGGTCACTCCCACTACCTCCCCACACTTCCTATCTCCTCCTCCTCCACCCACAGAGAAAAAACAAACTTCCTCTCCACCAGCTCTGGTGTAAATCAAGGTGCTCTCAGGAAGGCTCTAATTAGCCTAGCTGGGGCCACATGTCCATCCTAAATTAATCACTGAAGCAGAGAGACAGCTATTCTGATTGGGTATCCTGGGTCATGTGACCACCCCTGTACCTGGTCATGGTAGGTGCTAGCACCCGGACTGACAATCCTAGAGAACCACATCAAGTAACAGAGGGATAAATCCTCAAATGAGAGGATAATGGACATTTAAAACTATGTTCATGCCCTGGGAGAGCCTTGTGCCCCGGGGGAGCAGTGGGACCCAGGGAAGCTGTGTTCCCCGGGGGAGTGGTGGGACCCGGAGGAGCTGTGTGCCCTAGGAGAGCCTTGTGCCCCGGGGGAGCTGTGGGACCCGGGGGAGCCATGTGACCTGGAGGGAGGGGCGGTGGGACCCGGGGGAGCCCCTATGTTCATAGCAGTACAATTTACAATAGCTAGGATTAGGAAACAGGCTAGGTGCCCGTCAGCAGATGATTGGAGCAGAAAACTATGGTACATCGACACAATGGAATACTATGTTGCCATAAAAAAAAAAAATAAGGAATTCTCATCATTAGCAGTAACCTGGATGGAATTGGAGAACATCATGCTGAGTGAAATAAGCCAGTCAATGAAAGAGAAACACCACATGTCCTCACTCATTTATGGATAATAAAGAATATTATAAACTAATGAACAGAAAGATAGATATAGTGACAGTAAAGCAACAAGCATACTGTCAAATGACAGCGGGGAGGGTAGGGTGATCTAGGGGAGATAAGAGATCAACTGAAGGACTGGTATGCATCCATATAAGTACAATCAATGGACACAAAACTCTGGGGAAGGAGGGCATGTATGGAAGTGGGGGGTGGCAATGGTAAGCAATGTACACATATAATACCATAATAAAAATAAATAAATAAAAACTAAAAAAAAAATAAAACTATGTTCACTATAGAATACTGAAAACTCATAGTGAGAAGGCTAAAAAGGGATAATTCCAATGTAACCTTGATATTTGGGGCTAGTGATTTGCTGGCTAAGCCAGCAAGCTTAGTGTTCATTCCTAATAACCTATAATTAAGTCACTACCTCCTTCCCAGATACTGGTCTTGCAGAACCTGTTAACTGTGAACAGTACATGATAGATCCTCCCTTCCTCCAACTGATGGACGGAGAATGACATAAACTCCACCTGCAGCCAGAGCACCTAACAAGGCACCTTATATGGACTGTACATTGAACCACCAATTAGCACCTGCCAAATACTCTAAGCCCCCGATACCTAAGTCCCTTGGTCCCTAATCATATGCCTTACATGAAACCACCAATTAGCAGGTGCTGAGTGCCCTAAGCCCCGTCCCTTCTCTTTCCTCCCTTTAAAAGGTGCTGCACCCCAGCCCTCTTCCTCTTTCCCCTCTGGAAGGCAGCTGGCAGTGGTTTTCTCCACCAACAAAGCCTGTGTCCTAGCATCCTGTTCTCCAGCCCCCTGTTTCATCTTTCAGTACACTGCCCCAGAGGGAGGGTTATTAATGCTGGCACCAGGCCGGACCATCAGATAGGGCCTGGAGACCCCCAACACCTGGGGCCCTCTTGCAAGGCCTGAGAAAAGGACCAGAGCATAATCCATATTTGTGGGACAAAGACCACAGAGGAATATAAAGGAAAGCCCCCATGAATGTTTCTTCACTCAGATTTGGAAGGCTGTTCCCTGAGTCCGCCTGTTTATTAAACAGTGTCCCTCCTCTTCTTTGAAGCATCCTTGGTTTTCTTTAGTCTTCTGCAACAATAGTGCACCAGATAGTGTTTTAAGTCCATGGCAATCACCAGGGATGCCCCACCACACATTGTCTTGGTATACCAGAGTTCCCCTGCCCCTGTGGACAGTTCCTGGCATGCTGTCAGCTTTCCACCTCATGCACCTGCACTTATCTTTCCTCTTCTGTGCCTTCATGCTTACTCCAGGACCATAAGGCACAAATGCACAAAGGTAACCCAGAATTATCATGGTGGGATATGGGGGATAACAACTCCTGGGGCAGCCTCAACCATGAAGATTGGGAACCAATGGATAAATGCCCAGATTCCCTTTCCTCTGGTGTCATGATTTGAACCACATTCTGCGTAGTATCTCAAGGGTCCCTTGGTGGTGTCAAATTTGCTCACAGTAGTAATTTACTCGTTAGCATGTCCTTATTGGCTTTTCTTCCTTAGCTCATTATCCCCACTCCCCCTCTCCTGCTTCTTGACACCACCTTCCAAATAAACTACCTGAACCCAAGTCCTTATCTTGGGGGCTACTTTGGGGAAACCCAAGTGAAAATTAGCATTTTTGTGTGCATTAACTTGCCAAATACTCATAACAATCTATAAAGTATCCCCCATTTTACTGATGACTAAATGAAGCTCAGAAAAGTGAAAGAAAATGCTGAAAACTACACATAGCAACTGAGTTTCCAGACTTTGGGCCCAGAAATCAAGCTAAGTTCTCTTGAATGCCCAAGACACTGAAAACACCCACTACCAATTAACAACTTGGAAAAGTTATTCAAAAGTTAAGCTAGTGTCAATTAAAATGACTTCTGGGGCCAACCGTACTCAGTTTTCCAAAGCCCACCCAGGGAGTGAGAAAGGATTATTACTGTTTTACTGACTCCAAGGCCAGCAGGAAGGGCCCAGCAGCCCTGAGGAGTTAAAGGGCTATGCTGTGAAACAGGGATTAAGATCAACACACACAATCACAATGCATTTGATCTTTTCATTCTTTGCAAAAATATGCGTAAATACCTATTTACAGGGTCCAGGCTAATATTCAGGTTGACTGCTGATATTAAGAGCTGCTCTGACTACTGTCTGGATATCACAATGATCCTTTGAGATTAATCAACCAGAAAGGAAGGAAGTCAGTGCACTATCAAATTGGCACTTACAGTATTTAATTATTAACTAGATGAATTAAGAGTATATCAAAACTCTCCTCATTCAGAGTCAATTGATCTGTCTACCTACCTACCTACCTATCTCTGCTAAAGTAAATATTATCAAGGAGATTAAATTCAATTCTACAAATATTTCCTAAGCTTTGGCTATGTGCATGGCCTGTTTTACCTGTTGTAAAGGATTTAGAGATAAATATAGCCTGGTCACTGCTGGTGATTTTCAACCTTTTCATCTCATAGCACACATACATTAATTACTAAAATTCTTCAGCATTCCAAATATATATATATATTTGCTGATCTGCCAAAAACAAAAACAAAAACAAAATGCAGGTATAATTTTGACTCATTCACACCAGAAAGCTATTGTTGTGTTGGCTGTTTTCATTTTTTTATTTGACAAGCTAAGGGAAAAGAGGTCATTGAGGTATGGCATGTTTTAAAGATTATTGCTATACACCAATGTGCCTCATGCAGCACACAGATTGAAAATGCTGATCTAGAAGACAGAGTGAGACAGGAACGTGAATTACCAGAAGCAAAGCCAGCAGCCTAAAAGGGAGAGGTATATGGGTCTCTAGGATACAAAATTGGGAGAGGTGTTTTTTGGACAGAGGGTAAGACAGTCTCTGTGGGATGGAAGTGGGTTGGACACCTGAGGGTTTGCCTGCCAAGAACTGACTTTACCCTCCTTACACCTCGGTGGTCAAAAGCAAGACTCGGAAGACAGAGGGACCTGAGTTTGCTTCCTGACTTTTGTAATTAACAGTTGCATGACCTTGATCAATCTACTTAATCTTTTTGGGCTTTTGATGCTTTCTGTGTAAAGAGGGACAATAACACTAAAACTCTATCAGGTTGTGGTATATATTTAATGAATCAATAGATGTCCGATGTTTGCGTAAATGTCTGACACAGAATAAGAACTTGTAACTATGAGGCATTTTGTTAACTGCATCTCATTTTCCTTTGGGGAATGACCCCACCCACTGCATGTTGGTTTGGGAATCCTGTGAATAAAAGTGCTCTGTACCCCTCCAGTCAAATGGGACTCATAACTCAGGGAAGGAAAAATAGATGTTCTCCTAGTAATCCAAAGCTAAAGAAGGAGGATGCAAATACGGGAAAATGAATGGAGCCCATTTATCCTGATGGCATTACCCTGAAAAGACTTCCTATGACTTCCTGCTACCCAGATTCCCAAAGCTGCCCATGTTTCCACCTTTTTCCCAAGCCTAGACCTTCAGGCTTATCTCAGATTATGTGAGCAATCCACACATACAGTTTATTTAGCCAAACCTAGCTTCTATTGCACACAATTAAGAATATTATCTGATATAAAGAGGGACTCTGAACTGGGCCTTGAATTGCTTGGTAGTGCTGTTACTAGAATAGTTTATCTCCTTGGTTGCATCCATGTATAGACAGCACCTTTATTTCCCAAAGGAAGGTCAGGACATGTATCCCGGAAAGGATTATTACTGTACATCAGGGTTAAGAGGCAGTGTAAGAAACAGAGTGTACATGCCAAAATATAGGCATTGCAGAAACATTCCAAGTTTTTAATTGGGACACAATGGTCAAATATTTGTAATATAAAAAACATAGAGCGAACACACCCACAATATAAGAGCAGTATTTTGCAAATTTTTGAGGCCCTCATGTCTATTATCTTGTTAATAAAAAAGAGATTAGCAAGATTTAGAAAGACTTTGAAAGACCTACCAACATCAAATTAAAACTGTCTCTTGGATACCATGATCAGGATTTAAAGAGAACTGGACAGGGAAGAGCCTTCTTCTCACTGTGTGATCTGTGCTCTCTAATGTATGTGCCCCGGTGATATGACTACCAGACTTCAGGGAAACCTGTTCTCAAGCAAGCCAGGCTTGAAGAAGCTGTGGTCTGTTGAAGAGCTGGAAGACAGGGGAGGTGGGAGGCAAGGGAACTGGCTTTCCTGTGAGCACTTGGCTGAAAAGACATACCAATGCACATAACTTAACACCCAGGTTTCCTCTGCCAGAAACCCACTTTGTCTCAACATTTTTAAACAGATCTTGGTTCTGGGTGGTGACAATAGTTTCTACAGCCAGCCGCTTCTATTTAAATGCTGGCTGAAGCCAACTTCAACAATGAATCATCCACAGAAGTTTGGTTTCCTCCACCCCAGAAAACTCGGGTGGAAAGACAAATCACCCGTCAGCTACTTCTACAGCCCATTTCTGGCTGCCAAGCACCTGCAGTCCCAAAATGGAGACAGAACCACCCCCCCACCCCCACCACTTACCTCCAACTAAATGGTCCCAGGACTTTGAAAGGGCTAAATGTAGTGGTTCCAGGGAGTGTTGGAAAGAAAATCCCAGCTATTTCCATCGAATGTTTAACTGTGTCGGTGGGGAGTTTAGGGATTCCCAAGAATATTTACTTATCACTTATCACAAGGCATTGGGTTATTTCATTTAATCTTCTCACTGTATAATCTTCTCACATTTTACAGATGAAGAAACTGAGGCGAGGAGAAGTTAACTCACTCACCCTGGTTTTGAGGCCAGCTATGTGGTGCCAGGATTGAGGCCCATTTCATCTGCTTGCAGAGTCCATGTGCTCCAACACCATCAGCCACTAGGCTGCTGCCCCAGGGAAAACAAAAGAGGGAACTGGCTGGTGGGTTGCCAGAACAAATACAGGATGCCCAGTTAAATATGAATTTCTGACAAGCAATAAATTTTCAATAAAATATGTCCCAAAATATTTCATAAGACATTCTTATACTAAAACAGTATTTCTTATTTATCTGACATCCAATGTAACTGGGCATCCATCCTGCATTTTTATTTGTTAGTCTGGAAACCCATTTGTTGGTAGGACCCACACCTACAGCCCCTGGCTCAGAAGAAAGTGGCTTAACTATGAGGGCCTGGGCTCAGCTACACCAGTGGGGTCTGGATCATTGGAATCTTCCATAAAAGTTGATATGCCCAGAGCTCTTCTAATTATTTCAGAATTTGGGAAGGGGAGGGGAGGAGTTGTTGTTATGAGGGTGTAGGGGGGGGGGTATATGAGTTCTAAAAAGATATCAAAGAATCCCACAGGTAATTATTATCAAGAACTAAGATGTGTCTGTGGGCTGAACCTGCAGTACTGGGTCTGGTGAGAGAGACAGAGAAGGCTGAGACTGAAGTATCAAAGTCCAGACAAACCCTGGACCTAGATTTGTCATCTGTGTGACTTATGACAAGGCTTTCCTCTCTGAGCCTCAACTCTCTCCTATGCAGAATGAGAGCACTGGTCTAGGTGGGGTCCCTAGGTTGCCTGTATCAGAATAACCCAGAGAACTTTGCAAACAGGTACATTGTTGGTCCCCATCAGAGACCAACTGAACCAGAATTTTAGGGGAAGAGTCAGGAAAAGTGCATTTTTATAAGATTGCCAATGGATTCTGATGCATCATGAAATGTAATACCAACTGGATTAATTGATGGACTTTGAAAACATTATGCTGATTATAAAGAAGCCAAACACAAGAGGCGACATATTGTACAACTTCATTCATATGAAATGTCCAGAAAAACAAATCTATAGAAACAAAAAGTAGATCAGGGTATGGGGTGGGGGGAGGGAATGAGGAGTGACTGCTTAATGGGTGTGGGGTTTCCCTTTTGGGGGTAAAGAAAATGTTCTGGAATTTGATAGTGATGGTTGCACACCCTTATAGGTATACTAAAAACTGATGAATTTTATACTTAAAATGGTGAATTTTATGACACTGGCCAGGTAGCTCAGTTAATTAGAGCATTGTCCCCATACACCAAGGTTGCAGGTTCGATCCCTGGTCAGAGCACATACAAGAATCTACCAATAAATGCATAAATAAATGGAACAACAAATCCATAAATAAAATTTTTAAATATATTTTATTGATTTTTTACAGAGATGAAGGGAGAGAGAGAGTTAGAAACATTGATGAGAGAGAAACATCCACCAGCTGCCTCTTGCACACCCCCAACTGGGGATGTGCCCGCAACCAAGGTACATGCTCTTGACTGGAATCAAACCTGGGACCTTTCAATCCTCAGGCTGACGCTCTATCCACTGAGCCAAACCGGTTTTGGCCATAAATACAATTTTTTAAATGGTGAATTTTATGACATGTGAATTACATCTTAACTTAAAAATATATACTAAGAAAAAATGGTAATAAAAAAAAACCCACAATGGGACTATATGAACCTAGACCAGGGTTCCCCAGAGTGTGCCCCCACAATTCTCTGATAAAGACCTTTATGAGAACTCAAGTGTTAGAACCCCTTCCAGAAAGTCTTGAGTAGCTACTAGTGGGGAGGGCTCTGTTACTAAAAGACAATCTTTAGCCCAACTATTTCTACATTTACCATCATCCTAAGAAACACATTACTAAATAGTCATGAAGTGGCTATATGTATGTAGGTATATGTGAAATTTCATATCCTCAGCCCACTGCCAATCTATACGGTTGGTATACAAATTTGAGAGCCAACGGCATTATTGTGCATGTAAAATAAACCAAAACACAATCTGTGTGTGTATGTGCGTATCTATGCGAGAGTATGCATGTGTGAGAAACCGGAGGTGGCTGGGCATCACTACACCTCTGAGAGGGCCCATCCAGAGTCCCAAAAGGCCCCCGAGGAAGCCTAAGGAACTGGTTCTCACAGTTCAGTGTCGGTGAAATCAGAGCTTGTTAAAAGCCAATGCAACTGCAGACTATGACACTCGCAGGGACTCCTGTTTAGATAGTCTGGTGGCTCCTAGGAATCTGCATTTTTACACACACCAGCCCCGGGTGATTTCATTGCCTTATGAAGGACCCTTCTGCAATGCAAATCAATTCTGAGGCTGATCATCTAGCATCACTGCACAATCAGGAGGCCTCTTCCACGAGTGGAGAACTTGCCAGGTGTGTGTGTATGGGAGGTAGGGTGGAGGGGAGGGAAAACGGTAGGAAAAGAGAAAGAAGGGCTTGCCACTTCTGTTTTACACTATTCATATATTTAAATTATTTCAGAAATACTAAATTTACAAAAATATACAGATCTAAAATTGCCTGAATTTTTCCTATTGTCATAGAAATTCCATGTGAAGGTCTTTGTGAAGGAGGGCTCCTTGTCCACTCCCTTCTCCCCATGCCAAGCCTTAGCTTAGCCCCTAGAAGGACATTCAAAGTGCCCCCACCTCCACCCAGAGCAGCTGGGCATCTGAGCTTGATCCTCCTGCCACCTAGTGGTCAATAAAAAAAAACATGCTCGATGAAAAATATTGGTTGATTTTGGAATAGTGTAAATAATAAAATAAAGCTTTATATATATATTTTTAAAAACAAAACAAAACAAAACATGCTACTAATTTATCTTCCTATCCTCCACTCCACTCTCATTCACTGATCCAGCAAACGTTGATCAAGCTCCCATGGTGTTACTTGGCACTTTGCTGGGCTCCGGAGGAAAATAAGTCTGTTTATAGAGCTGGAAGGAATCCTACCAATTATGTATAAAAGTCAAGTCATTTCCCATGGTGAAACTGAGGCCTGGGGCCATGAGGGACTTACACAAAGTCCCACATCAACTCCTTTGACAATTAACCTCAAACATTCTTTCCTTCACAAAACAGGGGGGTAAGTCTGAATTATCTGTGGGCTTTTTTAAAAAAAAAATTCATCCTGCCGAAACCGGTTTGGCTCAGTGGATAGAGCTTCGGTCTGCAGACTGAAAGGTCCCGGGTTTGATTCCGGTCAAGGACATGTACATTGGTTGCGGGCACATCCCCGGTAGGGAGTGTGCAAGAGGCAGCTGGTCAATGTTTCTCTCTCATCGACGTTTCTAGCTCTCTATCTCTCTCCCTTCCTCTCTGTAAAATATCAATAAAATATATTTTTTAAAAAAATTCATCCAGGGACCCATTTCTAGAATTTCATATTTGGAAAGCCTAAAATGAGATCCCTCATGGTAAATAAAATTTTTAAACTTCACAGATATTTATATCATACTAGTGCCCTTGGCATACTGAGATGACACTCTAACCAACTGAGCTTCCTGGCCAGGGCATGGGACCATATTCTAGTCAAAACTAATCAGTGAGGAGAGAAACCAAGATGGCGACATAGGTAAACGCCTAACTACAACCTCACACAACAATTTCAAAAATACAACTAAAATACAAAATGGACATTATCCAGAACTACAGAAAAGTTGACTGACTGGAAATTCTACAACTAGAAGGTAAGAGAAAACCAGAAGGAAAATCAGAGGAGCTGTAAAAGCCTAAGGTATGGAGACACGGTGCACATGCGGAGAGAGGACGGAGTTGGAAAGGAGGGGGCGGCTGAGTGCCTGACTGGCGTTCCTAGCGGGAAGGAGACAAAAGCTCCACACTGCACTGAACCCCACTTCCAACCCCACTTCCAACTGCATCACCAGAGAATCGCTCTCTCATAATCCAGGCTCAGTGGGGTAGAGATTAGACCAGGGGTGGGCAAACTTTTTGACTCAAGGGCCACAATGGATTCTTAAACTGGACAGGAGGGCCAGAACAAAAGCAACCTGACCATACTGGCACTCTCATCTTGGGCTGCTGGTGAAGGAGCAGAGGGGAGCCACTCTTTCGGCTCCGCAGGCCAGATAGAACAGCCAAATGGGCCGGATCCAGTCCTCGGGCCGCAGTTTGCCCATGGCTGGATTAGACTGTCTGGTAGTGGGCGAAACTTGGGGGCACCTTTCTCTCAGAGGTGCTTGCAGTGAGTACCAAAACAGCAAGTACCAAAAGACACTGAGAAACACTGAGATTCAGGAACCTCATAGGGCGGAGCTGACAGGAAGCCAAGGCTGTAGGCTCCACCCTGAAACTCTACCCCATCCAAGCTGAGCACAGAGGCTTTTGCAATTTTCCAAGCCTAGTTGAATAAGACTGTCTCCCAGCATAGACACAGCTGATCCTCACAGCCAATTGGCCTGGAGGTCAATTCCTCCCAGTGATACCAACAACAATCAAGACTTAACTACAATAAGGCTGTACACAGTCCACAAAGGGGTGCACCAAGAGTGCCCACCTCAGGTAACTGGGAGGCTGACCCACTGAACCATATAGGACATCTTAGCACACAAAGCCACCCTACCAACACATGGAAGCTGCAAAAATGCCGAGACAAGGAAACAGATCACAAACGAAAGAAATGGAGGATAACAAGCGACTAGATATAGAGTTCAAAACTACGGTTATAAAGTTTTTCAAGAATTTCCTACAAAAGGCCAATAAAATAAATGAGACCTATGAGGATATGAAAAGGAATCAACTAGAAATAAAGAATACACTGTCTGAAATAAAAAATATTATACAGAGTCCTAAAAACAGAATGGAAGATCACAAGAATCAAGTCAAAGATTTAGAACACAAAGAGCCAGAAGACACTCCTCCGCAGAAGCAAGAAGACAAGAGAATCCAGAAAGTTGAAGATGATGTAAGAAACCTCTGGGACAACTTCAAGCGAACCAACATCAGAATTATGGGAGTCCCAGAAGAAGAGAGAGAGCAAGATCCTGAAAACATACTGGAAGAAATAGTGACAGAAAACTTCCCCCACCTGGTGAAAGAATTAGACTTATAAGACCAGGAAGCGCACAGAACCCCGAACAAAAGGAATCCAAACAGGACCACACCAAGACACGTCATAATTAAAATTCCAAGAGCAAAAGACAAAGAGAGAATATTAAAAGCAGCAAGAGAAAAGCAGGTAGTTACCTATAAAGGACCACCCATACCATTGTCAGCTGATTTCTCAACAGAAACCATGCAGGCCAGATGGGAATGGCAAGAAATATTCAAGGTGATGAATAGCAAGAACTTACAGCCAAAAATACTCTGCCCAGCAAAGCTATCACTCAGAATCAAAGGCTAGATAAAGAGCTTCACAAATAAAAAATAGCTAAAGGTGTTCATCACTGCCAAACCAGAATTATATGAATTGCTGAAGGGGGTTATTTAGGAAGAGGAAGAAGATAAAGATAAAAATGATGAACAACAAATACGTAACTATCAACAAGTGAATCTAAAAACCAAGGGAATTAAAAAATCTGATGAACAATATTAACTGGTGAATATAATAGAATCAGAGGTATGGAAGGGGAGTGAACTGACGATTCTCAGGGAAAAGGGGAATGGAGGGTGTGAGAAGAGACTGAACATAAACTGTGCACCTATAAATGAGGACAATGGGGGGTGGGGAAAAGGCAGAGGGTGGGGTGGGATCCTGGTGGAGGGGAGCAATGGAGGGGGGAAAATGAGGAATATATGTAATAATATGAACAATAAAGATTTATTTAAAATAAAAATAAAAAACTAATCCGTGATCTTCCCATTCATGGCCCAGAAAACCAGGTCTGACATGTGTCATCTCCTCACCCCTCTATATCAATTCTCCTTGACTTGACTAGCCTTGGCGGGGGGTGAGTGGTGGGGAGGGAAGGGTGGATGGTATTAGTATTCCAAAGGCAGCAGTAAGGAGCATGAATCCTAAATTATGAATATGAGCCACAATTGTATCACTACACCCAGGCCCTGTTTCCAGGAGAGTCTGATTAATATTTAATCAAGCCTTGACAGTTATATAAAGTAAAGAATAAATCCAATTCCCCCGTTGTGAGACTTCTCATGGTAGAACATTACTTTTGTTAAATACCCAACATCTTGCTTTATTAAACAGTTATGCCCAACAAGTCATTGAACATCCTGGGACAGATATACAAATAAAGTCAGCAGAATAACTGAACATTTTACTTCTCCCAGTGATTTATATTGATCAGAAGTAACAAAATAAAACAAAAGACAAAAGAGGCAGAACAGGGAAGAAGAATAAAGTGCTTGGAGTCATGTATGCCAAATCTTGCATCCTCAGGCATAATTCATGAGATATGCGGTCTAGCAAGAGATACAGGCACTGTTAAATAACAAACTATCCAAAATAAAATGATAGTTGTTCCAAAAAGGAAGTACACAATGCTCCACAACCCCAAGAGTTAAAAAGAAAGTTTTGACACGGAGAAATTCTTCCTAAAGGGCTGGAAATCTGAAAGATAAATAGGATTTTGGCATAGAGTTTGTGGCAGACCCCATTGGTTGTTTACCCAAAGGCCATCCACCCTGCCCTTTTCCTGGTTTTGTTCAAGTATCTAGTAAGGCACCTATCATTTCAGAGAAAGTTGGCATGGCCCATGTGTAGGGGCTCTGGGTCCCCATTCTGATCAAGGACACATTAAGGAGAAATCTTCCAGAGATCAGCTGAGTGTATGTTTGCTTCCCTGAATAAAGGGAGGCATGTGAGGACCATAGTTCTGTCCCACAAAGCCCGCTGCTGTCAGCTTTCAAAGAGATGCTGTGAAAATGTGATGCTTGGGAGCTACTGCAACCATCTTACACCTGAAGAGAAGGCCTAGAGAATTGCAAAAAGCCTAAAACTGATAGCCAAACATTGATCTGTGGAGTCCATGCTGGAATATGCCCCTCTAGATTTCTTATTACAAAAGAAGAAGGTACCCCCAACCTGCTTCATTTGTTCAAGATGCTGTTACTTGTAGCAGAACATGCCCCTAAATGATTCAAATTTGTAGCAGGACTGTCAAGATTTTAGAAAGGATTTTTACAGCTGGTGCTAGATAACAAATCATCCCAAAACATAGGGGCCTTAAATAATAATCATTTCATTTACTCACAGTTTTGTGGGTCTACTGCTATATAGCCAATCTCCCCCAAAACTTATCAAATCACAATAACAATGTAAATGTATTATTTTATATAGATTTTGTGAGTCAGTAATTTGAGAGTGGCTGAATTGGATGGTTCTGGATCAGGGTGGACCTCTTCATAGGGCCGGCTGAATGTCTTCATGATATGGTAGCTGGCTTCTCCCAGAACAAGGAGTCCAAGGGAGAGAAATGAAAGTTGCAATGTCATTTATGATCTGATCTGGGAAGTCACATACTACCACTTCCACCATATCCTATCAGTGGCACAGGCCAGTCCTGCCCATAGGAGGGGACTCCACAAGTGGCGAACCCCAACAAGTGATGTCAGGAAATCATCTTGAAGACTGGCCATTGTCACCCACCTTCTAAATCTAATATCAGATAGGGTTCAATCAGACAAGCAAAACCATTAGAAGATATACATGTGTGCATATGCACACACATACTAAAGAGTTTATTAAGAGATTTAGGCTGATGTAATTGTGGAAGCTGGGGAAACTGTCCCTGTAAGGCTGTAGTCTTCGTGTCTGAGGCTGGCGCTTGAGTTCCACAGAGCTGGCTGTGGAGAAGGGAACATGGAAGTAAAGTGGAAGAAAAGGGAGAAGAGCTAGAACCCAGGAGTGTGAGCTGGAACCCTTATCAGCCTCTCCCTGACTCCTACGGGATGATGTGGGAGTCTTGCAGGGAAAGCTGGTGCCTCAGCATAATTCAAAGCATAAGGGAGTGGAGTTGTTGGGGTCATAGTTGGGCCAGGCTGAGTTGACATCTTCCAAAGTCACTGCAGTGGCTTACTAGGAACAATGACTAGAACAGGGCTTCTGGGTGCTGGGGATGCTCTTATTTTATCTTGGTACCAGTAGCATAGCCATACTTACAATTTGAGCATGTTTCCATATGTGTTATATACTTCAGTCAGTATAATGTTTACATTTAAATTATTCATGTATGTCTTATGCAGAAGACTTAGGAAACTAAAAATAAAAAAATCTCAGCATCCCCAACATAACCATTTCTATTTTCATCTACCCCTAATCTATGCAGATACCCACATATACACCTGTTACTCCCCAACCCATAAGCTCTATTTTATAACTTCTTTTCCCTCTTTAGAAATATACTATGGGCCTTTTCCATGTCGACCAATATTCTTTTACAACAGAATTTTAATGATGGCATAGAAGGTTAATGAACACTAAATTACTCTCCTTGTAATAATCCTCTTTTAATTTTTGGTTGTTAGAAACAATTATTTTGCTTACTTCTTCCAAACTACTATCAATAGACCCAAGCCAGGACCATCTGCTCCTTTATTTCCAATAAGGGACACTTAAGGCAAGTACTGCATTTTCAACAACAATCCCAGCTATCTGGTATATATTTTGGAGGATGGCCTAGTCTCCTTAGACAGAAATAAACTACAGAAGGAAGCGGGCGTGGTAAATGTGGGTCTTTCAGAGACATCAGGCTGTCTCCTGGACTCGCTGTCTCCACACCCAAGTAGCCAAGCTCTGAGAATATTTCCTGTCTGGTTTCCACTGGAAGGAACCCTTCAGCACACACACACTCAAAAAAAAAATGTATCCAATGCAAACTGAATGGCCCTGGCTCATCAGAGGAAAGGAGAAGCTGAAAAAGGCACCTGAAATGAAAAACTAGACATTCATAAAACACTGACTCCTTCACTGTTTACCAGACATTCAAAATGGATGTGCGAGTGGTTTCCTGAAGGGAAAGAAAAGCTGGTTCATATTCCAAAGCCCTAAAGGCTTTCACCTCTGAGAAAAAGAGCAGTGTTTCCTAGCACCAGCACAACTCTCCATTAATCCTACGGTCTCCCTTCTTAACCCAAGGGACCTCTCCTCAGCACTAAGAAAAGATCTAAAGTGGAAAGCAGCTTTTTATATAGTTTTGTTCCTGGTGGGAAAATGGGTACATCCCTTTTCAATGGAGTTATGTATGATGATGGCATTTGGGGTTGTTATTATGATGATATTATGGTCAGGGAGCACAGAAATAACTGAATCCTGCCTTGGCCCACCCAGCCCTCCTTCTCCATGCACAAGGGACAATGAAGAGTGGACACACGGACCTACCTGTTTCCCAAACTCCACTATGAGCCTTCTGCAGTATATGGAGCTGGAACACAGAGAACTGCTCCGAAGTTAGGAGCTTCTGAGATGAGACCCACATCTCAGGGCCTTAACACCTTCCATCCAATTGCATATTATAGAGGAACAAAGAGATGGGCAGAAATATTTATGGAGAGGCACAGAGAAAGAACGAGCCATTTCCATGTGGAACCATTTTAAGAATCAGTGACCCTGCCTGCTGGTCCACACAACCCAACCTGTGTCCTATAAAAGTTACCCTTTATGATCACTATGTTTCCTCCTGGCGAAGGAGACAAGTTAAGGCCTTCTTCTCCTCCCCATCAAATATAATCAGCTATATGTACCAAGAGCCTTAAATATTCATCCGCCTTAGCCCTTACTATTCATTTTACTTATTAATGCTTACTATGGGCCAAGCATTGCTTTAAATGCTTTATAAGTGTTAACTTATTTAAGCCCCACAATAACCTTATATTTTTAAAATGTTTATTGATTTTAGAGAGAGAGGGAAAGAGAGATAGAAATATCAATAATGAGACACAACCATTGATCAGCTGCCTCTTACTAGGGATAGATCCTACAACTGGGCATGTGGCCTTGACCAGAATCAAACCCGAGACCCTTCAGTCCACAGGACGACATTCTATCCACTGAGCTAAACCTGCTAGGGATAATCTTATATTTTAAGTACTATTACTGTCTCCTATTTTGGAAACCAAAATGTGGGAAGAGTGATCCATGATCTAAGATCTGGTGGCAGAGCCTACATTTGATCCCAAGAAATCCAAGTTCAAGTCTCTGTTGTTAAGCATCAGACTACAATGCCTTTCAGGAAGTCCACTTATAGAACAGTGTGTCCTAAAAAAATAACTTAGAATACATAAAAAAGATTAACACACAGAAGTGTTTACCTCATCATTATTTATAAAGGAGGAATTGGAGAAACTTTAGTAAAGTAAGGTACATGGAATATTATGTATCTATTAAAACAATGAATATCCCTACCCAGTTCAGCTCAGTATATAGAGTAGAACGACACACTGAAGGGTCCTGGGTTCAATTCCAGTCAAGGGCATGTACCTCAGATGCAGGCCCGGCCCGGCCCCAGGTGGGGCACATGTGGGAGGCAACCAATTGATGTCTCTCTCACATTGATGTTTCTCTCTCTGTCTCTTCCCCTCCCTCCACTCCCTTTAAAAAATCAATGAAAAACAATTTTCAGGAGAGGATGGATAAATAAATAAAACAATGTGTAATAACTTTGATGGTTACAAAGCTACTATAGACCTACCCAAGGCTTCTACATGAGAGAGAGAGCAGGGTTTCTCTGAACCATCAACCAGCCCCTATTGCTATCATGTTAGGGAAGTATCGGGCTGCCAGGCTCCCAGCAGAGGCTTTGGGACAACTCTCTAACTGGACAATAAGCCCACCCCTGGGTTAGAACCACTCAACATCCCCATCTATTTCATAAGCATTGTTACATATGCTATTGGACAGGCACTGTTGCAAGCTATCATGTGTACTCACTAACTTAATCTCAACCTAGAAGGTAGGTACTGGTTATACCTTCTCTCCCTATGAGATAAGAGATGCCATAGCAACAGCACACAGCTGAAAAATCATAAAACCAGGATTCAAACCAAGGTAGTCAGGTTCCAGAATCTTCAACTGTAACCACCACACCACCCAGCCATTTTAGCACAGAGCCTGTGGTGGGAGCCACCTTCTGCCCACCAGACTGTGGGTGAGGATGTGTGTGGCCCTGTGGCCAGCATAGTCCTGCATTGCGAGTGAAGTACATGCAAGATTGTGGGTCTGGACCTGGATTTCTAGGGAAGGGGCAGTAGCAAGGACTAGATCAAAAGACTGCAGAGGGAAGATTGCCCTACCCGCTTGCACAAAAACACACCTTATCCATCCACCCCCAAAATGCAAGCAGAGACCTATGTGTAGTTGCAGTGGGTACAGGGAATCTCTCTACCTTCCCCTCAATTTTGCTCTGAGCCTGAAACTTCTCTAAAAAAAGGTCTATTAAAAATTAACTTTATAATCTCTACTTACTATTTTCCTCACTTTCATGTCTAATGCATTACAGAAATTTCTTGAAGTCATTTTCTAACTCATAAGATAAATTTTAGTATTTTTCCTATTTTACTTCTTTGACACATTTGCCAGTTCTGTCCTTCCTTCTCCCTACTAACCTTCATCTTAGGTTCAAAAATGTTTGTTGAATCACTGAAAATAAATGCAATTTCTCACTAGTTTTTCCAACCACTTAATCCATATTCTGTCTCCACCCACTCCTTAAATATCTGGGAACCCATGGATTTGTCTCTGATTTCCCCGTTTTCTCCATATAAAATATCCTGGCTTCATACTCGTCATTGGTTTCCCATTATTACTGCATCATTAATTCTTTACTAATAAATTATCTATTCATTCATTCAACTCTTTTTACCTTATTTAAGTGTCCAATATTATTTCCTATCATCAACTAGACACATCCAACTGAGGGTCTCATGAACACCTTAAGACCATCTTGTCTAAATACCAAACTTGCTTCAATCTTTCCATCCTCCCCACCTCCTGATTCTCTTCCTCTCTTTATTAAGCTCAGATTCAAGAGAAATGTAGTACATAGTGCCTGTACATACAATTTATCTAACTATTTGGTTCCTTTTCCTATTCTCTATGAGGAACAGATATCATGGACACAGTACTGTTGGTTTACCCAGTAGGGTCAATTTCAGTTTCCCCATTCAGGCTTTCAGCTGCAAGAAGCACTTCCTGGAAAGGTGACCAAAAGGCAATCCCTTCTGATGTATCTAAACCAAAGGAATAGCTTCATCGTTTATTTGAGGCAGCTCAAGGGGAACACAAGATGACTTTAGTTCTATCACTAATTTTCACCAGTAAAAAAACCACGGATTTATAGTTTGAAAAATGTTAAGTGCTCAGAAAGGCAGACCTTCTCAATGGTTTGCTCTGCAGGCTGCAGTCCTCGTGCTCCAAGCACAGGCAAAGTCTGCAAGCCTCTGAATGCCAAGGAAGAACAAGGAGCTCACTGTCATCACCTCATGGCCGAAAACTCTTTTTACCAAGTCCAACCTTCGGAGGCTCACAGTGAGGAATTATGAAGGTTTTCCACTGTGGGCTGCCCTTGCTCTCGGTAGAAGGGAGGTGAATACTGAATTACTTGTATTCTTGGACTATCTTGGCAGCAGGGGCTAGGCAAAACTCACAATAAATTGGGAAAGCTGGTATACCTAGAGAAAACAGACCAATGGAATATTTGCCTTCCTTAAAAAATGTACTGTTTACTGCAGTGAGTACTTGGAGGACGGGGCCCAGGGGGACCAGAAAGGCCAGGTAGGGTGGCTGGAGAGGAACAATTTTATGGTGAAATCATTAAGAGTTAGGGCCTTATTATAACAATGATGGTGATAATGATGGTTAATTTTATTAATAGTAAGGCCACATATGAAATATATGTTCTCTATCAGCCACTAACTATACTGCTTGCTTTTAGGGCATATTTTTAATCTTCCCAATAATATTGGCAAACACTCATTATGATGCCCAATTTATAGGAATATTATGAGTTAATTAGCTCACTCAAATCACATAGCTGGCAAATGAGAGCCCCAATTCAACTCCAGGTCTGCAGAATATCGTTTGTGCAATTCCCACTACTGCAAGTTGCTTGGGATATAAGGACTTAAGTGAGGTGTCTGACTGTTTGCAGCCAAGGATGCAGTCACTGTAGCCACTGTCTGAGTGGCTCTACAAGAAGGCAGGGTTGGATGGTGCCAGAAGAACACTTGAACCTAGAAAAAAGGAGGAAGCAAATTCAAAATGAGACCACCCAGTAGAAACAAGCTCAGAGAAGTAACTACCAAAGGCCTAAAGCAAAAGAAGGGGTACTTAGGCAGAGGCCACTATAACTACCATCAGGAAGAGCCCAATGAAATTAGAGCGATGATGGAAATAGTGTAAACAGGCAAGTTAAGACACAGCAATGTCAGGGGGCATTCATGAATTAAACTGGAGCAGAAATCTCTCCTTATAGGCTGCCAAGAAAGAAGCCCGGTCACAATAAGAGGGGAGAAGATGTGGAGAAGGAGGGGTGTCTTCTGGGTTAGCCCAACTTTCTCACAATTAAACTGGCTGCCTTCCTAGGGAGAGGATTCTTCAACATGGGAAGTGCCGAAAAACCAATTCCAGCATGTAATAATTACAAGAGTTCCATCAAAAGGTTGATGGTATTTGGGAGGTTCAACAAGGGTGAGCCACATATGTAATTTACCTGTTGGAAATGGTGAAATGGCACTTCCCCCAAAACTGAATAGGATTGTCTGCTGCCAGACAGCTCAGGGCATTTTATTGCCTCCTGTTGGCCAAACACCTGAGCAATTGTAGGCTATTCCCCAATCTGACAATATCCTTTGATATCTTACCATTTGAAGTGTATATCTCCACCTTACCTTAGAATAAATTGTGTTAGTAAAAGCAGGATCCTAAGTGAAGGAGGAGAGTCTTTAGCTACTTTAGCTGAAGATCCTCTGACCCCCAATGCCTTTCAAAATTATCTTTCGTCCTAGGACTCCTTCTTGAATCTACGTGCAACCCCTTTTTCCAGAATGTTAAACCCTTTGTAAGGCTGGGAAAAGAACCCCGGCAGGAAGTGTTCAAAGTAGAGGTTTGTCTCTCCCAAACTTGGGATTCCGTCACAATAAGAGGGGAATCCTACCACCCCAATTTTACCAAAAATATCCACATTGACCTCCTCGGTGAACCCATGAAGCTCCAAATCCCTTTTACCACCAGGTGGTCTTCATGCCACAGCTGAGCTCTGATGTGGGAGACCCAAGTCTGACCAACACTTACAAGTAAAGCCTAAATCACTTCACTCTCCAAGGCTGTCTCATCTACCATCAAACAGGGATAACAATGCCCTCCTTACTGGACTTAGATAGAAAATCCTAACACAGTAGTTGGGAGGAGATTAATTGAATCTAAATCGTCACTCTCTTTACTTCAAATCCACATGAGTGAACCATTTTATGTAAAACATATTTTTTAAATGTTCATTAAGCATTATTCATTTTGTTAGGCATGAAGACTATGCTATCCAATATGGTAGCCACTAGCCACTGTCAGACAGCACTGTCCCCGCAAATCAGAAGCGAGTAATACAAGATCCATGATCATTGTAACAAATGTGTGGAAACAAATATAAAATAAGTATATGGTGTTTAGAAGTTCTATTATAGAAGTATGTTCAGTGTGGGTGCAAATGAGACCAAATCTTTGAGTTTTGGGTCAGAGCAGGGGTGATTCTGAGGGCTTTATATGGGTATGGGTGTGAGGGAAACCCTAGTTCCCTTTGATTATCTACTGTGGCAGGATGTAACTTGAATGTTTTTACAGACATGCTTAATTTTCCCAACCTTTCCACAAGACAGACACCCAGGTACAGAGAGATGACAAAGTCTGACCATTGTCATAAAACTAATAAACAACAGATCTGAATTTTAACTCCAAATTATTCTAGTCATTGCTCTTTACCTATATTCAATGTTGCCCCATTTTAGAAGAGTCTCTGGACCCACTTCCCTAAGACTTGTCCCAGCCTTCTATTCAAAAGCCCTGATGTCTGCCAGTCACAGCTACAAACAATAGCCCTAAGTAGAAAGTGGTTGACTTGCACATATATCATAATCAATCTTTTGACTGATTATGCATTTCAGGTGGTTTGTGCCGTATTCAAGTTCAGTCCTCTCACTTCCACTAAATGCTGCTCATGAATCCTAAACTTGTGAACAGTCTCTAAACATAGTCAGCCTTGAATATTAACAGACTGCAATGAAGCCAGAGAGACTTGTTTGTTAGAATTTGACACTGGAGAACTGCTTAGAGCAACGTTAAAATAGCAACCTGTAGAATAAATAGACCAATTACACAGGATGGTCAGGGGATGTGTTGTAAACAGCAATTCATTAAAGAAAGTAAAACCCTGGTGACAGTTTTTAAATCCTTACCAAAACACTTTTTGACTAAAGGCAATATTTTTATAGTTCCTATTCCCTGCCTATAAATGTGTGCTTCTTCTTAAATAGCCCTTTCAGACGCCCAGGTCCAGCCCAGCACAGGAGCTGGTGACATCATCCTGCTGCACAAAGAAAGGATTGTTCCGCCTCCAAGAAAATCCGGTGAGGTCTGCCTTCCCTAAGGACAAGGTGGGGAAAGGGCCACCCATCCCCATTATCATTGATGTGTGTATAGCTCTTGATGTGATTTTTTAAAAGATCGCTCCAATTCTTGCTTTTCCGGTTGAAGTTTTGGGGGTGGGGGACTCAATCAAAGGGTCATATCTGATGGGGAGGCCCTGTCTGATGTCAACTAGCATTTGGGGCGAGTACAAAAATTCCTTACCTTGAAAATGTTCTCAGACCCAGCCCTACCCCTGATCTCACCTCTTCCTCCTCTTCTTTTAGCCAATCCTGCAGCCATTTGGCTTCCATTGGTCTTTTTCCCCTGAAGGAGGAAGAACTGAACTTGGGATCTCCACAGGAGGAAGAGAAGTTAAAGAAAAGTTCCCATCCCTGTCTAGGTTCAGGGCCAAGCACCTATAAAACCATTAAAACTTCCCCAATGCTAAAAGTGATGGTTTTTTTAGCATGACTCCAAATGTTGCTATGCCAAATGAGTCTTGGTCTCTTTACTCTTCCATGAGTTGAGTTGCTATTTCCTTGGTCAAGTACCTTATTGCTGGAGCCTTAGAGGTGGGGAGAAAAGAAAGCAAAAGCAAAACTGTCCTGCCACATGTTAGTAAATATTTATTGAGCAAATACTATGTGCTCAGTGCTGTGCTATATACAGAATTGAGCTAACCTGACACAGCCCCTGCCCTCCAGAACTTACAGCCCATCCAGAGAGAAGGAAATCAATTAAGCACATAAATTTTTAAATGAGTCCCAAATTATGATGAGGGCTACAAATAAATCTGTATACTATGATGAAGAAGACAAAATAGAACCTTCCTAGATTATGCAGACAGAGAAAGTATGTCTGAGAAGGTGGCCTTTGAATTCAGACCTGGAGAACAAGAGGGATTTAATCATAAACAAAATGGTATTAACTTACACACACACACAATGAGTATAAGTTTGGAAAGAGGTAGGACATAGTAACAGAGAAAAAGCATGTGGAAAGACGCAGTAGTGGTGGAAAAAAAGAATTAAATATGACTCAAAGTTGGCAAAGGTCTCTATACCCAGAGAAAGTCATCAGGAGTTTTGGCCTAGATGAAAAAGATGAATGGATTAATCAGTACAGATTGGTAGTTACAAAATAGCCCTGGGGATGTAAAGTACAACCTATGGAATACTAATAGAGTCAACAGTAATAACTACATATGGAGCCAGGTGGTGCTTGAAATATCAGGGGAACACTTTGTAAAGGATATGATTGTCCAACCACTATGCTGTACACCTAAAACTGACACAAAATAATAATGAATATAAACTGTAATTGAAAAAAAAATTTTAAGAGCAGGCTTCAGCAAAACTATTCTGTATGCTATTGTAATGGTGGTTACATGACATTACACATTTATTTTCTAAAACCCATAGAGCTGCACAGCACAAAGAGTGAAACCTAATAGAAACTATAGACTTTAGTTAATCATAATAATAAAATATTTATTCATCAGTTATAAGAAATGGCTTTGTCCACACAAATGCAACATGTTAACAATAGGATAAATTGGGGGTGGGAAGAGACAGGGAGAGGAGATGTCAGGGAGCCCTCTCTACTTTCTGATGAACTTTTCTAAAATCTAAACTGCTTTAAAAAATAAAGTGTGTTAATTTTTAATAAGAAAGCATGGGCTCTATCTAAGATCTGGCTAAAAGAAAACAAATCAAAGAAAGTGTCAGAAACTTTCCTGGAAAGGAAAAGGACTTTAAAAACAATATAGATGAAAAGAAATAAGAAATACGAAAAAACAATATAGATTTATTTTGAAGAAAAAAAGATACCTTGTTCTTATAGTTCAGTTTGAACACAGCACATATCAAAGGTCCAAGAGAAATAATTAGTTCTCTACCAGTATTCTGTAACTTTGAAATCTCAGAGCAAAGGATTTGAGAAGCTGGCAAAAAGCATTTTTGATCAATCATATGATCAATTGTAAAACATTGATCCTTTTTCCTATTCAAATCAAAGCACATTTTTCATAGCCCAGGGCAAAAGAGCGAGCAGTCTTCTGGGGCCCATCAAAACTAGATTTTAATTTCTACTCCTACCCTTGGGATCTGAGTGACACTGACCAAATACTCTTAACTTTTCTGAGGCTCAGTCAGTTTCTTTTTAAAATTTTTATTTTTATTATTTTAAAATAAATCTTTATTGTTCAGATTATTACAAATGTGTTCCTCTCCCCCCCCCTCAATTGCTCACCTCCACCAGGTTCCCACCCCACCTCTGTCCTTTCCCCACCCCCCAATGTCCTCATCCATAGGTGCAGTTTTTGTTCAGTCTCTTCCCGCTCCCCCACTCTCCTTTTCCCTGAGAATCGTCAGTTCACTCCCTTTCCATACCTCTGATTCTATTATATTCACCAGTTAATATTGTTCATCAGATTTTTTAATTCCCTTGGTTTTTAGATTCACTTGTTGATAGTTACGTATTTGTTGTTCATCATTTTTATCTTTATCTTCTTCCTCTTCCTAAATAACCCCCTTCAGCAATTCATATAATTTTGGTTTGGCAGCGATGAACTCCTTTAGCTTTTTTTTATTTGTGAAGCTCTTTATCTGGCATTTGATTCTGAGTGATAGCTTTGCTGGGCAGAGTATTTTTGGCTGTAAGTTCTTGCTATTCATCACCTTGAATATTTCTTGTCATTCCCATCTGGCCTGCATGGTTTCTGTTGAGAAATCAGCTGACAATGGTATGGGTGCTCCTTTATAGCTAACTACCTGCTTTTGTCTTGCTGCTTTTAATATTCTCTCTTTGTCTTTTGCTCTTGGAATTTTAATTATGATGTGTCTTGGTGTGGTCCTCTTTGGATTCCTTTTGTTTGGGGTTCTGTGCACTTCCTGGTCTTATAAGTCTAATTCTTTCACCAGGTGGGGGAAGTTTTCTGACACTATTTCTTTCAATATATTTTCAGTATCTTGCTCTCTCTCTTCTTCTGGGACTCGCATAATTCTGATGTTGGTTCGCTTGAAGTTGTCCCAGAGGTTTCTTACATTATCTTCAACTTTCTGGATTCTCTTGTCTTCTTGCTTCTGCGGAGGAGTGTCCTCTGGCTCTTTGTGTTCTAAATCTTTGTCTTGATTCTTGTGATCTTCCATTCTGTTTTTAGGACTCTGTGTAATATTTTTTATTTCAGACAATGTTTGCTTTATTCCTAGTTGATTCCTTTTCATATCCTCATAGGTCTCATTTATTTTATCAGCCTTTTTTAGGATATTCTTGAAAAGCATTACAAATGTAGTTTTGAACTCAATGTCCATTCTTTTCTTTTCCTCCATCTCCTTCCTTTGTGTCCTGCCTCTTGTCTGCATTTTAGTTGTTTTCCTGATTTAATGCAATAGTTTTGTGTGCTAGGTGTTCTGGTAGAGCCCAGTAGTACAGCCTTCCCAGTGGACAGTCTTGGTGTAGCCCTTTGTGGGCTGTGTGTGCAGTCTTGTTGTTAAGCCTTGCTTATTGTTGGTATCACTGGGAAGCGTTGATCTCCAAGCCAATTGGCTGTGAGGATTAGCAGTGTCTCAGCTATGAGGGCTTCTGTACTCTGCTTGGATGGAGTGGAGACTGACAGGGACAATCTCTGGTTCCCTGTCAGTCTTCCCTTAGAAAAGTCCTGTTTGCGGTGAGCCTCGCAAGATTGGTTGCAAGCGCACGCACCTCTTTGGTATTGGTAAAGGCGCAGGTAAGCTTTGGATTCTGGCCAGTCCTCCTTAGAGAAAACCAGCCTCTGGGAGAGCTTCTGTGCTCAGCTTGGATGGGGCGGGGTCTTGGGTTGGTGCAGACAAGCTTTGTTTTCCTGTGGGCTCCTTCCCAAGTCCCGCAGTAATGGCCACTGGCTTCACACACCTCCAAGAGAACACTCTGCCTGCTGCCCTAACTGGTTTGGCTCACTGGCTGGAGTGTCCACCTGTGGAATGAAGGGTCCCAGGTTCAATTCCAGTCAGGGGCATGTACCTCTGTTGCGGGCACATCCCCAGTGGGAGTGTGCAGGAGGCAGCTGATCAATGTTTCTCTCTCATCGATGTTTCTAACTATCTGTCCCTCTCCCTTGCTCTCTGTAAAAATCAATAAAATATATATTTTTAAAAAGTCTATCTGGCTTCCAATACTTGTCTTTATAGCCCACTGTTAAAAGTTTTTCATTATATTTCTCTGTTATTTATATATTTCAGTCAAAAGTATTATTTAAGTGGTTGAGATAGTTTCAAGAAAAAAAGTATTGGGTGGTTGGGGATCCCCATAAGATAATTATAGTTGATATTTTACATTAATTCTTATGGAAATAATTCACTATCTTAATTTTCTTTTCACTCTAAGAATGCAAGCTGTAATTTTTTTTTTTATTTTAGAGAAGGAAGAAGAGAGAGAGACACACATTAACTTGCTGTTCCAGCCCTAACCCATTTAGCTCAGTGGACAGAGCATCGGCCTGCGGACTCAATGGTCCCAGGTTCATTTCTGGTCAGGAGCACATGTCTGAGTTGAGTAGGGGACTCAATCCCCAGAAAGGGATTGTAGGGGGTGTGCAGGAGGCAGCTGATCAATGATTCTCTCTCATCATTGATGCTTCTATCTCTTTCTCTCTCTCCCTTCCTCTCTGAAATAAATAAAAAAACCCAACACCTGTGTGTGTTTTTTTAAATTGTTGTTCCACTTATTTATGCATTTTTATGCATTCAATCCCCATTGAACACACCACCTTGGCATATCTGGATGATGCTATATTCATCTGCGCTTCCCAACCAGGGCAAGGATATCATTCTTGACAAATTCATAGAACCCTTATAAAGTGAGGCCTTATATCTTGCCATGAACTTCAACCATCTTCATTATTTCCTGTAAGCAAACCATTCCCAAGCTGCATGTGGGCTGTGTACATGCACAGATGGGCATAGACACACAGGTGGTTTTGTTCTCTCTCTCTCTCTCTCTCTCTCTCTCTCTCTCTCTCTCTCACACACACACACACACACACACACACACACACACTGTGGGGTAGGTTTGGGGGGAGGGGTGTCATTTTTTCCCCCTGAAAACGGAATTAAACACTTTCCCAGAACATTCTTTAAGTGCACTCCAGAGCTCCAAATGAAAGACTTAAATGTTGGGGTTTCCCCAGAGACCCCCAAACTTCCTGGAATTTAATTTTTTTTTTTTTAAAAAAAAAGGGAAAACAGGCAAAACCCTTCATTCCTCCATTAACTCTAATACACTCTGAAAAGGCAAGTCAACTAGGAGGTGTAGCACCAGCATTAACACAGAAAACGCCTGCCACGAGGAAGGAGAACAAGGGGCCACCTCATGCCCTGGCCAGCCGGGGCTCTCAAACATTTCGTCAGCAGGACGGCAGCCAGCCTTCCCAGCTCACTTTTATAAAGCTGGCCCTGGCGCTCCAGGGCAAGATGTGGCTGTGCAGTCTGCTCGTCCCTTAGCTACTCCAGAGGAGCTGGCAAAGTGGCCACCAGACCTGCCAGGGAGCCATGGCGAAGAGGGGACTTGTGATTTACGTCCTGGTTATCACCTTACTCCTGGACCAGACCACCGGCCACCCATCCAGATTCAAAGCCAGGAAGCATAGCAAACGCCGCGTGAAAGGTAAGACACTGTGCTTGCTCAGGGTGGGGAGGGGCTGGACAACGTTCATTTCCAAACCCCTCCAGGGGACTGTCCCTGGTGACAGTGCCATGCCAGCACATGGGAATGACATTTCATGAGACTGAATGACCTTTTAATTATCTGGAGAGTTTGATAATTATAGGAGTCATGTACTAAGGGTGTTGTTGTGTGTGTTTTTTACTGTGATAAAAAACCTCGTATAATATAAAAAGAAATTCTATATTGTATATCCTTTGTCAAGTAGGTTAGATACACAGAATGCTCTTTAGAGGGAGTCACCGGGATATGTGGCCATCTGGCATTATGAATGAGGAATCAAGCACAACGTATTGATTATTAGAGTACACTGTTTCACTCGTAGAGATTGTGTGACATTATTCAAAGGTAACTGTGAAATAATTAAGATCCTATTAAATGTGTAGAAGATAGAGCTATTGGTAATTCTGACTTCTGTTTCGTCACTGGTTACCATGTAGATACATTTTCATATTTTGCTATATACGGACAGTCTGTACTATATATTTAAGCTTTTTCCTGACATAGAGAAAGGGAACCTCTCTTTGATTTAAACATATTTTAACTAGCAAAGTCATATAGTGTTTGAAGACATTTTAATGCAAAACTAAATCTAAGAGCAATCTCAAATTTTGGGTGGCTTGAATTAGGTTGTGAGATAAAAAGTAAATGCTGCAACGAACAAAAATGATGATAATTTATTTACAACATACTTCAGTTTCAACCAAAGCAAAAGGGAAAACATGGATAATGTTTTATCTTATCCTCTGAGTCATTTTCATATCAGGATATTTTAAGGTAAATATTATGATACTATTTCCTTATCAGTTGCACTTTGTTATTAACAAAACACACACAGTAATTCCAACAAGGCTGGCTTTGATGTGACACAACACAGATGATTGGTGGGCAGAAGGGGGGCTTGTGTTGTGTTGTGTTTTAATTACTATAAAGTGCACTTTTCTAGGGAAATTTATTTATACAATTTAAGTCTGATGCAAGGTTTCTTAAGTGGAATCTTTTTTCCTTATAAAATATTACATTGCCCTGGTACCTTTTTTAATGAAAGACTGAAACATTTCCCATGCGTAGGTACAGTTTATTCAGTATATTGCTGAAGATGAGGGCAGGGGAAGGAGGCAAGAGAAGGCACTGGGTGATGTGGCACATTTTTGTTGCCAGCATTTCCTCACCAGTGGGAGGGATTGCAAAGTGGTCACCACCCAATAGGGATGTGAGGAGGAGTGTGAGTCTGTAAGGGGGGAAGGGGGAGAGGGGAGAAGGGAAAAGGGAGAGGGGAGAGGGGAAAGGGGAGAGAGGGGAGAGGGAGGCAAGAGAGGGGGGGTGTTTCTGCAGTAATTGCAGTTCAGGTCTTAGAGAGCTCCTTCTTCAATCCCCACATACACACACATACACACGAACACACACTTTTTTTTTTTAACTGACTGAGTACACATCTTAAATATCATCCTCTGAAAGCCGTTCATGCTAATTTTGCCATCAGGTCCCAATAAGCAGATGCTACAGTAGGTGAAGTAGTAAGTCTAGGCTTGCAGAATAGTTCTCTCCCCAACCTCTCACATCCTTAAACTATTTTAAGTACCTGTAAATAACACTTTATGAAATCAGAGTGAAAGCTATTTCTCTCTCCCAATCCTCTCCACAGAATTAGCCACTATTAACTGTTGGGAGGTAATATTCCCAGTTTTTTGAATGTGCAATTAAAAACTGATATTTTTAACAAAATAAGAATTGGCTATGCAAAGTGTCTGGAAGACAAACTTATTAATTTCATCTATTAACACTCAGATAGATAGCTTACCTCAGTCATTTTAACAGCCACATAATATCACACTGTGTAGAAGGGTCGTGATTTATTTAATCTGTTCTCTTGGTGAACTTTTGTGTTGTTTTCAATCCATCTCTGATTCAGTGCCTCAGTAAACTGCTTTGTACACACATAAAGATATTTGCTGACTTGTGATGGGGTAACATTCTGATAAACCCATCATAAATTAAAAATATCACCTGGTCAATGTTGCTCAGTGGCTGAGCATCAACATATGAACTAGGTGGTCACAGTGTGATTCCTGGTCAGGGCACATGACTGGGTTGTGGGCTC
Organism: Vespertilio murinus; assembly: GCA_963924515.1. Classification (NCBI taxonomy): domain Eukaryota; kingdom Metazoa; phylum Chordata; class Mammalia; order Chiroptera; family Vespertilionidae; genus Vespertilio; species Vespertilio murinus. The sequence continues at coordinate 19,305,304 of OZ004716.1, forward strand.
AATCCCCAGTAGGGGTGTACAGGAGGCAGCAAATCAGTGATTATCTCTCACCTTTGACATTTCTATCTCTCCCTCTCCCTTCCTCTCTGAAAATACGGTAAGTTGAAAATGCATTTACTACGCCTAGTCTATCAAATATTATAATTTAGTTTAAACTACCTTAAATGTGCTCATAACACATTAAAGAAAAAAAAAAACACCTCACTGGCAACACAGTATTATATTCTAAAATATCTGCCTCTGCCCAGCATCACAGGAGAAAATGGTAGCACATAAGGCTTGCCCAGGAAAATATCAAAATTTAAAATTTGAAGTACAGTTTCTACTGAAAGCATATGGTTTTTACATCGTTGTAAAATAAAAAATCATAAATTAAAACATCCTGTCAAGGACTGTCTATAAGTATTTTGATCCCTATGATAGGATGTTAGGGTACATTTCTAGAAGCAAAATTTCAGGCTAATCACACTTTCCAATTGGCTCCCAAAATGACAGCATCAATCTATGATCCTGTCTTCAGTGTATATGATTGCCCCTTCTCCACATACCTTGACAATCCAACATCACACCATCAGTTTAAGCCCTGCCAACCTAACCAAAAAAAAAAAATTTTGAAATTTCCATTTATTAGATTGTTAATGAAGCTGAGTTATTTTTCATATGTTTAGTGGTCATTTCTTCTGGGAATTATTTTTGCATCATTTCCACATTGTACCTATTTTGGAGAACATTAATAATAAAGTAAAGAGTCTTTTTAAAAACTCAAAATTGCAATTGAGTAATTTAGTTCCAAACAAAAAATTTTTTGATACTTACTATATAGATTTCAAAAAATTATGTGATACAGTAATGAATAAAATATAACTTTTACAGTGAAATAGTTGATCCCTGTCTTCACTGTAGACAAAACATTCACATTTGTCACAAAAGAAGCAGAAGCCAAGCCATCTGGATAATGACTTCCATAATGATTTCCCAGGGGCCTAATATTAATTCTTACATCTTTATGTTAATTACAATATTTGCAGCTTCTCTGTAGAGGTCAGTTATTTAAATAGAATGGAGCAGGAAGGTGAGAGGGATGGGGGATAACATGTACAGAGTTGACAATTTGTAACTTGAAAGCAAGTCTTCAGGTCTTTACAGTCCTGGCCCCCAACAGCCAATGGTTTTGTTCTCTGAACATATTTATTCTAGATTGAATGGGCCCATTGAGGAAATCCTTAGGCTATTTATTTCTGAGCTGAGCTACTGGATGTTTTGAGAACTAATGAGCAGTATGAAGTGGAACAGAGCTGGGAGCCACCTCTGAGTACCGCAGAAGGCATTTTCCTAACCCAAGTGTGGAAATACCTGGCTTGCAAAGCACATGTTTAAGGGGAAAGAGATCAGTGTGTTTGGATTTGGGACTGACTTGAAAAACCCAGGACAGAGCATAGATTCTCTATATGGCATTTCCACAGGAGGCATCTGAGGACAGTCCCTGCCAAGCTTTGAGCGTCTTCTCTGACCAAGACCACATGTTAGGGACCAAGCAGGTGAAGGCAATCACTGTGCAGAAGTAGATGGGAGGGATGGGAAGAAATGGAGTCAGTGAGTATCAAATCCCAACTCTGTACCTTACCAGCTGGGTAACCTCAGGCAGGTCAATTCAACTGTCTATGCCTCTATTTCTTGGAGACAGTGATGGTGTCTATCTCACAGGAATATTGAAATAATGAAATCTTAGCACATAGGGTATGGTGGCTTTTAATACTTTTTAGTATGATTTATTACAATTCCTGCCTTTGAAGAGCTCACAAGCTGTCAGTCTTCAAGACAGTCTCAATCAGTCCTGAAATCTTGTTGATTCATTCAACAAACATTATGTGTACCTATTATGTGCCAAGGAATACTCTGGATAATAAGGCAGATAAAATTAAGTAAAATAATTATAGATTGGAGAAAGTGCTTTGAAGAAAAATAAAGGTTCAAAGAAAGAGATTAGCCAGAGGGATGCCAATGTAGAGAGGATAATCAGAAAAGTTTTCTCAGAAGAAGAAATGTTTACACTCAATAAAGAGATGGGTAAGAGTGTTCCAGGCATAAGGAACCCAAAGGGAAGGATTCCAGGATGAGATAGCTTGCTGTAGGATGCATCTGAGAGTCAAGGAGTCTAAAGACTGGTAAAGGGTCGCATGGGAAGGGGCTGGAGAGACAGATGGGAGTCCGACTGCACAGAGGGAACTTCTAGTGCTATTGGTTTATTATCTCCACCAAACCCTATGAATCTTCCTGGCCAACTTATTTTCATGCTTTATTTTTCATGTACACTGGGTGCAATTTCATCAAAACCACCCATGCCGTAGGTTTTGGATTTCAAAGCTTTAGTTTATTTTGTTTTATTTTCATATTATTTTAATCATATGCTTTTTTATTTCTTCCTTACCACCCCACCTAAAATATCCCAGAAAAGGATGGAGACCTAAAAACTCAAGTTGAAAAGCTCTGGAGAGAAGTCAATGCCCTGAAGGAAATACAGGCTCTGCAGACAGGTAAGACCCCATCTCATCAATGTCTGTCTCAAAGGAGATGGGGGGGGGGGATTGCGATTTCCTAGCAATTCAAACCATACCTGGAGTGCATGTAAAGGTCTAGGTGACATATTTTAAAAGAGATATTGACAAGCCACATGTGTCTTGGAGAAAGGATCCAAAAGCTGAGTAGATGACTGTTTTGGGAAATCAGCTTGATTTTCCACTCCCTCCTTTTATATATGGGTGGTATAGAAATAAAAATAGGCATTTCAATAGCAGATTTTAAAAGTCTGTTCATAAGTCTTCTCTTATAATCAATGAAACAAAAGTGAAGTAATAACTACCTTAAATAATTAGTATTCATTGGATGTTTACTAAGGGCTCATTGGGAGATCTGCTGAGATTCAATTAAACTGAGGCCACAGGACTCAGGCCATGTACATCAAATGCAAATGGAAGGAAGTTGGCTAGAACTACAGCTTGCCAATAGGGGGCAGCATCTGGTGTTCCTTACTTTCTGGAGCAGAGCTCCAGGGGTGAGGAAATGAGAGCCACACCGAGTGGTTCAGGAACAGCCTCGGCTTTCAAAGCTCATACCCACAGGGAATACTCACATAGTAACTCAAAATAGAGGTTTGAGGGTCCCACAAGAGACCTGCCCAATTTTAAGAGTTAGAGCCTTCAGAGAAGACTGAAGTTATAGCTTTCAATCAAGTGCTTTTAACTCCCAGACCATCCATGTTACCAATTCAAGGTCATTTTTTACCATAAGCAATGTTGCCTAGCAACTCTAGTGATATATCCCCGTTATCAGGTTTCCAGGGAAACAAAATTAGAAAGTTAAAAAAAAGTCAAATGTGCATGCAGAAGGAAAGTTTTATTAATGCTTCACCTACATTAGCACATTAATCTCTAACAATTTATTAGATACCTGCCAGAGTGATTATCCTCATTTTACAGATGAGGAAACTGAGGCACAGAGAAATTAAATAATTTGCCCAAGCTTTACAAAGCTAGTAAATGTCAGAGCCTGATTCACCCATGCTTTTCGCCTAATCTATATTTATTTTTGGTTTATCCTGGGCAATCTAAACAATATATATATAGTTATCCGCATAAGATAAGGGATGAGTTATCTGCATAAGAAAAGCATTGTTTCTCTCTATACAAACTCTGCATTTGTTCTTGTTTTTAATAATTATGAAATATCATTCCAATTTCAAAATCCCAAAGAAATTCAGCACATAGTGAAGCTACAATAACTAACAACCATGTGTATATCAAAGCAGCATGAGGCTAAAGGCCATATTTTAAGAGAGGGACAGACCTGGGTGTGCATAATTGTAATCTCATGCTAAGTTCTATTTTTACATGCTAAGTTGTTGCAAATCACAACTTTTCTAAGCCTTAACATCCTATATGTACAGATAGGAGTAATAAAATCCCACTTCATGGGACTGTTGTAAGTATTACATGAGTAAAATGCTAGGAAAAAATCAAATTATATCTTTTTGTACCGTGTACATACAATGTCCAACACATACAAAATCCCCAGTAAATAAATGTTAATTCGGCATTACCATCACATATCATTCATTCCACAAACATATAATGGTATTTGCCAGGTCCGGTTCTGGATTGTCTTATACTCAACAAGCATTTTAATATATCAAATCTCACATCTTTACAGTCTGTCTCCGAGGCACAAAATTTCACAAGAAATGCTACCTTGCTTCAGAAGGCTCGAAGCACTTCCATGAAGCCAATGAAGACTGTATTTCCAAGGGAGGGACCCTGGTGATCCCCAGAAACTCAGACGAAATCAATGCCCTTCGAGACTATGGCAAAAGGAGCCTGCCGGGTGTCAATGACTTTTGGCTAGGCATCAATGACCTGGTCAATGAAGGCAAGTTCGTTGATGTCAATGGAATTAGCATCTCCTTCCTCAACTGGGACCGAGCACAGCCTAATGGTGGCAAGCGGGAAAACTGTGCCCTGTTCTCTCAGTCAGCTCAGGGCAAATGGAGTGATGAGGTTTGTCGGAGCAGCAAAAGGTACATATGTGAGTTTATCATCCCTTAATAGATCCTTCTCAAATGCATCTTCCAAGCATGATTTATAGGCTAATGGTTCTTAAGAATAAGTTAAATTGTCCATAGGAATACAAGAATTAGCCAAATTTGCTTCCATGTTTCATTGTGATTTTTCACTCCATGGGGCATAAGGGATCAGAAAATAATGACCCAGCTATATACACACTGTTGAAGTGGCTTCTGCAAATGGGCTTCAAATCCTTCTTTCTTTTCCTAGTCCCTCTCACTTGTATAGGCGAAGTCTGTATTAAAAATACAATAGCCAGAAAAGCAAGCTTCTCTTGAAAGATTAGTATGTATTTTGTTAATGAGAACTCTCTAAATCAGAGATTCTAGGTGCTATATAATCCGAAAACTTTTCAGTCTGATGCTCAATGTGTTCTATTTTGGCCTTAGTGACTTGTTAGCCCATTCCCTCTTCTTGGAGTTGCTACATTGCCTGGTAGAACTTGTATCTTGTCTACAAAGTCAGAACATGAATGTCTCAGATTCTCATTAATTTTTTTCTTCAAGATCCCTTCCCCATACACTTTTTCTTTTTAATTCCCAATTAAGATCTGCAAGGAAATGATAAGGCAGCATATTTGGTCATTTTCCCCTTTCAGCATTACATTACCACTTCCAATTTGAATGGCTAACCTTAGGCAGAACAAGAGCAGCAGACTGTATGAAAAGATGGAAAAAGAAAAAAAATGTCTGGTTTTTCATTGCTTTAGCATCCTATTGTCCTTTATGAAATTGAAGATGGATAATCTATACCTATAACTATATATATGTATTTGTTTCCCTTTTTACATACTTCATATTTCAATCATCATATATTTAAGTCTAAAAGAGGCAATCTATCTTTGGAGGTTAAAAATTAGATTTAAATATAACTATTTTGGAGTCACATCTCTGTGAAATTTTTTATTCTGCCAAATGCTATTCCTATTAAATTATTTAACTAGAGTGTGTAAAATAATTGCTTACTATGAAATTATAATGTTTAGGCTTGGGGGAAATAAGCTTTTTAAAAACAAACAATTTTAAGTATATTCTGTACTTCAAAAGAAAACAATTTTAAGTATATTCTATCCTTCAAGTATCATTTTTTTCTTTAAATATTGAAAGTATTTTGTATTATCATTCTCTGCAAACTTTAACTACATTTGCTTGGAATAATGTTTTGGTTCTTTCAATTGTACAATAAAGCCTGAATTCTGATCAATCTGGATGTATCTGGATATTGATTATAGTTGTTCAAACTATGTCCTTTTTATCAAATTTGACACAATTCAGGGGGTACTCATGAATTACATATACTAGGAAAATAATTTTACCTGACAATAAAGAGGAAATGTCTGTGGGGAAGAGGGGCACTTTAAAAAGAAAATTATACCTGCAATTGTTTTTGGTTGACCCTGGCCAACTCACTATTCCAATACAATCATAATCTCCTCAAAGATGATGACAACAATGAAACTGACACCATTTTAATTAGCTAGTTGTTAATAATAGGAAAGGAGTGAAAGGGAGGCCAGACATTATAATCATGGCCACCAGGAAGCTGCAATTTCACATTCCTCAGGGAACCACCAACCCATTCCTCACAGATTATTGGGGGAAGGGTATCAACAAATGCAATCAACCAGTGAAGTTGGGGTGACTAGGGAAGGTTCCTGTCAGTCAAACCTAGGAACAAAGATTATTGGCCAGATGGGTGGGGTGGGGCCACTGTAAACCCACAAAAATTGGGGGATACATAATTCCCCAAACAAAGGGGTTTACTTTTCTTGTTACTCTTGGCTTGTGAGGCTTTCTTGTTCCTGCTTCCTTGCATTCACCCATGTTTTCTCCAAGCTATATGGCTCTGTGAACCCACATACAACAGACTGATGGACTGAGGCTGGGAACACACACTGAACTAGCCTAATGTTGTATTGGACTGTGTAGACATGGAATGGAAGCTCTGGACACTGGCTTTGATTCTAGCCCTATTGAAGCCATAGTTACATTTCTTTCTTGGGGGAATGAAAGGAAATGGGACCTTGGAAACTTCAGGGTTTGATTCCACAGAAAGAAAGCTTTTTTACAACATCTCATCCTCTCATGTGAATCTTAGAAAATTCTTTTTCTTGGGATATCATGAAAAGCCCAACAGGCGGGGACATGGACCTCTCTCCACTGATAACAAAATTAGTAGACATCAATGGTAGTATATTCTCATCATATTCCAGGTACTGTCCTATTTTAAATAATTATTAATCTCTAGAACAACTCTGGGAATTAGGCTCTGGAACAATTTCATTTCATAGAAGAATAAAACTGAAGGAGAGAGATATAGTTATGTAGGACCCCAAGATGGAGGAATTGACCTTCCCCACTGCCTGTTCCAGGATGTGACCTTTACGGTTAAAGATTAGACAGGGAGGAGGTCAGTTCTTTATGGTTGAAGATTAGGCAAGAATGAAATCAGAATCCCCAGAAACTCCCTACCCTGAGGACTTACCCAAGGGGACTGTTGACTAAGCATAGACCCTGTCATAAAACATGTAATTAACGAGCCCACCTGCGTGTGGTGTTTATTTCCTTGTTCCTTCTTCCCCCTCCATGTGTAACCCCACCTGCGTGTGGTCTTTATAAACTCATATTCTGCAGTTACTCGGGGCTCCAGGAGACAGCGCTGTTGCTGTCTGCCTGAGAAGCCCCTGCGCTTGTACTATTAAAACCTCATGCTTTTTGCATCAAGTTTCGGTCTCGGCGTTTGACATGGGGTCGTCGCCCCCTCCGTCGGACTCACCGGGGGTCTTGGGACCTTACAGTTATACATGTCCTATAAGTCATAGGACAGGAAGTAGTGAAGTTGCAACCAGAACTCAACAAATTGCTCAGATCCTACACCCTTAGCAACTATAGGGGAGTTATGACAAGGTCAAGTTTGTTCAACTAGGCACTGGAAGTGGACTTGAACCTGTTCTCCCAATTCCCTCACAAGGGTTAACAATTGGGCAGACAGCTGATCTTATAAGGCATTCATCTGAGGCTGCTTCCCAAAGGGCTGAATAAAGACAACCATAGCTCACACAAATCAGCATCAGAATTTGGGTTTCTAGGACATGGAGCTAAATAATATCATCCTCCCTGAGTACCCCAATCAGAAAGCTACAGAGAAGCAGCTTAATTCAAAGAAACAGATGAAATTTAGTGAGGGGAAATCAAGTTGAGTTAGCAAGACAATGAGCACTTGGATGAGAGATACAGCATGAAGGGAGGAGTGGATTAAGGGATTATCTGGCTGGCCCAAGGTGAATCTCATGACCTTGACTTTGTTTAGCCAATCAACCAAAGTTCACACCAACAAGATTCACTAACTTTTACTGCTATAGGTCTATTTTGCCTGTTAGGCACTCTTAAGCAAACAAATCGTCTTTAGGCAAGATTGAGAAATGCGTCTTTACTCTTAGGCCAACTTTTCTGTCTCCATGAAAGCTGCCTGGACTATAGAGTGGAGAAACATTCTGAAGGTTGGTGGAAAGAGTGCCAGGAACAATTAGCAATGTTTCTCACAAGTTCATAGTTTCTCACAAGTTCACATTTGTACCACATAATTGTTATCCCTACTGTAAACAACTGCAGATATCAGTTACATTCAAAGCTCAACAAGCCTTCCCAGGAAGCTGATTCTGATCTCTAAACAATGCTTTTCAAACTTTTCTGTGCTTACAAACCATCTGGGGACCTTGTTAAATTGCAGATCCCATAGGTCTGGATTGAGACTCCAGATTCTGCATTTGTAAAAGCTTCCATTGGAAGCCAACGGTACTAGACCACACATGACAGGCTGATAGCAAGGGCCTGTTACTTGCCCAGAGACAGTTTCTGATGGCTTCCCGCAATTTTGCTTCTCTTTAACTCAAAAGTCAAGTTACTGTTTGAGTGAGAAACAATACTGAGCAATTTTTTCCCACAGATGCTTCCATCCATACCATTAAATGAGGTACAAAGTCAAAATCAATTAGTTAAAGAAAACACCAATAGAAGAGGCTCAAATTAGTGATTTGAAGGAGGATTTATTGCAAGGCTCAATGGTTCCTTTCTCTTCCCTAGCACTGCTGTATAGCATTTCTTAAACAAACAAACAAACAAACAAAAAATAAAGATACAGTCTTTCTTACATTCAGATTGTTAGGTCTGATCAAATAACTGAATTGATACACCCTCCCCTGGGAAATTGACCTTTAGACCATTGCCAACTGACATTCCCTTTGACGTAGACCACATTCCATTTGCTAGAACCAGTAATTTTCCCCTCCGACTTGCCCAGAGAATTTCCCTGTGAAAAAGCCTGCCTAGAGTCCTTTAAAATCTCTGAATGCTGTTTTTTGGGGGCTCAGCCCACTGCTGGGGCACCCACAGCAGATTGTGCTGAACCCTGAAGCATCGACTTCGTCTGGCCACTGAGAGTGGACTTCAACAACACAGAGGGCTGTTGGCATAGGGGCCACTTTTTCACTTTATTTGGCTGAGTCTCCTAGAGAGGAAGGGACAGCGACTTGGCTTCTGCCTTCTGCTGGGCACTAAGGTGAGGAAGGGACTGGGAAAATAGACTGTCCCCTGTCTTAGCCTCTTTTTTTTTTTTTTTTTTTTTTTTTTAAATATATATATTTTATTGATATTTTACAGAGAGGAAGGGAGAGAGATAGAGAGCTAGAAATGTCGATGAGAGAGAAACATCGACCAGCTGCCTCTTGCACACCCCCTACTGGGGATGTGCCCGCAACCAATGTACATGCCCTTGACCGGAATCGAACCCGGGACCTTTCAGTCCGCAGACCGACGCTCTACCACTGAGCCAAACCGGTTTCGGCTGTCTTAGCCTCTTGAACCCCAACACCAGCTGACTACCTGGATCCAGTGACAACTAATGGCCATGACTGCCTTCCCTCCTTGCCTAGTAATGGCAAAGCTAAAGTTATCCCACCAGCTTTTTTTTTTAAACAGGAGAAAGCAATTCACAAGATAATTTTTTTCCTCATTTGTAAATGGCAGGTAATATCTGAGACCATCTAGAAAATGGAATAATACTCCCACCTCATTTACGATTTTATGACGATTTTATGAGATAGTGCGGCTAGAAAGGCACTGCACAGTCTGTTGCTCATAGGAGATGCTTAGAAAATGAAAATGACCATCACCAGCTGCAAACTGATTTCCAAGAACTGGGGGAAAGGACCATCATGATTTTAGAAGCAACTACTCAAATATCAAATATCAGGTGGCTCTGAGAAAAGAGAAATTACCTGAGTACCTCAAAGAATATTGAGAAGATTAAATGACAGTAATTTTCCAAGATGTAGATTTAGCCAGAATGAGCCATCTAAGTCAGCCCTAGAGTTTCCCTGTGGGAGTGAACACTCTCAATTTTAAATTGTGTTATCTTTTAGCATAGTTCATTTTCAAAAAATCCAGGCTACCATTTAACCTTAGGACGCTGTGGGTTTTATTTATAAAAACATACATGGCATAAAAAGCCATGATTTTCAAAACTTTTCTGAGTCTCACTGTGTGATAACTCAAATTTATCTAATGATTTTTTCTTTATGCATATGTTATCTCACAATAAACATATGATGTTGATTTTTACTATATGTCACTCTAGTAATGAGCAAATTAAGGGTGAAAGAGATCAAATAATTTGTTAAGGCTACAAAGTTGGTAAGTTGTAGAACCAGGATTAGAATCCATATTCAAAAGACTCTGGGGCCAGTGTTCTTTCTAACACCCCAGGCTGCCACTCCCTTGCCATGTTGTACTACAGGTTAAAATTAGCATGTGGCTAAATTATCTAATTAATCTAATAGCACTATTAACATGTACTATCACTTTTATGTAGATAAGTCTAGAGAGCAGACTCTCAACGTCAATCACCCAAAGGAGGAGTTCCAAGCAGGATTAATTTACAAAACACTGATGTTGTGCACAGCTGTAACTGACAGAAGTGTCACAGTAATAAAATAAAATAAAAAACGGACTCTGGGCATTGGAATGCATAAATCATCTTACCTGCATATTTATTAAGTTTATAAGATATCAGGCACTTTTCTAGATTTTTAGGCATACAGCCATTAACAAACACACACGACTGAAAGTGAATTAATTAAACTGTTAATAGCTGGATGATAAGATGTTATGGGTTAATTTTATTTTCTTTTTTGTGTTTTTATTTTACTCACTTTCTAAAATGAGCTTAGATTACTTTTAAATCAAGAACAATGTTTTATGTATATGTAAGTGGATTTTTATAGATGAGCTTATTTTGATACTCAGACACATTTTACAACTGTCCCCACTTACTCATTTGAGAGCTTAACCTTTTCATAGCCAAGATGTCCACTTCTTATATTGCAGCCTACTTTATAGAAAAACAAAGACTCTTAAAAAATATATATGTTTTTATTGACTTTAGAGACAGAGAAAGGGAGAGGGAGAGATAGAAACAAATCAGCTGCCTCCTGCATGCCCCCTCCTAGGGATGGAGCCCACAACCCAAGCATGTCACCAGACTGGGATTCCAACCATCGATCGACCTCTTGGTACATGGGACAATGCTCAACCAACTGCCCAAGTAAAACAAAGGCATTTTTAATAGCTAGTCTTTGTCCACCAATTCAAAGAAAGGGGGTGTGAGGAAGAAAAAAAAAAATCATGTGAAGTGGAGACCAAGTCTAGAGAACATTTTCATTTGCCAGAAACATGGATTTAGTACCCAGAGACCATATTTCATCCCAAATTATAAAGTAGAGAGTAGTTTACGACTGCCGAGACTCAACCTCAGAAGCATGGAGCAAAAAGCAATCCATTTCACATGTGCAAATATTATAGGAAAATTCCTATCAGCAGCAAAACAATGTCAGACTCATATTTCCCTCCTATCACTTATTTCAAATATTTTCTCTGACTTACTTTTGCCTAGCAATTTGTACAGACTACAAAAGAACAAAAGCTCCGGTCAAGAAATTTAAGTAAAGAAGATGTGGAAGGAAAACAATAAAAAATTCAAAGGATTCTTCCCCTGAATTCAAATATTACCAGAGAAGAACACAGGCAAAGGAGGACATTCTTAGTAAATAATGTCTTTCCAGCTTCAGAGAGAAGAGATCCTCTTTTATGTTTAATCTATACTCTCTCAGCCATCTTGGAAGCCCTCCTCATTCAGCCCATGCTGAAAGGTTTCTGTTGCTTTTCTGTATTTCAGAGTACTAAGTGTTTATACTGTTAGCCTCTTAAAAGCCTCTTTGCTGAGAAAGTGTGTGTGTGTGTGTGTGTGTGTGTGTGTGTGTGTAAAGTGGGGTGAGATCTGTATACTACCAGCAATGCAGAAAATGTGAAAAGCTTAAGTAGCTCTTGCCATTGGAAAAGTCAAAGCTGATGGTCAAGTTAAGATTGATGTGTCAGCAATAACCCAACGATAGCAGAGAGTGTTGGAGTCATAATTATCTCTTTACAAATGCCAAGGGCACAGGCAGACATTTTTATGAGCTCTGTGGATATTTATTCAAGCATGTCTGGCTCGGTTTATATAGAGCTTTTGGTATTTGCTGGCAATTTTCTATGTTAAGAAAATATTTTTAATCAGATCAGCTTTATAGTGGTCAAAGGTCAAACAACTAATTAAAATTAATAGCAGCCGAAACTGGTTTGGCTCAGTGGTAGAGCGTTAGTCTGCAGACTGAAAGGTCCTGGGTTCGATTCCGGTCAAGAGCATGTACATTGGTTGCGGGCACATCCCCTGTAGGGGGTGTGCAGGAGGCAGCTGGCTGATGCTTCTCTCTCATGGACATTTCTAGCTCTCTATCTCTCTCCCTTCCTCTCTGTAAAATATCAATAAAATAAATAAATAAATAAATAAACAAATAAATAAATAAAATTAACAGCAGCCCCAAATAAATTAATAACTTCCAACAAACTAGAGAGGGAGGTTAGGTCAGGTTGGCAGTTCTCTAAATTAAAGAGCTGTGCCATTTTAAGCAGTCAATCTTACTTGGCTGGAGTGCTCAGAAATAAAAGGTTTCTGTGGTTTAGCTGTTGTTGAGTTGTTGGGCACAAGGAGAATAATCATTCTCGACATCATATTCAATGACAGCAGCAAAATAATTAAGGCTCTGAGGTCAGACAGACCCAGGTAGAAACCATGTTTCCTTTACTAACTAGAAAACTTGTCTGAGTTAACTGGGCACATTAACATCTGCAAAGCTCATTTGTCATCTGTAGATGAAAATTAAAATAGCACCTGCTTTTCTGGGTTATTGTAGAAATTGAACAAGATGATATCCATAGGCTCCTTAGCAGATACCATTAGTGTGTAATCAATTCTAGCTATTCTTGTTCTTTTTGTCATCACACTGTGCATATTTCCCCAAATCTCTCTCTTTCTCTCTCTCTCTCTCTCTCTCCCCCCCCCTCTCTCTCTCTCTCACACACACACACACACACACACACACACACACACACACACATACACACACACACACACACACACACACACACACACACACTCCACCCAAGGCAGATGCTAGATTCTCCAAGGAGGCTAAGGAAAAAAGCCAGAACCCTAGAGAGCGTTCTTAGCTGCCCTGTGGCCGGCCGGATTCTCAGATCCCAAATCCTGTGAGCACACTTGCTATGACAAACACTGGAAGGTAGCATGAACTAGAGAGGAGTAACAACTAGTCAACCTGAGTTCACACATGGGCTCCTCCAATAACTTATGGCCAGATGAGATAAGGCAAATTTCTTAATTTCTCAGGTACTCAGTGTCCTCCCTTAAAAACTGCACAGACTTGCTATGGTGAAATGGATCAGTTGGTTAGAGCATTGTCCTGTACACCCAAAGGTTTCGGGTTGGATTCCTGGGTCAGGATACAATGCCTAGGTTGCAGGTTCAATCCCTGGTCAGGGCACAGATCTAGTTTGCAGTTTAATGTCAGGACAGGGTACATCTCTCTCACAGTGATGTTTCTCTCCCTCTCTTTCTCGCTCCCCCTCTCCTTTCCCCTGTCAAAAAAATCAATAAAAGTATATCCTTGGGTGATTATTAAAAAAAGAAGATAAACTTAAAAAGACATTGAATATACTTGTCAAAGCTCAAAGGATTACTGTTGAAGATGAAATGGAATGGGGTATGTGGATGTGTTAAGTACAGTGCATGGCACAAAGAAGATGCTTATTTTGTGGTTTACTTCCTGGCACTGACTTTGAGGTATCCCTGGTCTGAGGGCTCCCTAACCAGACCACAGACCTCTGGGGTGTTTCTAGTATAAGCTCATAAATGGAAACATGCAGAAGGTAGTCATTTTATCCCCACAAACAGAGCATGTGTGCATATGACACAGCAATTAATCATGTACTGAAGAGGCAGCATGGGCAGAAAGATGCTTTGAACATGTGACTACGCATGAGGTGAGCTGAGAAGGGGATAGGAAATGGATACTTTGATTATTAAATATTTAAGTGGCATTCATAGTCAGTCCCTTTCTCTGAGCCTCAGCTTTATTGCTAGAAGGGAGAAAAAAAGAAAACCTATCCTATCCTATGTGGCTCAGAGGTTGAGCATTGGCCTATGTACCAGGAGGTCACCAGTTCGATTCCAGGTCAGGGCACATGCCTGCATTTAGGGCTCAATCCCCAATAGGAGGCATGCAGGAGACAGCCCATCCATGATGATGTTTCTCTCTCATTGATGTTTCTATTTCTCTTTCCCTCTCCTTTCCTCTCTCTCTAAAAATCAATAAAATGTATTTTATAAAAAAGGAAATCTAACTAGAGTATTTTTCAGAGATCTTTCAACTGAAAATTCTGCCATGCTAGTCAGAGCTGACCTTTTCTTTCAAAGTAAACGAAGTAGACTGGTGGGAGGGGAGAAGCTGAGGGCTATTCTGTCAGCCCTCTCTCATCTCCCTCACCCTCCTCTGATGGTTCCCTCCCCGAGATAGGAACAGTCTCCCTCTCACATGCTTAAAGTTAAAATGAATTTCTAGTGTCTTCCTTGACCATCCATAGAGAATTTTTTGAGAGCGGGATGAGGAAGAGCCTCACTGTATAAACAAGAACAAAGCCCCCCTGGTGCTTGTTAAATAAATGTCACCTCTTATTTTCTCTGTGACCAAGGATAAGTTTTTCAAATTTCCTAACCTTTAGTTGTCCGGTTTAATAAAAATAAAAGTCAGTTGAGAGAATGGATAATACTAACCTCACAGTATGAGAGGTAAATTGGGTAATATAGGCTTTAAAGAGCCTGACACATAGAAAATGCTCAATAGATATTCACTTCCCTTCCTTTAATATTTTTTTTCTTTTGTGCACTGGGGAAAGAAGGGGAAGGGAAGGGGGGGGTAGAGAGAGAGCCTCAAAGGGACTATTGGGCTATTGAGAGTATAGATGCCTTTTATTTTATTTTTAAACTTTATTTTTATTTTTGATACTATTACATGTGTACCCATCACTTGGCCACCTTTCCTCTGGCCATCACTTCATTTTTGTCTGTGTCTATGGGTTATACATATATGTTCTTCAGTTAATCTCTTCAATATTAAAGATGTACCCATTCCCCCCTCACCTCCCCTCTGACATTTGTCAGTTTGTTCCATGTATCCACGACTCTGGTTCTATTTTGTTCATCAGTTTATTTTGTTTATTAGATTCCACATATAAATGAGATCATATGATACTTGTCTTTCTTTGACTGGCTTATTTCACTTACATAATATTCTCCAGGTCCATCCATGCCGTTGAAAAAGGTAAGAGTTCTTTCTTTCTAAGGCTGGGTAATATTCCATTGTGTAAATTTATCACAGTTTTTTAATCCACTCATTTACTGATGGGCACTTGGGCTGTTTCCAGATCTTAGTTATTATAAATAATGCTGCTATGAACATAGAGGTATACCCCTTTTAATTTTTTATGCCCTATAAAGCCATAGGGCTTGCACATAACCTGGTATGATATATGATAGAAATATTTTCAACATGGATTCAAACACAAGTAGATATTTTAAATATGATGTTTCTCTCTCTCTCTCTCTCTCTCTCTCTCTCTCTCTCTCTCTCTCTCCTTTCCTCTCTGAAATCAAAGCTCTTGGCATAGTATGAAATGAGCAGAAAAGAACAGAACTGGGTCACCAAGATCTGGTCCATTTGCCAGATGTGTTCTCTTATGAGGGATGAAGATTTTTCAATTTAGTTATCTAACTGACATACCAAAGTCCCCTGACAGATATTAAGTAACAACCTACAATCACTTTTTAGCAAAATCAGGAGGATATAAGAACATGGGCCTATGAGTAACAAAAGAGAAGAAAATAATTTGTGGTTTTTTTTTTTTTAAATCAGTTATCCTGAATTTTAGGGGGGGGGGGTCACAAAGCCCATCAGGAAAGCATAAACCTTCTTTTCATAAAACGCATGTATGTATGTCCACAAACCACTTGGTGCACAGTTTCAGGGGCCTCACAGGCTCTATTTTAGAATCCTCTATTTCAATCCATTTGAACTTGAACTCTGAACTTTGTAGCCATTATCTGGTTTGTCAACCCATTATGAACTTCTGACAAGACATGTGCAAAGAGTTAATTTCCATTAACTTTGGAGATTGAGCTATGCTCTAAAAAGCCATTTAAAGCTCCCAAAGTATAAGATTTACATGCTTGCCCCATTGTCAATCTAGGAAAAAGTCCTTATTAAACTGCTCACAAGGCCCTGTGCATTTTACAGCTTAACTGCTGGGGAAGACACTGTTTACAGACCTCTCTCCTGGTGGTGGGGTGAGCCGAAGAACCAGGAAGCATCCTCAGAAAGGCTAACTCTGTGAGCCCAGACCACCAAGATAGAGTCCACACTTCTCATTAAGCAGAGTTAAGAAGTTAAAAGCTTTCTTCTCTATTTCACAGAGTTTGTTTTTTTAAACTCGATCCTTGAGATCCCAGCGTAAGATTTCCTCCCCAAGGCCGTAAGCAAGGACACTTCAGAAGTCACACGTCCGATGCGGGGAGGGACTACAGCTAAGGCTTTAATTATGGTATGTCTTTGTCTATTCAAGTTGCTATAACAGAATACTTTATAAGCTGGGTGGCATATAAACAGCAGAAATGCATTTTTAATAGTGGTGGAGGCTGGACGTCCAAGATGAGAGGGCCAGCATGATTGATTTCTGGTGAGAGCCCTCTTCCAGATTGCCAGCTTCTCGGTGTAACCTCCCTCACACACTGGAAGGGTCTAGAGAGCTATCGGGAGCCTCTCGGGAAGACACTAGTGTCACTCATGAAGGCTGTGTCCTTATGGCTCCTCACCTCCCAAAGGCCCCTCCTCCTAATACCATCACATTGGGGGCTAAGATTTCAACATGGATTTTGATGGGACACAAACATTCAGCCCATAGCAAGGGATGTTGGGGATAATTCTAACACTTGACTGAATCTCTGCAAATAAGCGAATTTGGCGTGAACCTTAAGAGTGAAGAGTCTGTAGTGAGGCTGATGGGGCTCAGATGTTACCCTTTGTCGCTTGCTATCTGCATGACCTAGGGCAAGTGATCACTGCCTAGTACAGAGGCTGTGGGGCAACCAGATCCCCGTTCTAGGACACGGGCACTCATTTTTTCCAGCTTCCTGGAGTGTTGCCTCCTGGCTGCTTGCTGATGAGGTCTTCCTGAGGAATTTCCCTTCACTGAGGGGAGGTGCTTGGCTGCAGGTTATGCACTGTCCTGGGCAGTCTACATGGATGATGAGAGAGAGTGACCTGGGCCCGTGTCTTAATTCTGGGCCTCTCTGAAGGGACATCCTAGCTTCAGCTCTTCCCATGGGATCAGCAGAGATCTGCTCTATTGTAATTGCATCCCATTTCAGCTTTTCCCTCTGTCTAATATCATTTCCATCCTGCCCTGCAACTGTTTATCCTGAGGATACTCCTCAATAAACCTGTTGCATGAAAATCTTGTCTCTGAAACTGGTATTTCCCAAGAAACCTGACTTATAGGAGGGAAGAGATCAACTAAAGAACTTATATGCAAATATACATGACCCATGAATACAGACAATAGTGGAGTGAGGGCCTAGGGAGGTGATGAAGGTGGGGAGGAGGGTAGGCAAGAGGAAAAAAGAGAGAACATCTGTAATATTTTAAACAATAAAGATAAATTTTAAAATAACATGCTAAAAAGAAACCTGACTTTATAACATTCTAAAAGTCTCGTCGTCCTTATCTGTAAAATGGGCATGGTAACTGTACTTGCATAATAGGATGCAATGGGATGATGGCAGGACAGTATTTAGCACAAGGTCTGACACAGAGTAAGCCCTCCCAGAATCCCCAGGTTGATCAAGAGAATCAACGCAATTAGGATAAAAATCCAAACTAGTTTCTTAGCAGAAGACAAAGGACATAAAACATATAGACATTGACCAGCTGATCCTAGCATTCATATGAAAATGCATGAAACCAGAAAAGACAAAACAATCTGAAAAAAGAAAAGACTGGAGAAGTCACATATCCCAAATGCAATAGTTAGTACAAAAGTCAAGTAACCAAGATAGTGTGATACTGCAATAAGGATACACATAGACCAATGGAATAGAATTAAGAGTCCCAGCAAAAAGCTTGTATATTTATTAATAACTAATTTTTGACAAGGATGCCAACATCATTTAATGGAGGAAAACAGCCTTTTCAATAAATGATGCTGAGACAACTGGGTAGCTATTAGAATCCATTTAGAGCCTTTCCTCACACCATATACCAAAATTAACTCCAAAATGGATATAAGATCTAAACTTAAAAGCTAAAACTATAAAACTCTTATAAGAAAACCTAAGTGTACATCTTTGTGATTTTGAATTAGGCAACGATGCTTCAAACAACAACAACAACAAAATGATGTACTGGATTTCATCAAAATTAAAACTTCTGTGCTTGATAGAAAAATAAAGAACAGATAAACATCAGAATGGGATAAAATATTTGCAGATCATGTATCTGATATAGGAATTGTATCTACAATATTTAAAGAATTATTTATAATTCAGCAATAAAAAGACAACCCAATTTAAAAATGAGCAAAGGTTATATTCTACTTTGAAAATTATTTCTGCACATGAGTTATCTAACCTTCTATGTTTGAGGGCACACACTGTGTTTTATTCTTTTCTACATCTCTAGCACCTACCAAAAGCAGACTAGAAAGCAACATTTTATCTAGGAAGAACAGCAGAAAATTCCAAACAGCAGTTTGTTACAAAATAGGGGTTTTCCTTCTCAGAACCTTTAAAAAGAACTACCTGCACCTAAAACAGTGCAGTCGTGTGGAGTCCACCTGCGTGTGGTGCTCTTGCAGCTGTCCTGGCCAGATATTTCAATAAATCTTTGCCTGTTTTTTTAAAAAAATAAATTATCAGCCTCCTGTGGTCTTATTTTGAGCCCAGGGTTCGACCCCACAACAGGTCTGACAAGTGACGCTGCTCCACGGTCCTCTTCCTGCTAGATGATAGAAGAAGAACCAGTAATCCATGATTGAGATGCAACCGAGATCTCAGGAGAGGAACTTGAGGTCCCCTGCACCCAGACCAGACCAGCTCAGCTGCTGGACCCCAGAGAACAGCACCAGGGGGATCCCTAACTAAGCTTGTACCCGAAGCTCAGGAATTTGTTTAATAAAAAAGCTGTGTGATTTGCAACTGCATATGTTTGATGTGGTATAATCCCTCCAGCAGTTAATTGAATTATTTTTCGTACACTTAAAATTTAAATCAAACCTTCTGGTCCCTCTGATCCTAAGCCTGCCACTTGGTCCTGCTTGCATAGATTACATAGTCTCTTTGCAAGCAACTACTTGAATGTCCCACACCTGCACAGTTAAAGTTTATCTCAAGGGATGCCTTAGATCTGTGGTCAGCAAACTATGGCTCATGAGTCACATGTTGCTCTTTGACCCCTTGAGTGTAGCTCTTCCACAAAATACCACGGCCTAGGCGAGTCTATTTTGAAGAAGTGGCATTAGAAGAAGTTTAAAAATATGGTTCTCAAAAGAAATTTCACTCGTTGTACTGTTGATATTTGGCTCTGCTGACTAATGAGTTTGCCTTAGATAAACACCCCAGATCCTTTCCTGGGATCTACTTGGGTCAAACTCCTCAGGCAAAGCCGGGGAGCTAGGATCCAGGGTCCGAGAGGGCCTTGCCCAGCACCTCCTGACACAGCTATAAAGCAGCCAGCCACGGGCTCAGCAAATACCTTCTCCTACTTGCTCATTGCTCCTGAAGATTGTAGGAGGTCTCCTCTGGTTCCCTCTGACACCACAACTGTTAAAAGATAAACTGGGGCATACTAACAATTTCAAGAGTTTATTTGAGCAAAAATAAATTCAGATCAGACAGCACATAACCAGAAGTGGTTGGGAACTCTCCAGCAACACCAGCTCTGGGAGAGGTTTTTATAGAGTAAGAGCAGAAACCAGAAACAAAGTAAGACAATCACTGATTGGCTCTGGCTTAAAGCCTCGTTGATTGTTGTGATTGGTTGTCCTCAGTGTTGTGATTTTGTAACTTTGAAGCATTTGCAAGCTTAGATTTTGGGTTGCTTTTGTAGGCTGCCCCAACATGAGAGCCACCTCAATCCAATGGCCTCCTTGTTTAATTAATTTAACACCAGTAAAGATAAGTAAAGTGTTCTCAAGAGCTCTACGATCATTCTAGTGAACAATGAACCTGACAAGGGGCCATGAGAACCCCCAATTCTGTAGTTGGTCAGGAAGGCGGGTCACCCTGTTGTTGGCTGGTGTCTGAAGTGGGCACAGTCTTCTGGGACCCGGCCCTTTAACCCATGGATCCTGTGTAAATTCTGGGTAGATGGTTAGTGTCAGAATTGAGTTGAATGTAGGAGCACCCCGCGGTGTTGGAGGGTTAGTGGGTGTTGGTAAAAACCTCAGAGAGAAGCCTACAAGCTGTCAGAGCAAGTGGCCCAGTTTCCCCTCCTCTAAGTGCCAGAAAGCCAATCACTGTTTCACTAACAGAGATGTGGCCAGGAAGCCCGGAAGGCTGGTCAACAACCTTAATCGCTCTAACCACTCACTGGTTAGTTGAGGCATTGTTAGCTGAAGCAGCCTCCACCTCTGTCTTATGTAAATTTCTGTTATTTTCCTGCCTAAGGGCTATGGGTGTTTCTCCATAGCCTCAATAAAAGGGATAGCAGGGCCAGAGCAGTGTGTAGTCCTCCCACTAGAGGTAGGCTCCTGCCTGGCTCCCAATATTGTCAAATTAATACCTTTTCTAGTCTCTTCATTTGTGTTCGACCTTCTCCAGAACCCGAACCCTGAACCACACGGGACGTGGAGGGGCTCCCACATCTAGGAAACAGCACCACTGCTGTCTGTGAGAGCCTGTAACTCTCCTCTTGGGCTAAGAAGCTTTCATTTCTCTCCCACTGGGTCTCAGGAGCAGGAGGTGTGGCATTCAAGATGGCAGCTTCACTCATTTTACAGGGAAAAGAATCTGTTTCGAGCTTCACCTCTGGGATAGAAAGTGACCTGCTAAACTGATACAACCCAGGCAGCAGAGGAGTTAGGGGATCAGTGACAAGTGTCTTCCCCTGTTCGTGCTGGTCTGTGGGGTTGCTGGGGCCCCTCTTGTGTGCAGAGCCAGCCGGAGGGAGGGGTTCAGCAGTTGCCACAGGGAGTGAGACTGAGCCACCTTGAAACCCCAGCAGGGTTCCTCCATCAGAGACGCACTGAGCTTCTCTGAGGGCACAGGGGTTGCAGTTCTTGGTGTTTAATTCTTTTTTTTAAAAAATAATTTTTAAAAATATATTTTATTGATTTTTTACAGAGAGGAAGGGAAAGGGATGGAGAGTTAGAAACATCGATGAGAGAGAGACATCGATCAGCTGCCTCTTGCACACCCCCTACCGGGGATGTGCCCGCAACCAATGTACATGCCCTTGACCGGAATCGAACCAGGGACCTTTCAGTCTGCAGGCTGACGCTCTATCCACTGAGCCGAACCGGTTTCAGCTGTTTAATTCTTTCAGGCCCCACTCAGTATCACCCTGGAGCCGTATAGGTTCTAGTGCCCAACTCTAGTGTCAATCCCACCTCTCTTCTTTTCTCAGGGGATTTACACTTAGGAATTGGTCAACTTTTCCTTTTTTAAATCCTCAAATCTCAAAGGATCTGATTTATTATATTCCCCTCTTCAAACAACAGGGGATACCAATCTTCTTCCAAAAAGAAAATTACAGTGCTGAAACAGCCAGCGGCAATATGCAAACTAGTAGGCATGGCTGTGTCACAGCAAAACATTCTTCACAAATTCAGACAGCCAGCAGATTTGACCTGTGGACTATAGATTGCCAGCCTCCGATGTACACAGAAGCCCAAATGACTGCCTTTGTGCCATTCTGATTATTATTTGGGGCTGTCTGGGACTTTGTCTAATTTATTTTAGTATGCAGCATGTTAGTCATAAATTACTACCTACTCAGTTTAAATTCTGTGTATCTACTGAACTCTG
Source organism: Vespertilio murinus (assembly GCA_963924515.1). Taxonomy (NCBI): domain Eukaryota; kingdom Metazoa; phylum Chordata; class Mammalia; order Chiroptera; family Vespertilionidae; genus Vespertilio; species Vespertilio murinus. The sequence continues at coordinate 19,327,446 of OZ004716.1, forward strand.
TTTTTCTCCCCCTGCCCTTATATGTGAGATATAAGGATATGTGGAAATAAGAATGTAGTTCCTTAGTTGCTATTTGAGTTTATTAGCACAGCAGTTATAAAATGCAAATAAAAAAAGACAATTGGTTATTCTTAATAATTATCCTCATTTTTGTAAACAGATCCTATAAATACTTATGTAGAACTTCCAAATATCACTGGTAGTCACACCCAATGTATTAGGTTCCATCAGGGATAACTGCATTTTAAAATTCTGTTCCATGTAATTTAAGACTACAGTGGGATCTCAGTTCTCGAACTTACTGCATTCCAGAAGGCTGTTCCAGAAGTGACTGAAATAATGTGAATTGAATTAATCTGTTTTAGATCCCCAAATGATTCCCTGTTTTAACCTTTTTTATATACAGTACATGGTACTGTTTAATCTATAAATAAACATTTGTTTTCTTACATTTATGGAACTATTCCCTATTAGCCTGAAACTGTATCACTGCCTCCAAAATACTATCATCAGCTAACTGCTTTTCATTTATCCAATCATCAACAGTTTTTCACCTACTCAATTGCTTGGAATTGTTGTTTTGTGAGCACTTTCATACCCTTAGCAACAGTAGCATTCTTGAGTCTCTCTTTATATTTTAAAGTCCTGCTAATCATAGATTCCCCGGGGCAACAAAAGCATTCTCTTCTTTGTTGCCTGAGAGACATTTTTTGTCACGCTGAGGTATCAGCATGAAAGAGTTGTCAGGTTGAAAACTAAAGTTTTGATCAACAACAAAGACAATTTTTCTGTAAACAATTTGGGTGAGAACCAAATTGTTCTAAATGGAAGCCATTTGAAATCAAGTTTTGACTGAATAAGATCTCTTGTCCGGCTGGTGTTGCTTAGTGGTTGAGTGTCAACCTATGAACCAGGAGGTCACAGTTCGATTCCCAGTCAGGGCACATGCCTGAGTTGTGGGCTCAATCCTCATCACTGTGGATGGTGTGGACCAGCTGGTTAGAGGTATGAAGGTGTCCCTTCCTTCCCCTCCCCTTCCCCTTCTCTCTCTCTCTCTCTCTCTCTCTCTCTCTCTCTCTCTTGCTCTCTTGCTCTCGCTCTCGCTCTCTCTCTCGCTCTCTCGCTCTCTCGCTCTCTCGCTCTCTCTCTCTCTCCCCCTCCCTCTCTCCTTCTCTCCCTCTCTCTCTGTCTCCCTACCTCCCTCACCCCATCTCCTTTCCTCTCTGAAATCAATTCAAATATATTTTTAAATAAAATATCTCTTATGATTATGTCTATGAAAATGTCTCTTAAAGCAAGTCAGAGCATACCTTGAACTTTTCAGGACCTCTGTTAAAAGAAAAACTGCTTAAACATTTAATGAATGCTTAGCTAAGTCATGGGGATTGTAGAATGAGACATTTCTATCCTTCAGAAGTTGGACAGATACTATTCCCCACTGTAACATGGATAGGAAGCTTTGGACCCTGGCCTGCTCCTGGAACCCCAGCTGCATCTTTTCCAAGACTGGCTTTTCCCAATAAATTCTGTCCTGTTCATTATTTTTATCCTAGACTCCAGTCTTTGATGTTTCTATGGCTTCTTTTTGCCAACTTGGGCTGGCACTTATGTGCATCTCATGAATGAAACAGGTGCTTAACATCCATTTGATAAATGCTTGTTTGGAGCAGAGGATAAATTGGCAGTAGTCTTGGTCTCAGATGCTACCAGTTAGGGTGCTGGGCCTGTTCCAAGTTCAGTGAATGACTCAAGGCAAAATTGCACCTTTCTTTTAAAAAAAAAAAAATCTATTTTATTGATTTTTTACAGAGAGGAAGAGAGAGGGATAGAAAGTCAGAAACATCGACGAGAGAGAAACATTGATCAGCTACCTCTTGCACACCCCCTACTGGGGATGTGCCCGCAATCAAGGTACATGCCCTTGACAGAAATTGAACCTGGGACCTTTCAGTTGGCAGGCCGGCAATCTATCCAATGAGCCAAACCGGTTTCGGCAAATTGTACCTTTCTTGATCTCAATTTTCTTATCTCTCAAATGAACAAACAGGACCAGATCTATTTCTTGAACACCTATTTTAGCAATGTATTCTACTAAAACTCAGAGTGACCGTCATTGATTACCCACCAAATATTATCTGGGAACAGTGTTCCTCAACTATTTCTTCATTATTATCCGCTAAGGAGGATTTTTTTAGACATTTTATTTTCCTGATGGCAACTCCCCTCCTCCACCATGTAACCGAGGAGACAAAAGGAAGCTAGGTGGTGTTAGGTCGCTGAAGGAGAAACACACGAGGTCAGCAACTTTTAAAGGACTTTTGGCGGGCTTTTTTCTGGGTGGAGACTTCTTTATGCATATCCAAAGGAGAGATAATGTCACCGCAAGTGAAATGTGGTCTCAGCAAAGGGAATATCCATAGTGCAATGACCTAAAATTCCAGTTGGGGGGGGGGGGGGTTGTCAATTAAATTGTTCTATCAAACCTAACAGGCAGATAGGGGTGGGACCACAGGAAAGGACTTAGGACCAGGAACCCAACTAGATGGAGTTACGAAGGCACCCAAACTGGGCAGGGAAGGAAGGGCACGCTCTAGCAAGGCATGAACTTTAAAATGTATGGATATTGCTAAGACAAACAGCATGCAGATAATCATTCACAACGCAGGAACACGTATAAACCAATCCAAAAGACATTGCTAATGCAGAATTCTTGGAAAGACCAATTAGGAGCTAGCAAGACTACCCGCCCCCTAAATAAAAGGTGCGGCACTTCCTGTCACCCTCTCCCCTCTCCGGCACACACGATGGCAGGGGATGCACATGGCTATGGCCACGTGGGCCCCCACCCATGGACTCGTAGACTTTAATTAGCTTGGTTGCTAAACTGTTCTCCACTGTAACATGGAAAGGAAACTCCGACCCTTTGCCTGCTCCTGGAACCCCAGCTGCACTTTTTCTAGGAGTGGCTTCTCCCAATAAATTCTGTTCCCGCTCATTATTTTTATCTGCGACTTCAGTCTCTGATTTTCGTGAGATAAAAACTAGGACTCAACACCCACATGTCTTGGTATCATTAACCTTCACTCAGCTTAAAGCTTACATAACTATAGTACACTTTAAAAGCCAGAAAATTGAGTAATGGCCAAATGTGAGCTGAAATGCCAAAAAAAAAAACAACAAAAAACACCAAAAAAAAAAAAAACCCCAACAACACATTTTTAAAATGTTTCCAGACTCCACATTTTCCATATGCCGGACCCTACCCCACTGAGAGAGCTAAGCCTGGTTACTGTCCCTGAGGCCCTATAGTGTCATGAGGTGCCCATAGTTCAGGGGAAACTCTCTCTCTCTTCTTTTTTCTTTTTTTTAAAAATATATTTTATTGATATTTTTACAGAGAGGAAGGGAGAAGGATAGAGAGTTAGAAACATCATTGAGAGAGAAACATCCATCAGCCGCCTCCTGCACACCCTCCACTGGGGATGTACCCACAACCAAGGCACATGCCCCTGACCGGAATCGAACCCGGTACCTTTCAGTCCACAGGTCGACACTCTATCCACTGAGCCAAACCAGTTTCAGCGGAAAATCTCTCTTCTGTACAGCAGTTCCCCCTTATCCTGGGGGGATCTGGTCCAAGTCCCCCCCCCCTGCCCCCATGGATGCCTGAAACTGCGGATAGTACCAAACCCAATACATACGGTTTTTCTCCTATATATATACATACCTACGATAACGTCTAATTTATAAATTAGACTCAAGAAGAGATGAACAACCATAACTAATAAAATGGAACGATTCTAACAATACCGTATTTGCCGGCGTATAAGACGATTTTTTGGCCCTGAAAAATATGTATTTGCCGGCGTATAAGAGACTGGGCGTATAAGACGACCCCCTAACATTTCCACTCAAAATACAGAGTTTGTTATATACTCACCGTATAAGACTACCCCCCACTTGGAGGCATATTTTTCAGGGCCAAAAAATCGTCTTATACGCCGGCAAATACGGTACATTGAAATATGAATGTGGACCCCTCGCTTTCTCTCAAAATACCCTATTCAACTGCACTCACCTTTTCACTGGAAGGGAGCTCCCTACGGCTTCTCGTTGGCACCCCCGGATGGCCAGGGCCACTACTGTCGCGTCTGGGGGCCATTATTAAGGGAAGCCTGGGGTTACTTCGACGGGAGCACGGCCACACTCCCCCACCAAGATGGCGGCCAAGGGACCCACGCCCGGGGCACGCGGCCCGCGTGGAGACGCAGGACGAAGCCCGGACTCACGCTCCCGGTGGGACTGGACTGGAGCCAGAGACCACGCGAGATTTCATCGCACGCACGCCCGACTCAGAAAAATAAAACACGAGATTTCAGCGGCCCCCTCGGAACGCCCCCGGGATTCCACCGCGCTGCTCGGAAAGGTGCGCGCGTTTTAAAACGGACGCATTGTTTGTTTCTGGAACGTTCCATGGAGTCGTCTTTGGGCCGCTGTGGACAGCAGGGATCTGAAACCCAGGAAAGCCAAGCCGAGGAGAAGGGGAGACGACTGTCCCGTGGGCTCTGGAGAAAGGAATGGGTGGAGGAGAATGCTAGCCTTTTTTAAAAAAAATATATATTTTATTGATTTTTTTTTTTTTTTTTTTTTTTTTTTTTTTTTTTTTACAGAGAGGAAAGGAGAAGGATACAAAGTGAGAAACATCAATGAGAGAGAGAAAGAGATCAATCTCCTGCCTCTTGCACACCTCCTACTGGGGATGTGCCGGCAACCCAGGTACATGCCTTTGACCGGAATCGAACCCAGGACCTTTCAGTCTGAATGCAGATGTTCTATCCATTGAGCCAAACCGGTTTTGGCAGAATGCTAGCCTTAATAACGTTTCCTGGTTGTTTTCATTCGGAAACATTTAACAGGCCTTGATTATGCTCGGGAACCACAGTCAGCAAAGGTATGTTTTATTTATTTTTATTTTTATTTTAAAAAAATATATTTTATTGATATTTTACAGAGAGGAAGGGAGAGAGAAAGAGAGCTAGAAGCCCCTCTGGGGATGTGCCCGCAACCAATGTACATGCCCACGACGGGAATCGAACCCGGGACCTTTGCAGTCCGCAGACCCACGCAAACCGGTTTCGGCAGCAAAGGTATGTTTTAAAATATCCACTGTGGTTCCAGATAATGCCCACACATCCTCTGGCCTCAGGGAGGTGGGCCATCATCTCCATCGCGTGTGGGTCCACGTCCTTCTGGGGACCGGGTTTGGAAGGCCTTGGGTGAGTAACTACATGGAGAAACCTGACAAACAGGACCTCAGCCGGTGATGAAGGCCTAGAGGACCCAAGGAGACATGCCAGCTAAAGGTAAGGTGGTGTTCTTAATGAAGGTCCCAGGAAAGAAAAAGGACATTAGGGGACATTTGAATAAATAGGAATACACTTTGCACTTTAATGAGTAATATTGTCTAAATTTTGCTTTGTCTAAGGAAAAATAAGAGAGTTTCTCTGGAAACCAGACGGTAACAACTCTTTCCAACATAGGAATGCCTTCCTGCAAACTTGCGTTTTTCTCTCTTTTATCAGGTGTGAAAGGACTCAGGGATAACATGGGTGACTGCCATTTAGAACAAACCCAAATCCTTATTAACAATTATATTCAGCTTTTGTCCTCACTTGTTTTCCCCCCAAAGTGAATAAATGAAAACAACAACAACAACAACAACAAAAAATACCCAAGAGTGGAGAAAAGGTTCTAGAACCAGACTGGTTCCATTCTACTGGGTGTGCAACCTAGATAACTTCTTCAAATTCTCTAAGCCTCAGTTTCCTTGTTCTACACTGGGAATAATAATGCCCTGCCTATAGGCTTTTACCTAAAATGTATGGTCAGTACTTGATCTATAGTGATAACTCGATCTGCTTCACCTTACTCCGCTGTGTCTCAGTTTCTTCTACTGCAGTTTTTCCCAAACTTTTGACCTATGTGTACTCCTTCTATAATTTTCATAACACTGAGTATCCCTCGTCAAAAAAAATGGATGTATTTTAATAACAATCAAAATATATTTATTTTTTATTTTTTGGTACATACACAAAATAATAATAAACGAAAAATAAAATTATTCATAATAAAATGTAAATAAAAGTTATATTATAAATAACATTTATTTGCACACCGGATCATCTCACACCTCACAAGACTGTCTTGACTTGACTCATGAGAACGTAGAATTAGGCGCAGCTAAGCACAATGCAGTGCATATCCCCACCAAACTCCGGTGCAACGCGTACCCCCACCAAACTCTTCCCGTACCCCTGGGGGTACACGTACCACACTTTGGGAAACGCTGTTCTACTGTAACATGTGACACTAATATTAGTATCTACTTCAAAGTTTAGGTTGGGTAATATATACAAAATGTTTGGCAAGTGCATAGGGTCTATTAAATATCTAATAAATATTAGCTTTCCTTATTGAAACTCCATATTCGAAGCCCTGGGTGGAAATACATATTAGTAATTGAAACCAAAGTCAAATAGCAGAAGAAAATCCTGTAGAGCAGTGGCTTTTAACCAGGGATGACTGTACTCTGGGGACATTTGGCATTTAGTTGAAATAGAGAGCAATGACCTGTGAGTTAATTCATGCCAAACCTGTGGTCAGGACCAACCAGAAAGCTCTGTTGTCAGTATTCTTTTCCTCCACAATCTTCTTCATCTGTTTCTTCCTCCAAGTGCCTAGACCAGAAACCTGAGCCCACAACCTCTATCTGGATCTCTCTCCTTATGGGATCAAGATCACGTCTGCAACAGAGGAATCCTTGAGCTCGCATCTGAGAATCAAACATCCAGGTTTTGGCATGTCCAGCTTGTGATTCCAAAGTTGTTGAATTTCTCCATCATACTTTCATCAGCTCAGTAACTATAGGAAACTGGGTCAGGATTTATTTGTATTTTGATCATCTAAGAAACTCTATAGTACCTTCAACTTTACTTTGTGTGGTTTTATTTTCAAATTTAGGTTGTCATCAATGCTGCTATTATATAAAATTATGTAATAACATTTATTGATTTCTAAAAAGCATCTCTATGATTTTACTCCAGAGTTTTAAAAATAATGTTTTCAGGCACAGTATTGGTAAATCACACAAACTGACATATTCCTAAAGGACAAACTTGCTAAGATTTGAATGTAAATCTTTATTATTAGTAATCTGTGGTCATGTAACAAATGACTGCCAAAGTTAGCAGCTTAAAACAGCACAAATGATGTCACAGAGTCTGTGGGTCAGGAATCCAGGTGTAGCTTAGCTGGTTTCCTCTGGCTCAGTGTCTCTCACCCAGGTTGCGATCAAGGTGTTGGTCAAGTCTGTACTCATCTCAAAACTTAATTGGGACGTGTGTGTGTGTGTGTGTGTGTGTGTGTGTGTGGTGTGAACTTGTTTTCAAAATTTCTTATGTAGCTTTGACGGGAAATATCAGACCTTTGCCACACAGACCTTTGCCTTTCCTATGTAAAGGAACTCTGTGTAAAGGAACTCATAACATGGCAGGTGGATGGCTCCCTCATCATGAGTGAGCAAAGAGAGAGAGGCTAAACATCCAAGATGGAAGCCATGGGCTTTTGATGCCTTAATTTCAGAAGAGACATTTATTTTTCTGCCATATTGTATTTATTAGAAGAAAGTTGATCAGTCAAGTCTACATTCAAGGGGTGGGTATTACACAGTAGCATGAATACCAGGGGATAGGGCCACTGAGAGCTGTCATAGAGGTCACCTTTTATTACCCGCAAGTATTAAGTCAGGAATGTCCTTAATCAACATACCACATTACTTGTGACCCTAGAATAAATAGCTCAAAAGCATCTTGGGTTATTTTTCCAGCTTATTTAGGTATCAAAAAATTATATATTTGAGGGGGAAAATTATATATTATATAAAGAGGAAGAGAAGCAGCCTTAATTCTCCTATGTAAATACTTTTATTTTGCCTTCAGTTCTTAACCAAATATATAAGTACTAGAAGCCCAGTGCATGAACCCCCACTGGCACCCATCTCAGCTGGCCTGGGCCACCTGTTCACCCACCACTGTTGCCACCTGTCGCCTCCCTCTGCAGGGTGACCTGCGGGGCAATCAGGGGACCCCTGCTGCACCTTGGCTGGCCTGGCACCTGTGGCCTGGATGGAGACAGCTCTTGCATTGAGTTTCTGCCCGCTGGTGGTCAGTGTGCATCATAGTAGCTGGTCGTTCCTCCAGTCATTCTGCAGTTCGGTAGATTTGTATATTAGGCTTTTATTATATAGGAGGGTTTAGTCTTTGGTGCCCCATTTTTTTTTTTTTTTACTTAGAAACATATCATAAAGAATAATGCATGTTTCTAGAGAATCTTCATAATCATCCTTTTAACATACACTAGGTCTTCATTATCCCAAGATCATTTGTTCTCTGAAGCAAGGCCTTAAGCCAAAACTTTATAAATGGAGAGAAAACTGTAGCTACAAATTATGAGAATGAGTTTATTTATCCAAATATAGGCCTTAATAGCAACTTTGCTAAATCTTAGAATAAAAAATGAAGCAAATGTTAACTTTTGGGGGAAAAGGATGATTCGTTTTTCCTGCAAAATTATATGATAGCATTATAGACCATGTCCTTCTCAATTGATCTGCATATTAGGAACATGAAAAAGGCCTCATTGGCAAAAACAATATTCAAGAATTTCATGAATTTTTAACAGTGGCTTTTTCTCTAGCTCTTAATCCAAATATATATTTTAGGTGCTCATTATCATCCTTTATCCAACTCAGTTGGTAACTAGTGTATTTCTGTGAGTTCCTTTGCTTGCAATTAAAGTGGCTCTCTGAAATCACCCATATTGATTTTATGAATGTCCCACGCTTTGGAAAAATTTGCAATTCTGATTTGTAATTAATTTACATTGACTGTATTTGCATTTTATTGTTAAGTGCTCACTAGAGTTGACTATCACTCAGACCAATCAAAAGGATATTGATGATGGTTGGGCATAAATTAGAAGTGCTGTTAATGAGGAAGAGATGCTAATGGATGAATATTTTATAGGTGTAGAATTCATTATTGAACCATTTCCTATCATACTTTTTTTTCTTCTGAGTTACTTCTCTCCCTAGACTGCAAACAGCATTTTGATGCTGATATTTCTTCTAATGGACTTCCTCCTGAGGAGGTACAATGAGAGTGGGCGACAGGCGTTCTTGGAGGCTTATAAAACTTCTCACTCTGAGTATCAGTACCTTACTGGCACATACATCCCACATCCCTGCCTTCTTCCTTGCTAATACAGTCTAGGTCAGTTCCTGGTTAGAGGCAACTGGTTCCTCCCTGCCCTCAGGCGAATCTCCTTTGTTCTGACTGGATAAACAGAATGCCATTTTCCTTGAAAGTAATCAGTTCTAGGATGGATGAGGGAAATTCTGGCCAATGAGGGTATCCTGGAAGATTTCCCTCATTCTTGAACACAGACAAAAGAAAGGGACATTTCTGCCTTGGTCTTTGTAACTCAGTTGTTTGGGCAACATTTTGTGCATCAAAATGTTCCGGTCTGATTCGCAGTCAGGGCACATACCCAGGTTGCTGGCTTAATCCCTGATAGGAGGCAGGAGCTGGAGGCAGCCATTCGATGTTTTACACTCACACATTAATCTTTCTCCCTCTCTCCCTCTCCCTTCCTCTCTCTCTTATATAAACAAAAAAAAAGTGTTCTCTTGCTTCCTAATAATCATATTTGGTTTGTATTAATGAAAAATATACAAAGGGGACATTTTCTTTTTCTGCCTCTGGATATTACCTTCTCACTGTAGAACTTTGGATAGTGATCTTGGAACCATGAACAAAGCCAGAGCAAACAGAGAAGCCAGTATCCCTCCTAGAATACGTTTTCAGATTATCCCCAACTTCTTTTTTCTCTTTTTGCATTAGCTCTTGATGCTACAAAAAGAGATGCCTTCTTTATTGGGTGTGGTATGTTACTTCCCCATCCCAAAGTGATGTCTACAGGTGCCTACAGGGGGAAACTTCTCCAACCAATCGCCTGAAAATTGAATGGGCATATATATGATCATCTAACCATTATTCTATACACCTGAAGCTAATACAAAATAATATTAAATGTAAAACTAATTGAAAAATAAAAATATGAATGGGCATGTTCAGCATTTCTCCTAGCTAATCCATAAAATCTTTAAAATTCAAGGCCAAATTAATCTGCGTGTAATGGAAGTTAATTTAAGTGCTCTCTCCATTTAGAGTCTAATCAAAGTAGAGTTATAATGTTTTTTGTTGTTGTCTCAGGTTAAGAACTGAATATAGATTGTACCTAAGCATTATCTTTATGATTAACCCTTTACCTTTCTAAACACAAATTTAAATTACTGCTTAACCTTCACTCTCACTCTCCATGGATACCAACTGTGAGAAATTTAGTTAGCTTCTTGGTTTGTTGTTAAAAATCTTGTTGGAAAAAGATTTTTATGAGCTTGTGTGATGGATTTCCTGAAGCAGAGACCTAGGTTCTCAAGTTTCTTGCCTTTTGCTCACAGATAATGAAGACCATCTTCTACTAAGCATTCAGTGCCTACCAGGGGGACACAGAGCCCCATTGGAGGGGCACTGAGATACCTTGAGTTCAGTGCAGCAGACAGCTCCTCCTCAGACGGGCGGGCTATGGCTGCCTCCAGCTGGTGAGGACGGTGTCACCATTTGACACAGGTGAGCTGCTGCAGGGGGTGGGTTCTGAGGATTTGCTTAGAGTGTTCCCTTGTGCATGGGAGTGAAGAGGGATGGGAGGTTGGAGGGAGCAGGGACGTAAGTAGGGCAAGCAAAGTGCTATCTATCTCCCTGGGCAGATGATAACTTTCTTGAGGGCAGGGACCATATTTTCAGAGGCAGCGTCACATCGTGGTACAAGTTGGGGCACCAGAACTCTGTCACGTGCTACTGCTTGATACCCTGTCTTAGCTTCTGTTTCATAGCTGTGTGGCGGGAATATAAATAGTGTACTCTTCAGAGGGTTGTGAGCTTCAATGAGTTAATATGTCTAAAGTGGCTAGTAAGAAATTGAATAACATTGGCCATATTTTCCATCTTTTTAAACCTATGGAGATTTTTCTGTGCTTGGTACAGCAAATGAACACAATGATTTCTTAATGAGTTAAAATAATGCCAAAAATTGAAGAACAAGAATTGAGTTGATTGCCTTTATTGCAACCGCTGATGCAGATTGGTGCCATAGAGCGAGCAGTAGACGGGACAGTGGCTGGTGGGAAGATTGCCCAGTGTCAAACCCAGGCTCCATCACTTACACTCTGTGACTAAATTAGGAGAGTTACTAGCCTTTCTTTACCTCCCTGGTAAAATGGAGAAAATACAGCATCAATCTCATAGGGTTTTTATGATAATCAAACACCAAGTTTCTAGCACAGAGCCTACAAAATAATATTATTTGTTCCCAGTTATTTTATGTTTACTCTGTAGCACTCTCTGTTCTAAGCACTTCACAGGCATTAACATTATCCCCATTTTCCAGATGGGGACACTAAGGTCTAATGTGATTAACCAGCTGGTGGCAGAGCAGACTTGCACACAGGTGTTCAGCTTCCATTACACTGCCTCCAGCTGCATATGAGGGCTATTTTTAGTAGTATTGGAGATGTAGAAAGCATCAGGGATAAAGAGAAAGACAAAGGTAAAAAGATTAGGAAAACGTTTTTAAAAGGAGGAGATTTGGAACTTGAAAGAGAAAGGAATTAAGTTATCCTTGTGTTTTCAACTGAAGAAATAGAGGTCTTGGTTAAGATTGTTATCCCATCACCCACTAGGACTAGGAGGTGAAATGAAGGTCCCACTGCAGTTCTTTCAGACTCTAGAAGCCATGCACCCTCATTGTCCCCATCTCTTCCTCTGTCTCTCTCCCTCCCTCTCTTACACTCCTTCCCTCCTTCTCTCTCTCTCTCTCTCTCTCTCTCTCTCTCTCTCTCTCACACACACACACACACACACACACACACACAAAGCAGTGAGGAGCAGATCTAGTCTCCTTTCTGTTTTTTATTTTAAGAATTCAATTATGATTCCAAGTACCTAGCCTATAAGGAAATGAGATGGCAGAGGAATGATTTTTGGGGGTATGATTCATTTTATTTCTGCTAGGTCAACAAAACGTGCTTTGTTGCCTAGAGGAACTAAATCATGCTGGTTAAATAACCCTGTTACTATAAATACTCCCTTGATTTATGAAAAAATAAATGTGTGTTAATTTAGATTAGTGCAGCTACAAAATATATACATGGCACAGGTCCGTTTGTTTCAATTTGCATTTTAGTGTTGCCTTTAGATGTGAACACCAGATTAAACATTTGAAATAATGGCAAGAGTAATAATGATAATGAGAGAGCTACAATAATGATGATTGTTTATTGAGTGCCTGACTTGTATTGGGCATTTTACTGGGAGCTTTTTATTCATTATACTGCTTAATTTTCTCACAAATATTACGAGGGCAGGCTTCTGAATTGGGGAGTACTTTGTAAAGTATATAATTGTCTAACCATTATGCCCTACACCTGAAACCAAATGTAAAATATTGAATATCAACTCTAATAGAAAAAAATAATAGCGAGCTTTGTGCCTGGAACTGTGCTGGCATTTTTTTTAGTTCCCCCACCCCCTTCTGGAACATTTACATGAATATGTCTGACAGAATCTGGGCTGAATCTTGGACTCCAGGGATGGAGTCCTTGGAGAAATTCATTTGCAAGAAAGTGACAGCTGAGGATCAGAGTGATATCTTAGAAGCTTTGGTTGCCCAAATAAGACACTCTAAACAAGTGGTGGGAGACTTTAAACCAAGCATATCAAACTTTTTGCCTGGAGGCTGCATGCAACCCACAAGGAATACTTTTTGCGGCCCAGCCAATATAATGGTATGTAAAAAACATTTTAATAAAAATTCTGTAACTTCATTTTTACAATATCATGTGATACATAATTCTATATAGTAAAAACCTAATATACAAATTGACCGGCAGAACTACTGGTGGAATGACTGGTCTCTATGATGTGCACCAGGGGACAGATGCTCAACACAGAAGCTGCCCCCATCCCTCAGGCCCCAGGCTGGCCAAGGCTGGTGCCAGCGGGGGGCCTTCTTGATCACCCTGCCTGTCACCCCACAGTTTGGCCCTGATTGCCGGCCAGGCCTAGGGGCCCTACCAGTGCATGAATTTCATGTACCAGGCCTCTAGTTATTAGTAATGAACTATAAGGTTCACTAATGATTAATTACTATGATCGTGTTGCAGTCATTTCCCTTATGCGCAGGCGCACCATTTCTCTCCACTAATATTAGCAGCGAATATTTTAGCAACCAATTGCCACGTCAGTAGTCTTGTACTGACTTGTTTGGTGTGTGCAACAGGAAATATTTTGCTTTCAGAGAACAAGAAAAGTAGGTTTATTTGCATTACGCTTATTAATTTGTGAAGTTATTCAGTGTCTAGTAAGTTAATGTTTAAGAAAAAATATTAATTTTTATTAAAATGTTCTATTTTATGTTCATGCTTACTCATTTATTTCAGTTCTTTGTATTCAGCATGTCTCTATCGAAATATACCTATATTTCTTTGCAAATTGAAACTTTTTTTTGTGGCCCCACATAAACCTAAAATCTTGTTTACTTGGCCCATGTTAGCCTTTGAGTTTGACATTCTTGCTTTAAACAGGGGCTCCTTACCTGACTGGGGGCAACAAGACTGCCCCCTGGAGGGTGATTCTTCTCTCTATAGGGCAGAACATAACCTGGAGTGAAGTTAGTCTGAAAAAGAATCTTGTGAATGTTGTCAAGTTAGCAATTATACACTGAAGCTACATTGAGCCCTTTAAATATAAATTTCCAGACTTAAGTGTCTGATTTCCGAAGTCACTGCAGTGGATGAGCTCAACCAGGTGAGAGTGCCTCCTTGTGGCCCACGGGAAAGTGAGCATAACTGTTGAGACTTTAAGACAAAATCACTCTCTCCTAATGCTTCAAGGAATCAGGTTCTCTCTCTTTAAAGCAAACATGGCAGAAGGCTGTTACGTGTGTGTGTGTGTGTGTGTGTGTGTGTGTGTGTGTATGGGGAGGGGTGATATGAGTATTATTTGTATCATTCTCAACTTTTCTGGATGATTGAAATATGTCTTTCATAAAAAACATGTTAAAAAATAGGTTGTCAGAGAATAAATAAAAGCAGAACAGGTATAATCACACAGAAAATAGAAGGACAGTACTTTAAGTGGGATATATTTAGCTTTATGAAAAATTCACTTCTTTTACCTTATTTCTCTCTCTTTCCCCGGGAGAGTGAAAACCCCTGGGCACCCACTTGAGGATCAGCACTGGAAACCCCCTTTCTGGAAAGGCAGCCCACAGGGTGGTTGGTTGAAAAGATGAGTTTTTAAAATATTTCTTTTAAAAAATATATTTTATTGTTTTTTTACAGCGAGGAAGAGAAAGGGATAGAGAGCTAGAAACATCAATGAGAGAGAAACATTGATCAGCTGCCTCCTGCACACCCCCCCCCCCCCCCCACTGGGGATGTGCCCGCAACCAAGGCACATGCCCTTCACCAGAATCTATCCCGGGACCCTTGAGTCCGCAGACCGATGCTCTATCCACTGAGCCAAACCGGCCTCAGCAAAAAGATGAGTTTTGGGGGCAGTACCCTTGTTGGATTCCAGTCCCCGCTCCTGCTGGCTCTTCCTTGCTAAGTGACCTTGGACAAATGACTTAAATTCCTCGTGCTCTGGTTTTGTCATCTGTAAACATTGGGTTGATAACGAAACAGATAAAGTTAAATGACTTGGCCACTGTCACACATTTTAGCTGAGTTTGGTTCCAATGGTAAATCACAGGAAACCACCCCCTGTCTCCCATAACTATAGATCTTGGTTCAAACTTCTCTTGAAAGCCTCAATCCTTAGTGTGTCTGTTGGTCTTCACATAATTGACTGATACTTAGATACATTTTCCTTGATTTTTCTCAGAGACATAGCATAATTTTGTTTTCACTTATTGCGTGTTTGAAATGCAGTCACAGCATCCTATATAAAGTCACATTGACTGGGAGAGAGTTTTCCCTAAGAATGTCCCTCAGTATTCTTCCTTCTTGGTTACCTCTCATGAGAAGTTTATCAGAAGAGCCAAGAAGCTTCCCAGGTCTCCTTAGCATAGTGAGTCTGGCAGCAAAACACATGGCTTAGTTTCCCAAGAAATGGTGACTTAAAATAGATTTTGCAGAATTGTCAGGTTATTTGTATGTCTGATTGGGAGGGAAATGATCATCATTGTGGTAGTGATAATGAACTAAAGAAAAGTTCCTCTAAAACTTGACAAAGGCCAAGTTGCTTTCAGCAAAAACTGATCAACCTTATGCTCATCACTTGTCAGTTGTGGCAGAAGTGATCAATCAAGAAGAAAAGGCAGTTTAAGCATAGAAATCCTTGTCAGGAATTAGACTTTAGTCTTGTGAAAGCATGGGCAGATGGGGCCATCTGGTGTGCAGTTGTGTAACCACACAGGGAATTTATTTTTTTAGCCTCCTCACCAGTAAGCCATGTGACTCAATTCACTGTACAAAAACAAACCATTCTTTAGTCTTCTTAGAGGTTCATGTTAAAGACCTCAGCGCATTCCCAAACTTAAGGCTCCTCAAACCCATAATAATCTTACAAGTTAAGCAGGGCTTGTCCTCTGATAGATCCTTGTAAGACCCATGTCAAAGCCATGTGTAAGTTAAAGTCCAAGGAGGCACAGAAACTATGAGTAAATAGAGGAAGCCAGGAAGAGGGGGAGCAAGAGACCAGGAAATCCACGAGAGAATAATAACACACACACACACACACACACACACACACACACACACACAGACACACACACACACACACCCCAATAACGGCCTGTCCCTGGGCCCCTCGGGTCCTTATAACATTTTAATTTAGCTCATGTGCATCCTGGTCGAAAACTGTGGAATGAGTCTTTGTTGCTTTCAGTCAAATCAGCATGAGTTAAACAGTATCAGTTTGTGCAAACTCAAAAGGCACAAATCTTAAAATCTGACATGCCCACTCTCACAAGTCCCCAAATGCCTCCATGTCTTATTTCTTCAACCTTCTGATAAGAGGCCACAGGTAAGGCGTGGGAAGAAAGGGATCAAACGAGGTTATTCCAACCATTTGGCACCATTATTGGGGTCTGGGCCCCCCAGCCAGACTTCTGTCAGTTCATGTCCCTCAGCTGATGAACTAGGAAGTGGAGTAGCAGGTGCTCTCGGACAAGGCTAGAGAACTTAGCAGTCAGAACCAGCAGTGGTTGAGTACCACCTGTGAATCTCTGGCCAAAAATGGGCTTTTCACATGTTTTAAATAAATCTCAGCGCTTGATTCACGAGTTAGTAATTCCCTAATTGTCAGTGGAGATAAGTGGTTCTAAACAGGGGGAACAGTTGTCAGTGTTTGGAGACACTTTTGGTTGTTACAGCTCTGGGAAGGAGACATACTGGTGTCTAGTGGGTAGAGGCCAGGGATGCTGCTAAATGTCCTTCACTGCACAGGAAAGCGCCCCACAACAAAGATATACCTGACCCTAGACATCACTAGTGCCGGGGTTTGAGAACTCCGGTGTCCATGGCAGGAGCAGCAGAGAGGGAACTGTTAAAGGGGTGGGAAGAGCAGGGGGCTGGCCCGAAAGTTGAAAATCCTACCACGTGGACCACTACCCAGTGTGGGGAAGATACCATACTCCAACCCAACCTTTGTGCCAAGTCACAGGCAATGGGTGCCAGTAGAGGCTCTGGGGAGGGTAACTCAAGATAAAAATCTAAGCAGCCAGTCCCTGAGAAACTAAGCAGAGGCAGAGGTACTGATTAGAGAAACTGAGGCTAACCAGTGTAACTCCATTCACTCCCCGCCCCCCTGCCTTACCGTTAGGGGACTTTGTCACCTAATTCCCTACTCATATCTACCAAAGGAATAAATTGGCTTGGGTGACAGGGGCAGGGGGTTAAACTGGGGTGAGCAAAAGAGCAGCAATTTAATGGTAGCTTATTTGAATGCACGCATATTTGGAATGAGTGACGTTTCTATAGGTCTGAGATGAGATAGAAGACCTGTTAAAATGCAAACATGCTCTCATTAAGTTAGCTTTTGTTTTTTTTTCAAAGTAAAGTGAGTCTCTCTTCTAAAGAGTATATAAATCAAGAATCACAAAGAATATCAGTTTTAGGACTTGAAGAAAACTAAAAGCAACACCGATCACCACACTTTCCTTTAAAATAGGTAGTTCTTTTGAAGGAGACTTGCATTCCTCTGGTGATGTAGGCCAGAGAAATCATGGTCGGTAGATTTCCTTGTAATGCTGGTCTGTGTAGCAAGATCCAAGGAGGGAATGTTCTGGAAAGTGCCTTGGGTGAGGTCAAGTTTAAGATATGCTTCTGGTTTTTGACACAGGACATTAAAGGATACTAATAGGTGTTCCAAGAGGATTTCAGAACATCCACTTTATAAATTTGAAATTTTGTTTCAAATTAGGTTTATAGAAGGCCAAACATAAAGGATCACATTCATTCATTCGTCTGTTCATTTCATTTAATAAACCTGTTTGTCTATCAGTGGTTGGCAAACTCATTAATCAACAGAGCCAAATATCAACAATACAATGATTGAAATTCCTTTTGAGAACCATTTTTTAAACTTAACCTTCTAACGCCACTTCTTCAAAATAGATTTGCCCAGGCCATGTATTTTGTGGAAGAGCCACACTCAAGGGGCCAAAGAGCCGCATGTGGCTCACGAGCTGCAGTTTGCCGACCACGAGTCTAGGCCAGGAGTTGGAAACCTTTTCTGCCAAGGGTTGTTTGGATATTTATAACATAATTCCCAACAATACAGAATTATCAACTTAAAAATTAGCCTGCTATATTTGGTCAAACTTTTAATTAACTCACCCTAATGAATTGACAGGGCCTGACCAAATGATTTCCCCAGGCCTTTTACTGCCCACAGGCCTGAGGCATTTTGCTAATTGCTAGTATTAGAAAGAAGCATAAGATGTGGTGCTCTATTAGTTTAGTCAGGCTTATGCAGATATTATTCTTTTTAAAATATATATTTTATTGATTTTTTTACGGAGAGGAAGGAAGAGGGAGAGAGGATTAGAAACACCCATGAGAGAGAAACATGGATCAGCTGCCTCCTTCACACCCCCTACTGGGGATGTGCCTGCAACCAAGGCACATGCACTTGACCAGAATCGAACCTGGGACCCTTGATTCCACTGAGCCAAACGGATCAGGGCAGATAAATAATTCTGAAACGTTAGCCCTTTATTATCAACAGAACCATGCTCTGGCTGTAAGAGTTTTCTGCAAGGCTGGGTTAATCAGATGAGTGAATGTGAATTTTTAACAGTCCTCAAGTTTTATAATACTGTGTTTACAGGCATAAATAAGTCTGTGAATCAGCCTGGGTGATGGAAAGCGCTGGAACCTTTCTGAACAGTAACGTTCACTCTTCCTAACGCCCTAAAGCAAAAACAGACTCCATAATATATCAGCATTGAGCCACCCTTTCGGCTCCCCTGTAGTCCGACTGGGCCTGAACTACATTTCCCAGGATGCCCACTTGCAAGAGCACCTCTAGGATTGGTCAGAATAATGCGGACGTGATGACGCGTCGCCCAGCAACGTGCGACGTCCTGGGCCCTAATTGGTTGTCCCCTCCCCTTCCCTGCGGCTCGGCGCCGGGGTGCTAACGAGGCTCCATTCCCGCAGTCCTGGAGCTTCACCAGATTTTACTTCCAGCTGAGCGGCAGGGCCACCTCCTCGGCACTTTCACTACCGTTCTTCTCAGGCCCCGCCCCCTTTATCCTGCCCAGCAGAGTAAATCCCGGAAACTGGATTGCAGCTCCCGGATCGGTGGAGCGGCCCTGGGCGGCGTAGTGCGCAGGCGCGAGCGTTCGGGTCCGGACGCGCGCGCGGCGCCTGGTTGAAGCGGGAGTTTCTGGGCGTGAGTCCCGGTAGCAGGCGGCTGATTGCACGGGGGACCCAGCGCCTCCCCGACCGCCATGGCAGCCCTGCGCTATGCGGGCCTGGACGACACGGACAGCGAGGACGAGCTGCCCCTGGGCTGGGAGCAGAGGACCACCAAGGACGGCTGGGTGTACTACGCCAAGTAAGAGGGCTGCAGGGGAGCCACCGGGGGTGGGGCCGCCCGGCCCGGGAGAGGCACCTGCCGCGGGACGCACCTGGAACCCGACAGCCTCGCGGGCCCCGGGCGCGGCTGCCCTCGAACCCCGCGTGCACCGGGGTGGGGGACGGTCTGCGTTCCGGCTTGGTGAGGTCGGGCGAAGAGGCCGTGACGTGGAGCAGCGGCGTCCAGACTGACTCCGGAGAAGGGACTGACTCCCCTCTCTCTGGGGCCTGGGTCAAGCCCGGTCACCTGGGGGCGGCTAGGGGCGCCCTCTGCTGCCCAGGACGCGGCGCTGCACAGTGCAATGAGGGCCAATGGCCTTATCAACCCTCCTCCACCTCAGATCAGAAACAACAATAAAAAAAAAAAAAATGCAGGTGTCCAGCTCTCCCCTCAGGGGTCTGGGGTGGGGACCTAGGAGTGTGTGTTTTTAACAACTGCCCTGCTATATCTATGTATATGTGTATACGTGTGTGTATGCACATATGCTATAGCTAATAGAGCTTCGTTAGAGTTGCACGGGAAAGTTTTAGAAACACTAGCAGACCCTTTCTCCCTACACTTGCTGTATATGCGACCCTGGGCCATCGACAGAACGCTCCGTCACAGTGTTCTCATCTGTAAAATGGGTGTATATGAGAGTTTTAGTTCAGGCAGCGTGCATAAAGCACTCAGTGCAGGTTCAGTCGGTACGCTATGCTCCGTGCATGTTAGTGTTTCAGTACCTCCTGAGGCCTGAAAACAGAACCACGTGGGGACTGTCATAAGGACAGATTCAGGTCTTCACAGAGACCCTCCGGTAGCAGACACCTAACGTGGGGAACCTTTTTTCTTTCTTTTTCTTTTTTAAGCTTTCCAGGTGAGTCAGATTACGACTTGGCTTTTAAATAAGTGTTTTTCAACATCTGGTAGACTCAGGTATATCTTCACTTGGTTTCACCTCCAGAGGTTCTCATTTGATTGATTTTTCCTCCCCTCCCCATTGGGATGTTGTATAGTCTTCCCCAGTGAGTCTACTCTACCCAACATTGGAACCAACAGCAACATAAGACGTGGCTGAGTTCATTCATTATTCATTGGGAACATTTCATGTGCCAGTCACTTTGCTGGGCCCGGGTCATACTGAGATCAATGGAATCCAATTGTCACCCTTAGTGAGTCGTGCAGGGTAGAGGGACAGTGAGGCAGCCCTGGGGCATTGTGTGTAGTGTGAGCCGCAGTCTGTCCAGCAGCAGGCATGTGTGGGTAGGAGGGCACCAGAGGTGAGAGGACCTGGTGGCGTTGGCACCTGAACCGTGCCTTAGGGCACAGGGGTAGGAGGGCAGTCCAGGTGGAGGAAACAAACTAGAACCCCTGCATGGCCCACGGTGTGGTGATGTAAGAACGAGAGGAAGTTGTAGCCGTGTGTCCCCGGGGGCCCTGTGCCCCGGGTGAGCCGTGTCCCCCAAAGGGGCCGGGTGTCCCGGGTGAGCTGTGTGTCCCAGGGGGCCGTGTGCCCCGGGCGAGCCGTGTGTTCCAGGGGAAGCAGTGGGACCCAGGGGCAGGGGCGGTGAGAACCAGAGGGGGAGTGGACTCTACTCGTGTGGTCCTGAGATAGTCACCATAAAACAAGCAGACTGCCAAATGAGGAGCAGATTCTATTCATGGGGTCCTGAGATGGTCACCATAAAACAAGCAGACTGCCAAATGAGGAGCGGATTCTATTCATGTGGTCCTGAGATAGTCACCATAAAACAAGCAGATTGTCAAATGACAGCGGGGAGGGGAAGGAGACCTGGGGGGAGATAAGAGAACAACCGAAGGACTGGTATGCATGCATATAAGTACAACCAACGAACACAGAGCTCTGGGGAGGGAGGGCATGAATGGGAGGTGGGGGGGGGGGCAATGGTAAGCTATGTACACATATAATACCTTAATAAAAAAAATTGGAGAAAAAAAAAAAAGAACGAGAGGAAGGGCCTGGCTTATGTGCCTCGCGGAGGAGCTGGGCTCTGTGGTCCGGACTCAGGCCCACTGAGGGATGGAGCCAGAAAGTGACACCGGGCTGTGTCTTCAGAAAGACGATTTCTGCTCTGGAGAACGGAAGGGACGTTCAGCAGCAGGGAGTCACTAGGCAGCTCCCGAATGGGCACTTGAGCTGACCCCGTGCCTTTTCCTCCAGGACCCTTCACCCCTCAGAGCTCTGCCCAACGCACTGCCCACGGCCCCTTCTGCTTCTGTCCCACCGGTGCGCTGCTCCCAGCACCTTGCTCTCTGCCTCCTGCACTTAGCATGTCCATCGCTGTCTCATTCCTGCCCTTCCCGGAGGGCTCTGTCTCCCTCCCTGGACTGTAAACCTGCCGAGCGCAGGGGCCTTTTCTGGTTTACCTCTGCATGCCCAGTGCTCAGCACCTCTGGATGTAAAGTAAATCCACGGGGAAGGAATACATTAACTCACGTGGTGAGGGTTCACGTGGGCCTCCGTGGGGAGGTGGTGGAGCAGGCCCTGGGACGGAGCAGATGCACACAGCCGTTTCCTGCTGTCCAGCCCTCCTCCTGCTCTTCTGGGGGGCCTGCCCTCGCCCTGGCCCCTTCCCTCAGCTTCCTGCTCCCCTCTGGTTTGCCCGGAGCCTGGTGTTAGGTCTGCAGGTTCCCCATGTGCTCACCCGCCTTGTCCCCTCGCCCCTTTCCCTGTGGCCTTTCCCACTTGCTTCCTTCCTACACGGCATCCAGTGTCTGGATTGGGGCTCTTCTTTCATGGAATACGATCTGTACGTGCAGCCAGCTCCTCGGAGAGCTTCCGGAGCCCGTGGCCAGGGGCCTCAGGGGACACCTACGCGTTCTCTGAAAAGCCACCCCTGGCCTGGCCTCCACCATTGTTTTAGGTCTCCCACTGGCCTGTCCGGCCCCAGTGCTTACACTGACCGGTGACCAGGCATGGCTGGCTCCCCGCGGGGGGCGCTTCTCTCCAGAACCTCTTCCCAGCCCTCTGTTCCTTGGCTCTCAGGGCTGAAGGATGTCTTGAACCAGTCCTATCCCTGGATCCCCAGCAGTCCCCTTGATCTCTCCTGACCTGCAAGCCTCCTGACTCTTATGTCCCCTCTGAGCCCAGAGGTCACTTGTCTTTCTCGTGGGGTTTGGGGGCCTTCACTAATGGGCTAGTCGAAGCCTGCCCTTCAGGTAGTTCCTGTTTCCCAACTGTCTTCCTCCCCTTGCAACAGGGCCATGCCCGAGGACAGGCCATAGCCCAGGGCAAGTGGCATCTTGTGGAGTCCCCTTTCGGCCTCGCCCTCTTCTGCTGTGTGGTTTTGTTGGCTCCTGTGCTTCCCTCCATGGCCACGGAGCACTCATGGACCTCAAGGCGCAAATATCATATGGCGTCAGGGCTCTCAGGGAGGGGCTGTTCCAGCACCAGGGAGAGCGGACAGGCCTTCTCCCCTACCTCTGCCTGACAGGGGATGTGGACAGAGGGTGAGGTCTCAGGGTTGGGGCAGCCACCCAGGCCTCCCTGGGTGGCCCACCCAACCCCCCTTTCTTCTGACGCCCTCTTGGCAGCCCGCTTTGCTCCCTGGGAGATGGTCCCTCCCCCAGGGCGGGCTGCCCTCACCGGCAGCCCTGCGTCTCCCAGTGAACTTAAAAACTGCTGTAAAACAACAAAAACCTTACAAGAGCATACCTGAAAGCGAAACCCATGTAATATAGTAGGAATTTAATTTTGATCCCTTTGGCTTAAGTAAAGATGACTTAATTATCTTTTTAAATTACAAAAAGCTTAATGAAAGAAAAATAAGAGAAGGCTTCTGTTTAAGGGAGAGTAAGATAACACTGGGGACACGTGTCATAGTTTCTTGGGCATTAAAAAGTCACTTTCAGTTATAGTTAAAAAGGACACTTTAATGTTTATATGTAAGTATTAATTTAATACTTCTGTGTGAAAGGTATGGCTCGTAGGTTAACTCATTCAGTTCTCTTTAACACCAAGAAATGGGTGTTGCTATCATCTTCATTTCACTGGTGCGGAATCTGAGGCCCAGGAAGGCTAACTAACCTCCACGGGCATGTGACAGGTGCATGGGAGAGCCAGAACTCACGGGCACCCGGCTCTGGAATCCTCACCACCAAAGCAACTGTCTTCTCCTCAGCTAGGCCGGGTCCTCCCACGGTCACTGTGCCCTGCAGGGACGGTTGGCGGTGTCTGGAGACAGTTGATATTTTCACAGTTACCGGGAGGGTGTATTGGCATCTCGTGGGTGGAGACCAGGGAGGCTGCTAATCATCCCACAATGCACGGGACGGCCCCCGGCTGAGAGATATCCAGCCCGTGTGGCCGGAGGGTGAGTGTGAGAAGCCCTGGCTTAGGCATTTTCTGTCAAAGTGGAGAAGATGGCATGGCAATGTTTATTTATTTATTTATTTTTAAAATATATATTTTATTGATATTTTACAGAGAGGAAGGGAGAGAGATTGAGAGTTAGAAACGTCGATGAGACAGAAACATCGACCAGCTGCCTCTGCACACCCCCTACTATGGATGTGCCCACAACCAATGTACATGCCCTTGACCGGAATCGAACCCGCGACCTTTTAGTCCGCAGACCAACGCTCTACCACTGAGCCACACCGGTTTCGGCGGCAATGTTTATTTTATTTTATTTCTTGAAAATATTTCTCAGGATAGGAGAAAACGGTGTTCTTAGTGAATGTTTCACCTTCTTGGGAAAGCCTTTGTTCATTCCGCATGCTTCCTTTTGAGCACCTCCTATCGGCCAGGCGCGGGGCTGGGTGCCTGAGGGGTCATCTGGGCCCCGCAGCCTGTCAGCATTCCACTCCCGAGGGCAGATGCTTGAGAGCTGGGTTCCAGGCTCATTTGCTCTGTGCCTGTGGGTTGACGAGTACTTTCAATGTCAGACAAAGGAAAATGTGATCCCATCTGTAAATTTCCCCGAAGAAGCATGAGGCAGGCAAGGCCAAGAGCAGGAAGGCTTTGTATTGTGGCTGGCGCTTGGTTTATCCGATTGCTGTTCCCTTAGTTTGCAAGAAGCAGGGGTCCTGTCAGCGAGGGGCAGGTCATCCTTATCCGGGGTCCGGGCTTCCGTCTTTGCAGGTGGGATTTGATGATGGTCAGGTACAGACAAGGAGGACCTGGTCCGTGATGCTGATACCCTTTGCTTGTTCAGCAGATTAACCAGTCACCGATCACTGTTGCATGTTGACATGCGTGTGTGGCCAGGGAGACTGGCTGACTAGATGCAGGTGGCACAGGAGCTCAGGTCTGCCTCTGAGTCCAGAGTCCATGCTCTCCCTGCACTGGCCACACTGATTTTTTAAAAAAAATATATATATTTTATTGATTTTTCACAGAGAAGAAGGGAGAGGGATAGAGAGCTAGAAACATCGATGAAAGAGAAACATCGATCAGCTGCCTCCTGCACACCCCATTCCAGGGATGTGCCCACAACCAAGGTACATGCCCCTGACCGGAATCGAACCTGGGACCCTTCAGTCCGCGAACCGACGCTCTATCCACTGAGCCAAACCGGTTTCGGCCCACACTGATTTTATACCAACAGACCAGAGGCAGCAGTTCCTGAAAAGAACTTGCTTTCGACCTGTAAGATTTTACAGCAAGTTTATGCTCTCCATATTTACTCTCTTCCAAATAAGTGATAGGGAAGGAGTATTCAAATGTTATCATCTAGAGGTCATTGATTAAATGTTTTCTCCTTTGGCAGGGGGTGTGAACTTAGGAAATCATCCTCCCCTTTGATTGACTCTTGAAACATCCATCTGTTTCCCTGATTAAGTAATTTTATGTTTTCCTTCATACTTTATCACCTGATGACAGGCTAGGTCTACTCTGTTATTGGCTTGTGATTTTAATTATAACTTGGTGTGCATTTCTGAGATGAAAGGCTAAATTTGACACAGAGATCAGACTAGTTTATATATTTGATTTGTTCAGAATAGTAGCTAACACTTTTGAGGGCTTCTGATACGCCAGGTATGTGTTTAACCCTTTGTATGCAGCGTCCTTATAACATTCCCCTGAGCTCAGTGCTGGGATTAGTTCCATTTTGCGGCTGAGGAAGTTGAGGCCCCTAGGCTGAGTAACTTTGACCAAAGGCACACAGACCTATGTATGCAGTCTTAATTACCTCTTGGGAATCAGTAGTTAAAAACACTTTGAAATTATATCTGCGAGAAGAATAAAAATTAAGGAGATTACAGTTATAGCTAAGTATCTAAATATCAGAATTCTGGATTTGATTGAAGTTTGTCAATCTGCTCTGGAATAAAACTAAAACAAATCTAAAACAAAGCTCCTCTCGAGATACTTGGAGTGACTGCGCTGGCTTCCTAACAGGAAGTTGCGGTCCTCCCTCCTTCCCTCCCATGCCCTCCAGCAGTGTGTAAGGGCTGGCTTTCAGGACATTTCCACAGATCGCTGCTTCTCCCAGTCTAGGGAATTTGACTTGATGCAAACAGTAACATTTGTGTTCTGTTTCTTTCTGAACGTAAATTCACTGCTCTCGAGAGATAGTATTTTTTTGGGAGAGAAAACATTTAATGCATTGGATTAATTTTTAGAAGTATATCTTTTACTTATTGTTGTTTTGTGAATTTTTTTTTTAATAGTCACACTGAGGAGAAGACCCAGTGGGAACATCCGAAAACTGGAAAAAGAAAACGGATAGCAGGAGGTTTGTATTCTGAGGTCATAAAGCAAAGCCCTTTGTATGTGCAGCTTTCATTAGATAAGAGAACATCCCGGGCGGGGAGGCGACCGGTCACCGTGACACTCTTCACCGTGACACTCTGGGAAGGCCCTCATAGCGGGCCAGCAGGAGCTGGGTCTCACTCCCAGGCGCTTGTGGGGCTTGGCAGAAGGAGGTGGTGAGGTCTTTGGGTGGAGTGGTGAGGATGATTTCTTACCGGACTTAGATTAAAAAATATAAAAACAATAGAGGCCTTTGACTCCCAGTTTATTAGATGTTCTCACAGCTGCACTGGTTGTAAACTTGTTCTCGGTGCCTGTTGTGGAATTACATATACCAGTGTTTGATGGGATTCCATCGATATCGCCACGACTTAGGGGTGCTTTTGAAGGAGTGTGTCACCCACGGAATAGAGGTATAAGAAGGTCTAGTTGAAGAGACAGTATGTACCAATGGAAAAAACAAAGGAACTCTTTTTAAAATATATATATATTTTATTGATATTTTTACAGAGAGGAAGGGAGAGAGATAGAGAGCTAGAAACGTTAATGAGAGAGAAACATCGACCAGCTGCCTCCTGCACACCCCCCACCGGGGATGTGCCTGCAACCAAGGTACATGCCCTTGACCGGAATCGAACCCTGGACCCTTCGGTCCGCAGACCGACGCTCTACCACTGAGCCAAACCGGTTTCGGCCAAAGGAACTCTTTATATTGAATAAGAGGCATCGTGAGTCAACATACAGACGGTGTTGTAAAGATACAAAGGAGCAGCCAGTAAAGCCTTCATCAAAAGCAGGAGCTGAAGCTGAGAGGAGAGTTTAGGAACAACCAAGAACGAGACAGAGTTTTACTTCTGAGCCAGAGGCAGGAATGTGGAGGCCGTTCGGGCTGTTGGGCCATCAGCAGCTGCCACGGTGGGAACACGTGACCCAGGGGTGTCTGACGGCCTAGGCTTTAGGGGCAGGGCCTCTCCTGACCTGGAGGACCCCGCTCTGCTCACCCCACCCCTACCTCGTGCACACCTCCGTCCTTCCTGTGTTTCAGATTTGCCGTATGGATGGGAGCAGGAAACGGATGAGAACGGACAAGTGTATTTTGTCGAGTAAGTGTCTACGTAGTAACTGTTCTACTTTGAAATATTTTCATCATAAAAATAATATATACATTGACTGTAGAAAAATATGGCACAGTATATAATGTAATCTTAACAGCAATAACAACTTTTACAATTTTTGCATGCATTCATCCGCTCTGTTTTATATACAACACTTTCTTAAAAAAAAAAAAAAAAGGAAATGTACTTTGTGAACTGCTTAGTAGCCTGTTTTTCCACCTAATGTATCTGTGAGCATGTTCACATATCCTTATATATTTTTCAAGAAAACGTTTAATGGCTATAGAGCATTATTTTGTAGAGAGAGCGGGCAGTGGTGTTGTTAAATTCCTATTATTGGGCAGCTGTACCTATAAATAATGTTTTGAACGTTTCTTATCTTTTTTTTTTTAATATATTTTATTGATTTTTCACAGAGAGGAAGAGAGAGGGATTGAGAGTTAGAAACATCGATGAGAGAGAATCATCGATCAGCTGCCTCTTGCACACCCCTTACTGGGGATGTGCCCACAACCAAGGTACATGCCCTTGACCGGAATCAAACCCGGGACCTTTCAGTCCGCAGGCCGACGCTCTATCCACTGAGCCAAACCGGTCTCGGCTGAACGTTTCTTATCTTTAAAGCTCTCACTAAGAGAGCAAATCCCCATCACAAACAATAGTAGTGACCACCGGTCCGGCACGTTGTGTGAGCCAGGCGTGATTCTAGTCACCTTACACCTGTGGTAGCAGCTCATTCAATCCCCACAGGGCCCCAAGGGAGGCCGCCGGCCCCAGCCTGCCCCGGCCGGTCATCTGACCTCCCCGGGGCTGCGGGAGTGGTGAGCGGGCTCGTGTTAACACAGCTCTCCGGCGGGGAAAGTCCAGATTTGTTACCACGGTGTCAATGCTCTCACCGCAGCCTGTTGCCAGCTCCCAAGTTGAAGTCACCGAGGAGCTGGGGAGAGAGATTTATGCGCGGTGGGCTCCTGCTGGCCCGTGTGAACTGGGCCCAGCACAGCGCTGCTCTGCTGTCTGCGTGTAACATTGGAGCGCAAACGCTTACCTGGCAGCTGTGGCTATCATTACAATGAGAGCGGGATTATTCTTGGGTCTTGGTATTTATAGGAGGATAAGTGTAGTTGTAAAACTATATTTACTTTTACAGATCATGAAATCTCATCTCTGTCTGGAAGTGCTTACTAGTTTTTAAGGTTTTTGAGGTCTTCATCTCAAATCCCAAGAATTTAAAATGCAATAAATATTTGACATAAGGAGTGACCTGTTAATCCATGTGTTGTCCCAAATATATTTTAATATTCTTTCTACAATATTGAGATCAATCCCAAGTCAAAATTAGAGTGCTTGTAGGAGGGATGAGTATAGTCATAAAAGGAAAATCTTTAGAAATTTAGTAGTTGGTCAGTTTCACGTTTACGGTTGAGACTTACCATTTCTGTGTCTCTGCCAATCTTCTTAGGCCCTTGCACAGGGCCAAAAAGATTTAATCGAAATCTACTAAAAAGAGTGGCTGACAGATCTTATAGGCCCATTTACATGAATGAAAAACAAATCTAAAGCCTTCTTCTCTTTTGAGATTTTAAGGGTACAAGGCAATGCATAGTGTGTGTTACAGCATATTTTACAGGCAGTTCTGAAATAAAGGAGTAGATGACTCTCTTTCCAGCAGGGATGTAGTTCCTCTTGAGGCCAGAACATAGACTACGTGGACATCAGTGCTTTCTGAGCGTAAGAATAAGCCGTCTTAGTACGTGAGGAACTGTACTGCCTGAAGTGTAACATTGTCTTACACTTACACATGCCTGTTCACTGCTGTGGGGTCACTGCTTTCTCCTTTTCTTTGCAGCCATTTAAATAAAAGAACTACCTATTTGGACCCACGATTGGCATTTACTGTGGACGATAACCCTACGAAGCCAACCAACAGACAGAGATACGATGGGAGCACCACAGCCATGGAAATACTCCAGGGTCGGGACTTCACCGGCAAAGTGGTTGTGGTTACTGGAGCTAACTCGGGAATAGGTAGGCCACCAACTTACAGTTGTTTATTATTATTATCATTATTATTATTATTATTATGACTGCTGTAATGAAATCTTACATAGCGATTCTATAATTTAAAAATGTATGTATAGCATTTTCAGCTAGTGCTTAGTTAAAATCCTGCTCTCTTTTAAAATCCCAGTGTTACCATGAGAGGCTGTGCAGGGGCTGACCTTGTCTGCTGTGAAAGACGCACCCTCAGCCAACGATCGTGGCTAGTTTGGTGTTCAAGGGTTCGAGACAACGGTTTCCCTCTGAGAGTTTCTGACCTGGTCTGTGTGGTGTGCGGATATATTCCAATTACTTGGGTTGTTGAAAC
The DNA here is from genome assembly GCA_963924515.1 of Vespertilio murinus. Taxonomy (NCBI): domain Eukaryota; kingdom Metazoa; phylum Chordata; class Mammalia; order Chiroptera; family Vespertilionidae; genus Vespertilio; species Vespertilio murinus. The sequence goes on from OZ004716.1 coordinate 19,356,888, forward strand.
CGAAATTGATTGGCTAGTGCAGTGGTTGGCAAACTCATTAGTCAACAGAGCCAAATATCAACAGTACAACGAATGAAATTTCTTTTGAGAGCCAAATTTTTAAAACTTCTTCAAAATAGACTCGCCCAGGCCGTGGTATTTTGTGGAAGAGCCACACTCAAGGGGCCAAAGAGCCGCATGTGGCTCGAGAGCGGTAGTTTGCCCACCACGGGGTCAGTGGAATAATGGGGAACAATGACGTATCATGATTTTGTTACTAAGGGTACTGCAGGTTTCAGTTGGTCATTGAGAATATAATTTTCCTTTGGGTCAAGGATTTCATTTCTTTATCAAGTTGGACAATTAGTGCATGCCTTAACCTGTAAATTAACCCTCCTAAATGCTGGTGTGTAACCACAGTGACCATCATGAGGCAGGTGGCTGACGGGGTGTTCTTCCCTTAGCATCATGGGCGTTAAGGAAGTGGCGGCAAAGCAGATGCTGGCACAATAACTCTCCATAGGATTTCACTCTTACTTTGTCTCTGTACTTTTACGTCAATATCTGGATCTGTAAGAACCAACTGCTTTGAGTAAGGATATGCATCTTCATTTATGGCGACAAAGAATGGGATTGCACTCCGCTGTCTTCTGGCAGGTTCTTTCTCTCTGTCCTTTGATCACTCCCACCTCCAAAGCCCCTTCCTCGTCGATCTTCTCTTTCTTACCCCCTTGTGCATGTCCTGCTCTCTCCTCTCTCCTTCTTCATTTCCAGTAACCCCTTCTTGAACCCCCAGAATCGTTCCCTAGCATCATCAGCTCACAATCAGGAGGTGAAAACACGAGTTAAGAGGATTAGTTATTGTGCAGGGTCTACACCAGCCGTGGGCAAACTACAGCCCACGGGTTCTATCCGTTCGACTGTTCTATCCGGCCCGCAGAGCCAAAAGAGCGGAAGGTTCTCTTGCTCTCCCCTCCGCTCCTTCACCAGCAGCCCAAGATGAGAGTGCCAGCGTGGTCAGGTTGCTTTTGTTCCGGCCCTCCGGTCCAGTTTAAGAACCCATTGTGGCCCTCGAGTCAAAAAGTTTGCCCACCCCTGGTCTACACTCTAATGAGCTACAGTCTCTGAGCAGAACTTGTGACTGCAGTTGTCTGTGAAGGCAAAGAAGCAAATGATGTTTGTTTATTTGAAAGAATTTATTTAAAATCAATTTGCAGGCCTCACCCTGGGCTCAGAATATGTTCAGCGCAATTTTCAGAATTTGTTTTGGGATGAGTTCTATATAGTTATCACCGGTAATCAAACTGATGACATTGTATTAAAAATAATGGCTAGATCCTCAGTCATCGAAGAAAAAATACGTTGTGTTTATTGCACTGACTACTGTTATGTGAGGGTGATGACGAATCAATACACGTAGCAAAATTAAGAAGAAATAAGGACTTAAGTTAAAAAAAAAAACCAACCTTTTTATTTAACACTTAGTTAACCAGAAAATTGACTAAGAGGTTTCATTCCTTCACGCTTCTGCCTAGACTGCTTTTTGTTTAGTCAGACGTGTGATTACTGCTGATTGTTGGCATGAGTGTTTATACTTTGTCTGGTGTTTTATAATGGGACTTCCGATATGGCTAATGCTCTGTCAGGGATTTGCATCAGGCTTATGACATTGTAACCCTGGACTGATCGAGTAGGTTCATACAAAGAGCTATGTTGAGTTGGATATTTAATCATGATTGAAGAGGAGGAGGAGATAAGTGTGGTGTTGATCAGAATGGACCTCAAACCTCTTTGAGGAAAATCCTGGACTCTGCCTCTTCACGGCTCCCATGTCCTTTTGGAGACTCTTCTTTCTTGATGTCCATAACCCATGTTGTGGACACTGCAAGCAGGTGTCCGTGGTCCCGACAGATATGGTGGCCAGTTGTGAAGCTCAGGGAGAGGAAGGGATGTCAGGGAAGGGCGTAGGGACACCAGCGCTCTTATTCAGTCAGGGCTGCTATTTCCCCAGCTCCGCCCTTCCCTCAGAAAGTGCCCTTAACACTGCCCGTTCCCTTCTCTCTTGAGAAGCATAAATCTAGGTGAGTGCTGAAGGTTTTTATTCTTAATTTTTAAAATAATATTGTACTGAGCATTCCAGGCAATCAAATCCCTGCAAATTACTTTCTCTCGGCAGCAGTGGTGGTATCGGGCTTAAAGAAAAGAGCTGAAGACTCTCGCCGCTGCTGAGTTAGCCTTCGTGTCCCGCGTGGCTGTCTGAGAGTGTCCTTGCCCAAGAAGGCTGCGGCTCCTAGATAAAGCCCTTCCTTCCGCCGCGCTGCGAAATAGGCCAATTTACAAATTGCTATCACCACTTTATTCCTGCCCATGCCAAATCAAATAGCTGAATGCAGAGGGAATCGGGCATCTTCATTTCCAAGGTTTCCGGGCATTCAAGAGTCAGCTCTCCTCAGAGCTCTCCTTAGCCGCTCGGGGAAGCCCGTTTCCTACGTCCGAGCTGTGCATGTCTGTTTTCCCCGAGGCAGGTGGGCTCGGGGAACAAATCTACCGGTATTTATTTGCAGAACAAACCTACCGGTATTTATTTGTAGAGTGGTGACTCTGTGAATGAAAACATAGGTCACCTCATTTTCTTTACAATTCTGGTGTTTCTAGTGATTTAAAAAAAAAATTTCCCAGAAGGCACTGCTCTGTTGGAATTGCTGTTTGTCGAAGTTCTCTCTCTCTCGTTGATCAGCGTTTCCTTCCTGAACTCTGGGCTGTGCCAGGACACTGCCCCTTCCAAGTGGCCTCCGTGCAGATTTTCGTCTTGTTTGCTTCTTCCCCGGCTGTAACTGATACATATTCATATTTTGAGTTTTTGATATTTGACTTTACTGAGGCGGTGGGAGGGACTCCTAGTTAATTCCACTAAAAAAAAGATCAGGGTGACTCTGGAAGGTATAGTAAGGATTTTGAGGAGCCGTCAGAATACAACATCATAACTTCAAGTGCTCTGACACTTGACGTTTGTACCCAGGAGTCTCTGTTGACTGGATTCAATTGTCTAGATTCAGGGCTGGCAAACTACGACCCGTGGGCTGAATCTGACCCTTCCGCTTGATTTTATTAGTCAAGTTTCATTAGGACACAGCCATTCCCATTCACTTCCGTGTTGTCTGTGGCTGTTTACATGCAGAGATTGGTAATTATATCAGAAACCATATGGTCTGCAAAGCCTCAAATAGTTACTGTCTGGCTCTTTACAGAACAAGTTTGCCAGCCCCTACATTAGGGGATCTAATTCCTTTCGAAGTACAATCACCACAACAGTCTCTAAATCCGACACATTTATAAATCCATGTAAATTTTTGATACATGGGATGTCCCCAGGCCACAGGAAGACTGTGGCAACACATCACATGTAACTGCTGGGGACATCCCACCAGCATCCTGCACCCCCTCGCCCCAAGTCTGTTTCCCCCTAGTTAGGGAGCTGCAAGCTTTAGGATGTTGCCTCCTCGGAAACTAACACTCTTCTCTCCTTGACCTTTGTTTAGCCAGCCTTCTGAACCCGAAGACCTTTGTAGGTTGACAGCTGTAGCTTGTGGACCTCTCTGTGTGGAGCTCAGCATCTCAGTATCCAGGGGGAAGTCATCTCTTCACCTAAAGCTTCCGCTAGACCAAGAGGCCCGGACCCCGCAGGCCACCTGCTACCCAGTAGAGGCCAGGGAGGAGCTGTGCTCTGTTGGTGCCACCTGGTGCTGAGAGGAAGGGCAGGCGGCTCACCACTGTCCGGAGTTAGGGGCTCGAGGACTCTGATTGGGTGAAAATGAATGGAAATGGCTTCAACGTGGTGATCATTAAATACAAGCATTATTGCAGTGTCTCAAGAGAGAGAATTTTTAGGCTAAGACATTTCTCATCATGGAAGATCCTGTAGCTTCTTTTTTCTAGACACACCCTGTCAGCCAAGCTAATTTGGCTCCGAAGATAAATAGTTCATGTAAAATGCTGCCTTCTTGAACCGGAGGGCTGATGTGCCCACCGAAGGCAGGGTCCTTCTAACGAGGGGTGGATGCAATGCCTGAATGTGGGACAGGCCCGCCCTGTCCACTGTTTCTGAGCGGGGACAGTTGCTGAAACTCACGCAGATTGTTTCAATGAGCCAACAGATTTATCATAATCGTATTTAAGGCATGAAATCCAGGTTTTGTCAAACATCCATTTTAAAACTACTAATTATGAACAATTTAGATATTGCCAGTCTAATGTTCTTTGGTAAGGATGAGAAAACTTTCTTAATTGCTAATCTTACATCAGTAGTCGGAAAAATCTGATTACTACGTCTCTTCCAGAGTCTAGGCAGGATGTGCCTTCATAACGGGGCCATGTCTAATGGCGTGGCTTCCCATCTACAATAACTTGAGCTGGTTTTGGTTTTTGAGTCAGAGGATCCATTGAAAATACCGTATTTGCCGGCGTATAAGACGATTTTTTGGCCCTGAAAAAAAGACGTATTTGCTGGCGTATAAGACAACTGGGTGTATAAGACGACCCCCTAACATTTCCACTCAAAATACAGAGTTTGTTATATACTCGCCGTATAAGACTACCCCCCACTTGGAGGCATATTTTTCAGGGCCAAAAAATCGTCTTATACGTCGGCAAATACGGTAACAAAATTTTTTTCTCCTTGAACAAATACAATCTTGGTACCTTGGTATATACCAGTAAAAGATATTTTAGGACTGGCACGTCACTTTCCGATGTAGTCACCTTCCTAAGGTTTATTGTAGGGATGCTAATGTGTGTGCATATGTATGCATGGGTATACATACACATACTTAAATTTCAAAATGTTTATGTCATGAGAGGTAAAAAGTCCATGTGTGAACTATCAAAGTCACCCCTAAATTTATTCCCTTGCAATGAAGGTACCAGATTTCCAATGTGCAAAACCCAAAATGTTGCATAGTATAATTTTGAAATTGGTGGTTTGGGCTTAGAGAGCCCATTTGTTAAGGCTCAGAGTCTTATTCCTAAATTATGTGTTATAGTTACACTGTGAAGTATACTTGCCATATTCTTTTATCCTGCAAATCATCACCATGATGAATTCATATCTAGTCTAAATTCTACCAGTTCTATAGTAACGCAAGAAAATTACTTTTCCTCTAAAAAAGTGTATTCTCAAGATTTTTAAATCCACACTTTGCAATCACGAACTAGTTTCCTTTATACTTTCAGTTCTTTTTCCTTTCCACACCTCATGTTACTCAACTTTGTCTTTCAGTTTCCCCGAAAGATCCCTTGGATCTGAGGCTAGTGCTAACTTGCAGTCTTTGTCGTGGTTAAGACTTTCCTGTATGGGATCCTTTACACTCGGGATCCTCAGCTTTCTGATTGCAATTTCTTTCCCAATTGTCAACAAAACTTAAACCAGCCGGGTTTTGGCATTTATCTTCTTTTAAAGAACCCAGTGCTCATTAAGTAGAGGACAGTCTCTGTAACAATCTTGGTAATTTAAACTCCCATTTTAAATTAAAAAAACATTTGTGACCACTTTTCTTTTATGCTAAAACATACCTGTTTATTACAAGTAAAATTATTTCGAAATTGTTTTGTTCTGAGTAACTATTGAGATTTTTTACTGTCTTGGAAAAAGTCCTTGAACGATTGTACATAAAAATTGAGATTTATTATCTTACGAATTAAGCAACCGTTTCATTTTAGCTCTTCTTGAACATTGACTATGTATGGAAATAACATGATCAGAGTATTTGAGAAGCTTTATGTGTTTCTTTCTAAAAAGACCGATTGAAGTATTCTAATGAGCCTCATTTCATAATTTGGACAATCTCATACATAACTTATTTAAAAATATTAATGAGTAATATATAGAGTAATGTATAAATAATAAACCTGACCTCAATTGAAATTTTTTTTGTTTCATGAAATCAGTTGAATTTCACACTTGCGTGTAGCTTCAGATTTTAATTTACTTGTTATAGTGCCAGCATAACCGATGAGAGTTATATAAGCTATTGTTCAAGGACAAAATGGTTCAGAATCCTAATTAAAGAGAATCTTTAAAAATATAATCTTTATCCTGATTGATATTACAAGGGTTATAGAAGGTTTTAAAATTTGGAAATTATCTTACATAATACCTAGTTTAAATATGATCTTTTGATTTTACGTAATACAATGACATATAGTCATTATGAAAGAAAAGATCCCACATATTTTCCCTGTAAATTAACCTAAAAGAGAACCGTCTACTTATATGTTTTCCCCACTAGAGGGCTCTGTTGCCCTTTGGTACAGCCACACAAAAGCAGTAGCATCTCTGCCTAGTTCTCCTCGCCAGCCAGGCTTGCTTTCATTTTTATTAAATAACGTCTCTTACTTTCCTAACATATCTTTTAGGTCTTATACTCCTTGGTGAAAGAGTTCAAACTGAAGACTGTTACTAGTGTCATGTTTGTTTCTTTTTATTTCTCACCCCCCTCCCCCTTTTTTTTGTTTTTGGGTGTTTTTGTGGCATAAAATGCCAAGGATGAAGAGATCCATTTAACAAAAAGCTCTATTGTATTCAGGGAGCAGCGTCTCCTGCCAAATGACACAAGGGCATGTGTTTTCATGACATTATTGGTTTTGAGTGTGCTATCCTATCAGTAATGTGATTTTTTTCTCTCTAAGTGGAAATTTAAATATTTAAATCCCGATGCCTCTGTTTAAGGTCATTTAGAATGCCTTGGCGATCTTATACTTTTTTTTTTCTTCTAAGAATATAGAGTTTCCCTGCCCCTGCCAACCTGGCCTTACCACCCAGTATTATATAATTTATTATATTTAGATTGTTTATTAATGATATGTTCTTGAATTAGAAGAAAATGTGCCCCCCTTGGGCTTAGTATGTATTTCTTAAGTAAGAGAGGGCACAGTGAACCAAATACTTAATTTGAACCAAACAGCCATTACTCCGCACGTACAGGATCTGAAGGAGAGTGATTTTTATTTTGGCTCCGTAGCCGACGTTTGAGGCAGCCCGTTAATTGCAAGCTTCAGTTCTCAAGCAGAAATTTGGCCCAGAAAAGAAAACACTCTTGGCTTTATAAAACTGCTTATTTTCAGGTTTTTATACGGGGGGTAAAATGAATACACTGTACCATATTACATTTATTTACATTATTCTTTCTCTCTCAGCCTACTTTTTCTCTTTGGAAAATGAAAGGGCCTGAAAGCATTGTGAATTTCCTTGTAATATTGCAGAGCCCTTTCATCAGAGCAAAGATATTTTGGTCATTCGTGTACAGATACATTTGTTGTTCATCAAATAAACGTTGTTAAAACTAGATGGTTATTCCGGGAATTATTGCAGATTTTATAGTAAGAGACGTGGAAGGTCACTCATTTAACGTGATGTGGCCCACATTCTTTCCTGCACTTTCTGAAGCATATACATAAACTTCATATGTGAGCCCTGAACCTTTTGCAGAATAAATAACCTTTGTGGGCCAATTGGAGAGCCTTCTTGCAAAGGTTTCTTAAATACAGGGCTCCAGCAGATGGATCAAAAGCTCGAGTTCATTATCTTCCTTTTGCTTAATCACCCTGCCTTTCACGAAGTGTCGGTCTTTATCTACACAGACCTAACCAAAGGAGGTAGACGGGGAGTATCCTCCCGTTTGATGATTTGGGTGACATGGCTAGAATTTCGTTTTTTCTAACCTGCGGGTTATTTGTTTACCAACCGGTGGCACTTGGTTATCCGGATCCTCCTCATTAGAAGCCGTATTCACATTGTGCCATCTCTGAAAGCTAATCAAGGTCTCCTCACGGGACTCCAGGAAGAGATCTAGCTCTGTGTGCATGTGCCAGACAGGAGGAGAGAGTTTAGGAGGGTGAGATGGGTGGGGGGAGGGTTTTATTCCAGTGTTTTACTATTTCTCCCTAGGTTGGGGGAGGGATGGAGAGTGGGGTGGGTGCAAGGGGGGGGGTGTAAGAATTACAAAGGAACTAGCAAAGTGGGTAGAGCCAGTCCTTACATATTAACAAATTATCTCATATAAAGAGAAACAAAATCAGAACCAAAGAAGTTTCTTGTGTAGTCATGTGGAAACAAGTTAAAACTAACAAAACATTTTTCATTATCATTCCTACCTCTAAAATTTGCTTAATTTTTCTGGAATAATTAGTACTTACTGATCACTCACTGTAAGATCACCTTCTGCTGCTAGCTCTTTTTACAGAATGTAAAATCTGAAGTTTAAGCGACAGCTCTGTCTTACGCCAAGATCACACAGCCCCTGAGTGATGGGTGCCTGCCGAACTAGAGCAGAGAACTAGAGACACTAGGTCTGAGGCCCTCTTTGTTCTGTGTGCTGCCTTCTTGTTCCGAGGAATAGTGCACGCTCCTGACCAAGCTCTTTCCAAGCAGCTCGTCTAATCTGAAATCAAGTTACTTTTAAAATATATATATATATTTTATTGACATTTTACAGAGAGGAAGGGAGAGAGATAGAGAGCTAGAAACGTCGATGAGAGATAAACATCGACCAGCTGCTTCCTGCACACCCCCTACTGGGGATGTGCCCGAAACCAGTGTACATGCCCTTGACTGGAATCGAACCCGGGCCCCCTCAGTCTGCAGACTGATGCTCTACCACTTAGCCAAACCAGTTTCGGCTCAACAAAGTTACTTGAACATCAGTAAAAGCCCGCTCTGTGCCACGCTGTGTGCTGGGCGTGGTGTCTATAGGGAGGGAGGCAGATGTGGTCTCTGAACTGCTGGGCGGTCATGAATGAGTACAGACACTTTCTCTCCCCATGTCCCCTTTGGTGTCCTGCAAAATTGGGGGGTGGGGGGGGGCGTGGGAGGAGAGGAAGAATTATAGAGGAACAGGAGCCAGCATTTGTCAAGTTCGAGTTTATGCCAGGTGTGAGGCCGGACCAGCTTTACATGCCTTCTCGTAAAGTATTTTAAAATTATATGTTCTAGTTATAAAACATTAATTTTTCACCCCCCATGGAAACCTTAGAAAACGCAGAGAAGCAAAAATAAAGGCTAATAAGAAAATCGCATGCTAGCCAGAAATAACTTCATATTTTAGCATATTTGATTCTTAGCATGTTCCCTTTCTTTTCCTTTGTGATTTTCCTCCTTTACCGTGGTGCAGGAGCATTCTTCCCTGCTGTTGACTATTCTACATCCTCTTCAGTGGTTGCATAGTATTTTCTTACATGCTTCTATCCAGTCTCTTACTGTGGCACATTTGGGTGGATTTCAGCGTTTTGATAACGGTAGACTGGAGACGAACATTTTGTAATTCTTATATTATCTGTGACTATTCCATAGTTTTATTTCCTGGAAGTGGAGTTGCTGAATCAGGGGATTTGTTCCTAACTCTACTGTCTTGGCTGATTTTTTTGTCCAACCACACCTCTGGGAGCTTATACCAATGGAATGCCTCGCATCCTTGCCAACCTTGGCAATTAAGATTTCTTAAAAAAGTCTCACTTTAATTTTCACGTCTCTGATGGTTAGTGAGATTGATCAGCGCTTCCTCCGCTCCTCCATTTGTATTTACCCCTTTATGAATTGCCTCTTCATCTTCCGCGAGGTAACTATTGGCTATGTATTGATTGCTAATTGATTGCCTGATTCATGCCGTATAATTTAATTTTCAAAATGTTCCTTTCTCTTGGAAGTTAATTTATCTCCAAGTGTCTATTACGTTAAGTACACGTTCCATCTTGTGATCGAGAGGAAACTCACGAGGAAGAAGTTGGCCCACCTTCCCCGTCTGCTCCGCTAAAAACTTTCAAGCATCGACGTCTCATCTATCACACGGGCTACCCCTCAGATCCCGGGCACTGCTGCTTCATGCCTGCATGTAAAGAGAAAGCACCCCGGAAAACGCACACAGTGGGGCGGCTCGCAACGGTGGTTGCGTCCTCAGATAACACACAGTAGGTGGCGTTCGCTTATGTTGGTTTTTTGCAGATTTCCCCAGATCGTCTATTAAAAGGCCATCGCCACTCCTCAGAGCTTTCCCCGTGCCTTGCCTCATTTGAGGAGCCCGGCTCCTGCGTGGTGACACTGTACCACGGCCGAAAATAGCTCTGCTGACAGCCAGGGGAAGCTTGAGAGGTGGCGGGTGTCTGTCTGGGGAGGCGGCAGGGCGCAGGAGAGGGAATACTGACTCGGGAAGCAGACGTGACCTAGTTTTGAGACCTGGCCTCACCACGTCCCCCCTGAGTGGCTTGGGGCAAGTTACCTGCCTTCTCTGAGCTGCGGTCCCACATCGGTGAAACATGGATGATGTTTCTGCTCTGCGGAGACGGGAACTCCGGGGTGCCCAGGGGAATTGCCTGCTCCACATTGCAGCCACTTAATAAGGCGGCGGCGTCGTTTTAGGGACGGGAGGCCCCGCTATCCGGTTACTGAAATTAGTTTGGTGTTTTCCTAGCTTCCCGGTTCTTGGATCCGCCGAAGGCTGCCCTCCCTCATATCTGTGAGTTTGTCCTAAAGCGACCTTTCTAAATCGCTGTTTTAGGCATCGACTTGTCTTTAGTAGGAAAGGGAACATTTTAGACTTTTTGTTTTGTTTTGTTTGGAGGTTAGATACCGTAGTAGCTTCCTATAAAAAAAAAAGAAGACTCAGTAGGAAAAAAAAGGGACAAGGTTAATTTTGTGGCAGTCAAGAAAGAAATAAAGATTGTGAAACTTGAGGGTTGGGGGGGGGGCGAGAGTGGGAGGAAAACTATTACATCTTAAACGAATGCATCCCGGGAAGATCTTTATTGTGAGGGCGTGGCACCAGAGCACATGCTCCCCTGAGTTTAGGACGGTTTAGAGGACTGCCCGGGACATTAAGCATCCGTGTCCAACTTTGCTGTCCAACTCTTCTTAGATCATGCAAAAGAATGTGTCATTGGATAGAGTCTTATCAGCACTTGCGAAGGCACGGGGAGTTTTACCGGAGACCACTGGGACTTGTTAGAGGGCCGGGCTATGAGACAGATTGTCAGTAACTTACGTGACCCGAGGCAAGTCACTTAACTATTTTGAGCCTTCCCCTCCTGATCTGTGCGATCCAGAGAAGAATAATTTCTGTCACCGATTTGTAAGGATCAACTGAAGCACCGCGCGCGCATGCAGCCGTGGAGAGGGCGCTGCGATTGCTTGCGGTCGGGGGGGACACAACAACCCAACCGTTGTCAGAAAGGAGGAAGAGGATGGAGAGAGGAAGAGAGTCCCCGAATCCCTAATGGACGGAGGAAAAGAGGATCCCTAGGTGTTTTCTGTCCGGATATGCCGGCGTCGGGTGACTTTGTTGTGCCTTAGGCCGTCGATGCGGGGGTGATGACTAGACCCGTGGAAAGGATGCTGTTGGGAAATGTCAGTTCTTGCCCAGTAAGGACATTTTGTCCCGGCTGGCTCACCTTCCCACTGGCCGGGCCCTTATCCCCGCTCCCACGGCACAGCCAGCCCGGGTGCATGTGGGAAGCGTGAACTGGGTGCCTGTTTGCTCCTGTGGCATCCAAATTGCCAGCGACGTCTCGGTTCTGGAAACGGTTTTCCTGGTGATCACACGAAGCGGAAGAATGAAAATCATCCATCTCTTTCAGACGGAGAGACTCTGCTGCGTCAGCCGCCAAAGGCTGGGGGGGGATGAAACCTCAAAACTGTTTTCATCTTTCACTCTGGTGCCTTCAGCTCCTCTGCACGGCCGTGTGGCCCAGCGGGCCGGCCGTGGCGCCTGGACTCAGCAGCTGGGCTGCAGAGGCCTCTGTCAGCTGAGGGATCCTCACTGCATTGCAAGTTGGCAAAATAAAAAAAATGCCATTACAACTTTGTTAGCCAGGAAACTCTCAGTTCTAAGCTCATGTGCAAGTTACCAGACTGCGCATTTGATAAGGTGGAGAGAGCACTGTCAGCGGTCCACACGGGGAGGTGTCTCAGGCAGGGAGAGGGGCAGGTTTTTGGCAACACTCACCACCCCCTGGGCCCGAGGAGCTGACTGGGGCCTTTTCCCTACCAGAGGTAGCATTTGCAGCTGGCCCCGGGTTTCTCCCAGTCTTATTATTTTATTTTATTTATTTAAAAATATTTTTATTGATTTTTTTACAGAGAGGAAGGGAGAGAGATAGAGAGCCAGAAACGTCAATGAGAGAGAAACATCGGCCAGCTGCCTCTTGCACACCCCCTAACGGGGATGTGACCGCAACCAAGGTACATGCCCTTGACCGGAATCGAACCTGGGACCTTTCAGTCCGCAGGCCGACGCTCTATCCACTGAGCCAAACCGGTTTCGTCTCTCCTGGTCTTATTGCCTGTTGTCCTGACCAGGGGGGGACTCGCGAGAGGAGAGCAGTCGTGTTTGTGCCAATATTCTGGCAGTCTCAGACACACCCGCGTACACACATGTACACCCAACATTCATATGCTCCTTACACATCCCTTATTTATTAGAACCACACGCATCTATTCCTTTCACAGAGGTCAGACGTCCAAGATCAGTTTCATGGGACAGAAGTCACGGTGTCCGCTGGGCTAGTTCCTGGAGGCTCTGGGGGAGAGCCCATTCCTTTGTCCTTTTTTTTTCCCCCCAGCATACATGATTTCTTTATTATTTTTATAATTTATTAATTTATTTTATTGACTATAGTATCACATAATTGTCCTCATCCCCCCATTCCCATCCCAAACCCCTCCCTACATATGCCCCCACCCCCCTGTTGTCCATGGCCACCGGCCCATCTGTGTTCCATGGTTTGGGGTCCTTCCCCCACCTCCACCTCCACCTTCACGGTGCGTCACTCACCTTCAGCGTCACCATCACATCACCTTCCGTGGAGTCACATCTCCCTCTCGTGTGTGTGGTCCCTTGTGCACTTACATGTAGGGCCCATCTGGGGAAGCCAGGATAGTCTCCCCATCTCAGGACCCATGCCTTCACCATGTCCGCAGAGTCCTTTTTGCCATATAAGATACCCTCAGGATCCTGGGGATTAGGTTGCGGGACTCTCGTGGGGACCAGTCTTCAACCCAAGCCAGAAAGTGATGCATGACCTCCAAGAACTCTTCCAGCGTTAGCATCAGAGACTTCTGCTCACACTCTGCCGTATCCCTCCCAGGCTGGTTCTTCGGGCTGGTGGTTTTGTCTAGATTCTAGAAGAACTCTGGCTCATGTGTCTTGCTCCTGAGTAGCCTGGTATCACGGGAGAGGGATGGAGGGAGGGGAGTGTCTTCATTCTGCTCGTTCCTCTAGCTGGGGGCCGTCTGGCCGAGAGTGGGGCTACGCCATCAGGGCCGAGGTCTGGAGCCTCAATCTGGCCCTCAGATGGTTTGTTGAGGCCACACCACAATGGCCTGCAGTGCTTCTTGTTTTGATTTAGATTACTTGCCAACATGTTAAAATCTTGATTTCTGACCCTTGAAGGTTCAGAGAGCTGGGAACACCGACTCCCTGTGTCCACCCAGGGGAATTGCACTGAGCCCAAGCCTGAGCCTGCGCCGTGCTGCCCCCTGCAGGCTGTTTCCCTGCACGGAGGCAAGAGTATCTCGCTTGGTCACTTTACATTGCCTGCCCGGTCCTCTTGGAGGCTGAGTTCAGAGCCCTGATCAGGGTGTGCGGTGAGGGCTGCCTGGAGGGTGTGGACTGTTTTGCTCACACCCCGAGACACACCTTTATGTGGTCACTTGTGAGTCAGACGCTATTGACTACTGATTCCAGTGCTGTGTGTCTTCAGTGTTAGTGTCAAACAGAATTCACACATTCACCGTGTAGAGTTACACACGAACCAAAC